>JAZGUH010000527.1:0-135734 GCA_037893225.1 Hippasteria phrygiana
TGTACACAGATGTTGGCCGGAAAGAAAATAAACATTGCGAGGTTTGAATTTTCTCCACAAGTTTTAATTCTAAGAAGCCGCCGATAATTGCAACATGTAGCGCCAGATCTAAGCTATCCATACATGTCAAAATTACTGAATTTGGTTGATATTTCATGCAATTATGAATGAGTAAAGCAAGTCCATACCCCAGGAATTTGACATGCATGGAGCAATAAATAAAAGGTAATCTGCACACAGATGTTGGCCGAAAGAAAATAAACATTGCGAGGTTTGAATTTTCTCCACAAGTTTTAACTCTAAGAAGCCGCCGATAATTGCAACATGTAGCGCCAGATCTAAGCTATCCATACATGTCAAAATTACTGAATTTGGTTGATATTTCATGCAATTATGAATGAGTAAAGCAAGTCCATACCCCAGGGAATTTGACATGCATGGAGCAATAAATAGACGGTAACATGTACACAGATGTTGGCCGGAAAGAAAATTAACATTGCGAGGTTTGAATTTTCTCCACAAGTGTTAACTCTAAGAAGCCGCCGATAATTGCAACATGTAGCGCCAGATCTAAGCTATCCATACATGTCAAAATTACTGAATTTGGTTGATATTTCATGCAATTATGAATGAGTAAAGCAAGTCCATACCCCCAGGGAATTTGACATGCATGGAGCAATAAATAGACGGTAACATGTACACAGATGTTGGCCGGAAAGAAAATAAACATTGCGAGGTTTGAATTTTCTCCACAAGTTTTAACTCTAAGAAGCCGCCGATAATTGCAACATGTAGCGCCAGATCTAAGCTATCCATACATGTCAAAGTTACTGAATTTGGTTGATATTTCATGCAATTATGAATGAGTAAAGCAAGTCCATACCCCAGGGAATTTGACATGCATGGAGCAATAAATAAAAGGTAATCTGCACACAGATGGTGGCCGGAAGAAAATAAACATTGCGAGGTTTGAATTTTCTCCACAAGTGTTAACTCTAAGAAGCCGCCGATAATTGCAACATGTAGCGCCAGATCTAAGCTATCCATACATGTCAAAATTACTGAATTTGGTTGATATTTCATGCAATTATGAATGAGTAAAGCAAGTCCATACCCCCAGGGAATTTGACATGCATGGAGCAATAAATAGACGGTAACATGTACACAGATGTTGGCCGGAAAGAAAATAAACATTGCGAGGTTTGAATTTTCTCCACAAGTGTTAACTCTAAGAAGCCGCCGATAATTGCAACATGTAGCGCCAGATCTAAGCTATCCATACATGTCAAAATTACTGAATTTGTTTGATATTTCATGCAATTATGAATGAGTAAAGCAAGTCCATACCCCCAGGGAATTTGACATGCATGGAGCAATAAATAGACGGTAACATGTACACAGATGTTGGCCGGAAAGAAAATAAACATTGCGAGGTTTGAATTTTCTCCACAAGTTTTAATTCTAAGAAGCCGCCGATAATTGCAACATGTAGCGCCAGATCTAAGCTATCCATACATGTCAAAATTACTGAATTTGGTTGATATTTCATGCAATTATGAATGAGTAAAGCAAGTCCATACCCCAGGGAATTTGACATGCATGGAGCAATAAATAAAAGGTAATCTGCACACAGATGGTGGCCGGGAAGAAAATAAACATTGCGAGGTTTGAATTTTCTCCACAAGTGTTAACTCTAAGAAGCCGCCGATAATTGCAACATGTAGCGCCAGATCTAAGCTATCCATACATGTCAAAATTACTGAATTTGGTTGATATTTCATGCAATTATGAATGAGTAAAGCAAGTCATACCCCAGGGAATTTGACAGGCATGGAGCAATAAATAGAAGGTAATATGCACACAGATGTTGGCCGGAAAGAAAATAAACATTGCGAGGTTTGAATTTTCTCCACAAGTTTTAACTCTAAGAAGCCGCCGATAATTGCAACATGTAGCGCCAGATCTAAGCTATCCATACATGTCAAAATTACTGAATTTGGTTGATATTTCATGCAATTATGAATGAGTAAAGCAAGTCCATACCCCAGGGAATTTGATATGCATGGAGCAATAAATAGACGGTAACATGTACACAGATGTTGGCCGGAAAGAAAATAAACATTGCGAGGTTTGAATTTTCTCCACAAGTGTTAACTCTAAGAAGCCGCCGATAATTGCAACATGTAGCGCCAGATCTAAGCTATCCATACATGTCAAAATTACTGAATTTGGTTGATATTTCATGCAATTATGAATGAGTAAAGCAAGTCCATACCCCAGGGAATTTGACATGCATGGAGCAATAAATAGACGGTAACATGTACACAGATGTTGGCCGGAAAGAAAATTAACATTGCGAGGTTTGAATTTTCTCCACAAGTTTTAACTCTAAGAAGCCGCCGATAATTGCAACATGTAGCGCCAGATCTAAGCTATCCATACATGTCAAAATTACTGAATTTGGTTGATATTTCATGCAATTATGAATGAGTAAAGCAAGTCCATACCCCCAGGGAATTTGACATGCATGGAGCAATAAATAGACGGTAACATGTACACAGATGTTGGCCGGAAAGAAAATAAACATTGCGAGGTTTGAATTTTCTCCACAAGTTTTAACTCTAAGAAGCCGCCGATAATTGCAACATGTAGCGCCAGATCTAAGCTATCCATACATGTCAAAATTACTGAATTTGCTTGATATTTCATGCAATTATGAATGAGTAAAGCAAGTCCATACCCCAGGGAATTTGACATGCATGGAGCAATAAATAAAAGGTAATCTGCACACAGATGGTGGCCGGGAAGAAAATAAACATTGCGAGGTTTGAATTTTCTCCACAAGTGTTAACTCTAAGAAGCCGCCGATAATTGCAACATGTAGCGCCAGATCTAAGCTATCCATACATGTCAAAATTACTGAATTTGGTTGATATTTCATGCAATTATGAATGAGTAAAGCAAGTCCATACCCCAGGGAATTTGACATGCATGGAGCAATAAATAGACGGTAACATGTACACAGATGTTGGCCGGAAAGAAAATAAACATTGCGAGGTTTGAATTTTCTCCACAAGTGTTAACTCTAAGAAGCCGCCGATAATTGCAACATGTAGCGCCAGATCTAAGCTATCCATACATGTCAAAATTACTGAATTTGGTTGATATTTCATGCAATTATGAATGAGTAAAGCAAGTCCATACCCCCAGGGAATTTGACATGCATGGAGCAATAAATAGACGGTAACATGTACACAGATGTTGGCCGGAAAGAAAATAAACATTGCGAGGTTTGAATTTTCTCCACAAGTTTTAACTCTAAGAAGCCGCCGATAATTGCAACATGTAGCGCCAGATCTAAGCTATCCATACATGTCAAAATTACTGAATTTGGTTGATATTTCATGCAATTATGAATGAGTAAAGCAAGTCCATACCCCAGGGAATTTGACATGCATGGAGCAATAAATAAAAGGTAATCTGCACACAGATGGTGGCCGGGAAGAAAATAAACATTGCGAGGTTTGAATTTTCTCCACAAGTGTTAACTCTAAGAAGCCGCCGATAATTGCAACATGTAGCGCCAGATCTAAGCTATCCATACATGTCAAAATTACTGAATTTGGTTGATATTTCATGCAATTATGAATGAGTAAAGCAAGTCATACCCCAGGGAATTTGACAGGCATGGAGCAATAAATAGAAGGTAATATGCACACAGATGTTGGCCGGAAAGAAAATAAACATTGCGAGGTTTGAATTTTCTCCACAAGTTTTAACTCTAAGAAGCCGCCGATAATTGCAACATGTAGCGCCAGATCTAAGCTATCCATACATGTCAAAATTACTGAATTTGGTTGATATTTCATGCAATTATGAATGAGTAAAGCAAGTCCATACCCCAGGGAATTTGACAGGCATGGAGCAATAAATAAAAGGTAATCTGCACACAGATGGTGGCCGGGAAGAAAATAAACATTGCGAGGTTTGAATTTTCTCCACAAGTGTTAACTCTAAGAAGCCGCCGATAATTGCAACATGTAGCGCCAGATCTAAGCTATCCATACATGTCAAAATTACTGAATTTGGTTGATATTTCATGCAATTATGAATGAGTAAAGCAAGTCCATACCCCAGGGAATTTGACATGCATGGAGCAATAAATAGACGGTAACATGTACACAGATGTTGGCCGGAAAGAAAATAAACATTGCGAGGTTTGAATTTTCTCCACAAGTTTTAACTCTAAGAAGCCGCCGATAATTGCAACATGTAGCGCCAGATCTAAGCTATCCATACATGTCAAAATTACTGAATTTGGTTGATATTTCATGCAATTATGAATGAGTAAAGCAAGTCCATACCCCAGGGAATTTGACATGCATGGAGCAATAAATAGACGGTAACATGTACACAGATGTTGGCCGGAAAGAAAATAACATTGCGAGGTTTGAATTTTCTCCACAAGTGTTAACTCTAAGAAGCCGCCGATAATTGCAACATGTAGCGCCAGATCTAAGCTATCCATACATGTCAAAATTACTGAATTTGGTTGATATTTCATGCAATTATGAATGAGTAAAGCAAGTCATACCCCAGGGAATTTGACAGGCATGGAGCAATAAATAGAAGGTAATATGCACACAGATGTTGGCCGGAAAGAAAATAAACATTGCGAGGTTTGAATTTTCTCCACAAGTTTTAACTCTAAGAAGCCGCCGATAATTGCAACATGTAGCGCCAGATCTAAGCTATCCATACATGTCAAAATTACTGAATTTGGTTGATATTTCATGCAATTATGAATGAGTAAAGCAAGTCCATACCCCAGGGAATTTGACATGCATGGAGCAATAAATAGACGGTAACATGTACACAGATGTTGGACGGAAAGAAAATTAACATTGCGAGGTTTGAATTTTCTCCACAAGTGTTAACTCTAAGAAGCCGCCGATAATTGCAACATGTAGCGCCAGATCTAAGCTATCCATACATGTCAAAATTACTGAATTTGGTTGATATTTCATGCAATTATGAATGAGTAAAGCAAGTCCATACCCCCAGGGAATTTGACATGCATGGAGCAATAAATAGACGGTAACATGCACACAGATGTTGGCCGGAAAGAAAATAAACATTGCGAGGTTTGAATTTTCTCCACAAGTTTTAACTCTAAGAAGCCGCCGATAATTGCAACATGTAGCGCCAGATCTAAGCTATCCATACATGTCAAAATTACTGAATTTGGTTGATATTTCATGCAATTATGAATGAGTAAAGCAAGTCCATACCCCAGGGAATTTGACATGCATGGAGCAATAAATAAAAGGTAATCTGCACACAGATGGTGGCCGGGAAGAAAATAAACATTGCGAGGTTTGAATTTTCTCCACAAGTGTTAACTCTAAGAAGCCGCCGATAATTGCAACATGTAGCGCCAGATCTAAGCTATCCATACATGTCAAAATTACTGAATTTGGTTGATATTTCATGCAATTATGAATGAGTAAAGCAAGTCCATACCCCAGGGAATTTGACATGCATGGAGCAATAAATAGACGGTAACATGTACACAGATGTTGGCCGGAAAGAAAATAAACATTGCGAGGTTTGAATTTTCTCCACAAGTGTTAACTCTAAGAAGCCGCCGATAATTGCAACATGTAGCGCCAGATCTAAGCTATCCATACATGTCAAAATTACTGAATTTGGTTGATATTTCATGCAATTATGAATGAGTAAAGCAAGTCCATACCCCCAGGGAATTTGACATGCATGGAGCAATAAATAGACGGTAACATGTACACAGATGTTGGCCGGAAAGAAAATAAACATTGCGAGGTTTGAATTTTCTCCACAAGTTTTAACTCTAAGAAGCCGCCGATAATTGCAACATGTAGCGCCAGATCTAAGCTATCCATACATGTCAAAATTACTGAATTTGGTTGATATTTCATGCAAATATGAATGAGTAAAGCAAGTCCATACCCCAGGGAATTTGACATGCATGGAGCAATAAATAAAAGGTAATCTGCACACAGATGGTGGCCGGGAAGAAAATAAACATTGCGAGGTTTGAATTTTCTCCACAAGTGTTAACTCTAAGAAGCCGCCGATAATTGCAACATGTAGCGCCAGATCTAAGCTATCCATACATGTCAAAATTACTGAATTTGGTTGATATTTCATGCAATTATGAATGAGTAAAGCAAGTCCATACCCCAGGGAATTTGACATGCATGGAGCAATAAATAGACGGTAACATGTACACAGATGTTGGCCGGAAAGAAAATAAACATTGCGAGGTTTGAATTTTCTCCACAAGTGTTAACTCTAAGAAGCCGCCGATAATTGCAACATGTAGCGCCAGATCTAAGCTATCCATACATGTCAAAATTACTGAATTTGGTTGATATTTCATGCAATTATGAATGAGTAAAGCAAGTCCATACCCCCAGGGAATTTGACATGCATGGAGCAATAAATAGACGGTAACATGCACACAGATGTTGGCCGGAAAGAAAATAAACATTGCGAGGTTTGAATTTTCTCCACAAGTTTTAACTCTAAGAAGCCGCCGATAATTGCAACATGTAGCGCCAGATCTAAGCTATCCATACATGTCAAAATTACTGAATTTGGTTGATATTTCATGCAATTATGAATGAGTAAAGCAAGTCCATACCCCAGGGAATTTGACATGCATGGAGCAATAAATAAAAGGTAATCTGCACACAGATGGTGGCCGGGAAGAAAATAAACATTGCGAGGTTTGAATTTTCTCCACAAGTGTTAACTCTAAGAAGCCGCCGATAATTGCAACATGTAGCGCCAGATCTAAGCTATCCATACATGTCAAAATTACTGAATTTGGTTGATATTTCATGCAATTATGAATGAGTAAAGCAAGTCCATACCCCAGGGAATTTGACATGCATGGAGCAATAAATAGACGGTAACATGTACACAGATGTTGGCCGGAAAGAAAATAAACATTGCGAGGTTTGAATTTTCTCCACAAGTGTTAACTCTAAGAAGCCGCCGATAATTGCAACATGTAGCGCCAGATCTAAGCTATCCATACATGTCAAAATTACTGAATTTGGTTGATATTTCATGCAATTATGAATGAGTAAAGCAAGTCCATACCCCCAGGGAATTTGACATGCATGGAGCAATAAATAGACGGTAACATGTACACAGATGTTGGCCGGAAAGAAAATAAACATTGCGAGGTTTGAATTTTCTCCACAAGTTTTAACTCTAAGAAGCCGCCGATAATTGCAACATGTAGCGCCAGATCTAAGCTATCCATACATGTCAAAATTACTGAATTTGGTTGATATTTCATGCAAATATGAATGAGTAAAGCAAGTCCATACCCCAGGGAATTTGACATGCATGGAGCAATAAATAAAAGGTAATCTGCACACAGATGGTGGCCGGGAAGAAAATAAACATTGCGAGGTTTGAATTTTCTCCACAAGTGTTAACTCTAAGAAGCCGCCGATAATTGCAACATGTAGCGCCAGATCTAAGCTATCCATACATGTCAAAATTACTGAATTTGGTTGATATTTCATGCAATTATGAATGAGTAAAGCAAGTCCATACCCCAGGGAATTTGACATGCATGGAGCAATAAATAGACGGTAACATGTACACAGATGTTGGCCGGAAAGAAAATAAACATTGCGAGGTTTGAATTTTCTCCACAAGTGTTAACTCTAAGAAGCCGCCGATAATTGCAACATGTAGCGCCAGATCTAAGCTATCCATACATGTCAAAATTACTGAATTTGGTTGATATTTCATGCAATTATGAATGAGTAAAGCAAGTCCATACCCCCAGGGAATTTGACATGCATGGAGCAATAAATAGACGGTAACATGTACACAGATGTTGGCCGGAAAGAAAATAAACATTGCGAGGTTTGAATTTTCTCCACAAGTTTTAACTCTAAGAAGCCGCCGATAATTGCAACATGTAGCGCCAGATCTAAGCTATCCATACATGTCAAAATTACTGAATTTGGTTGATATTTCATGCAATTATGAATGAGTAAAGCAAGTCCATACCCCAGGGAATTTGACATGCATGGAGCAATAAATAAAAGGTAATCTGCACACAGATGGTGGCCGGGAAGAAAATAAACATTGCGAGGTTTGAATTTTCTCCACAAGTGTTAACTCTAAGAAGCCGCCGATAATTGCAACATGTAGCGCCAGATCTAAGCTATCCATACATGTCAAAATTACTGAATTTGGTTGATATTTCATGCAATTATGAATGAGTAAAGCAAGTCCATACCCCCAGGGAATTTGACATGCATGGAGCAATAAATAGACGGTAACATGTACACAGATGTTGGCCGGAAAGAAAATAAACATTGCGAGGTTTGAATTTTCTCCACAAGTGTTAACTCTAAGAAGCCGCCGATAATTGCAACATGTAGCGCCAGATCTAAGCTATCCATACATGTCAAAATTACTGAATTTGTTTGATATTTCATGCAATTATGAATGAGTAAAGCAAGTCCATACCCCCAGGGAATTTGACATGCATGGAGCAATAAATAGACGGTAACATGTACACAGATGTTGGCCGGAAAGAAAATAAACATTGCGAGGTTTGAATTTTCTCCACAAGTTTTAATTCTAAGAAGCCGCCGATAATTGCAACATGTAGCGCCAGATCTAAGCTATCCATACATGTCAAAATTACTGAATTTGGTTGATATTTCATGCAATTATGAATGAGTAAAGCAAGTCCATACCCCAGGGAATTTGACATGCATGGAGCAATAAATAAAAGGTAATCTGCACACAGATGGTGGCCGGGAAGAAAATAAACATTGCGAGGTTTGAATTTTCTCCACAAGTGTTAACTCTAAGAAGCCGCCGATAATTGCAACATGTAGCGCCAGATCTAAGCTATCCATACATGTCAAAATTACTGAATTTGGTTGATATTTCATGCAATTATGAATGAGTAAAGCAAGTCATACCCCAGGGAATTTGACAGGCATGGAGCAATAAATAGAAGGTAATATGCACACAGATGTTGGCCGGAAAGAAAATAAACATTGCGAGGTTTGAATTTTCTCCACAAGTTTTAACTCTAAGAAGCCGCCGATAATTGCAACATGTAGCGCCAGATCTAAGCTATCCATACATGTCAAAATTACTGAATTTGGTTGATATTTCATGCAATTATGAATGAGTAAAGCAAGTCCATACCCCAGGGAATTTGATATGCATGGAGCAATAAATAGACGGTAACATGTACACAGATGTTGGCCGGAAAGAAAATAAACATTGCGAGGTTTGAATTTTCTCCACAAGTGTTAACTCTAAGAAGCCGCCGATAATTGCAACATGTAGCGCCAGATCTAAGCTATCCATACATGTCAAAATTACTGAATTTGGTTGATATTTCATGCAATTATGAATGAGTAAAGCAAGTCCATACCCCAGGGAATTTGACATGCATGGAGCAATAAATAGACGGTAACATGTACACAGATGTTGGCCGGAAAGAAAATAAACATTGCGAGGTTTGAATTTTCTCCACAAGTTTTAACTCTAAGAAGCCGCCGATAATTGCAACATGTAGCGCCAGATCTAAGCTATCCATACATGTCAAAATTACTGAATTTGGTTGATATTTCATGCAATTATGAATGAGTAAAGCAAGTCCATACCCCAGGGAATTTGACATGCATGGAGCAATAAATAAAAGGTAATCTGCACACAGATGTTGGCCGGAAAGAAAATAAACATTGCGAGGTTTGAATTTTCTCCACAAGTTTTAACTCTAAGAAGCCGCCGATAATTGCAACATGTAGCGCCAGATCTAAGCTATCCATACATGTCAAAATTACTGAATTTGGTTGATATTTCATGCAATTATGAATGAGTAAAGCAAGTCCATACCCCAGGGAATTTGACATGCATGGAGCAATAAATAGACGGTAACATGTACACAGATGTTGGCCGGAAAGAAAATTAACATTGCGAGGTTTGAATTTTCTCCACAAGTGTTAACTCTAAGAAGCCGCCGATAATTGCAACATGTAGCGCCAGATCTAAGCTATCCATACATGTCAAAATTACTGAATTTGGTTGATATTTCATGCAATTATGAATGAGTAAAGCAAGTCCATACCCCCAGGGAATTTGACATGCATGGAGCAATAAATAGACGGTAACATGCACACAGATGTTGGCCGGAAAGAAAATAAACATTGCGAGGTTTGAATTTTCTCCACAAGTTTTAACTCTAAGAAGCCGCCGATAATTGCAACATGTAGCGCCAGATCTAAGCTATCCATACATGTCAAAATTACTGAATTTGGTTGATATTTCATGCAATTATGAATGAGTAAAGCAAGTCCATACCCCAGGGAATTTGACATGCATGGAGCAATAAATAAAAGGTAATCTGCACACAGATGGTGGCCGGGAAGAAAATAAACATTGCGAGGTTTGAATTTTCTCCACAAGTGTTAACTCTAAGAAGCCGCCGATAATTGCAACATGTAGCGCCAGATCTAAGCTATCCATACATGTCAAAATTACTGAATTTGGTTGATATTTCATGCAATTATGAATGAGTAAAGCAAGTCCATACCCCAGGGAATTTGACATGCATGGAGCAATAAATAGACGGTAACATGTACACAGATGTTGGCCGGAAAGAAAATAAACATTGCGAGGTTTGAATTTTCTCCACAAGTGTTAACTCTAAGAAGCCGCCGATAATTGCAACATGTAGCGCCAGATCTAAGCTATCCATACATGTCAAAATTACTGAATTTGGTTGATATTTCATGCAATTATGAATGAGTAAAGCAAGTCCATACCCCCAGGGAATTTGACATGCATGGAGCAATAAATAGACGGTAACATGTACACAGATGTTGGCCGGAAAGAAAATAAACATTGCGAGGTTTGAATTTTCTCCACAAGTTTTAACTCTAAGAAGCCGCCGATAATTGCAACATGTAGCGCCAGATCTAAGCTATCCATACATGTCAAAATTACTGAATTTGGTTGATATTTCATGCAAATATGAATGAGTAAAGCAAGTCCATACCCCAGGGAATTTGACATGCATGGAGCAATAAATAAAAGGTAATCTGCACACAGATGGTGGCCGGGAAGAAAATAAACATTGCGAGGTTTGAATTTTCTCCACAAGTGTTAACTCTAAGAAGCCGCCGATAATTGCAACATGTAGCGCCAGATCTAAGCTATCCATACATGTCAAAATTACTGAATTTGGTTGATATTTCATGCAATTATGAATGAGTAAAGCAAGTCCATACCCCAGGGAATTTGACATGCATGGAGCAATAAATAGACGGTAACATGTACACAGATGTTGGCCGGAAAGAAAATAAACATTGCGAGGTTTGAATTTTCTCCACAAGTGTTAACTCTAAGAAGCCGCCGATAATTGCAACATGTAGCGCCAGATCTAAGCTATCCATACATGTCAAAATTACTGAATTTGGTTGATATTTCATGCAATTATGAATGAGTAAAGCAAGTCCATACCCCCAGGGAATTTGACATGCATGGAGCAATAAATAGACGGTAACATGTACACAGATGTTGGCCGGAAAGAAAATAAACATTGCGAGGTTTGAATTTTCTCCACAAGTTTTAACTCTAAGAAGCCGCCGATAATTGCAACATGTAGCGCCAGATCTAAGCTATCCATACATGTCAAAATTACTGAATTTGGTTGATATTTCATGCAATTATGAATGAGTAAAGCAAGTCCATACCCCAGGGAATTTGACATGCATGGAGCAATAAATAAAAGGTAATCTGCACACAGATGGTGGCCGGGAAGAAAATAAACATTGCGAGGTTTGAATTTTCTCCACAAGTGTTAACTCTAAGAAGCCGCCGATAATTGCAACATGTAGCGCCAGATCTAAGCTATCCATACATGTCAAAATTACTGAATTTGGTTGATATTTCATGCAATTATGAATGAGTAAAGCAAGTCATACCCCAGGGAATTTGACAGGCATGGAGCAAAAAATAGAAGGTAATATGCACACAGATGTTGGCCGGAAAGAAAATAAACATTGCGAGGTTTGAATTTTCTCCACAAGTTTTAACTCTAAGAAGCCGCCGATAATTGCAACATGTAGCGCCAGATCTAAGCTATCCATACATGTCAAAATTACTGAATTTGGTTGATATTTCATGCAATTATGAATGAGTAAAGCAAGTCCATACCCCAGGGAATTTGACAGGCATGGAGCAATAAATAAAAGGTAATCTGCACACAGATGGTGGCCGGGAAGAAAATAAACATTGCGAGGTTTGAATTTTCTCCACAAGTGTTAACTCTAAGAAGCCGCCGATAATTGCAACATGTAGCGCCAGATCTAAGCTATCCATACATGTCAAAATTACTGAATTTGGTTGATATTTCATGCAATTATGAATGAGTAAAGCAAGTCCATACCCCAGGGAATTTGACATGCATGGAGCAATAAATAGACGGTAACATGTACACAGATGTTGGCCGGAAAGAAAATAAACATTGCGAGGTTTGAATTTTCTCCACAAGTTTTAACTCTAAGAAGCCGCCGATAATTGCAACATGTAGCGCCAGATCTAAGCTATCCATACATGTCAAAATTACTGAATTTGGTTGATATTTCATGCAATTATGAATGAGTAAAGCAAGTCCATACCCCAGGGAATTTGACATGCATGGAGCAATAAATAGACGGTAACATGTACACAGATGTTGGCCGGAAAGAAAATAAACATTGCGAGGTTTGAATTTTCTCCACAAGTGTTAACTCTAAGAAGCCGCCGATAATTGCAACATGTAGCGCCAGTTCTAAGCTATCCATACATGTCAAAATTACTGAATTTGGTTGATATTTCATGCAATTATGAATGAGTAAAGCAAGTCCATACCCCAGGGAATTTGACATGCATGGAGCAATAAATAGACGGTAATCTGCACACAGATGGTGGCCGGGAAGAAAATAAACATTGCGAGGTTTGAATTTTCTCCACAAGTGTTAACTCTAAGAAGCCGCCGATAATTGCAACATGTAGCGCCAGATCTAAGCTATCCATACATGTCAAAATTACTGAATTTGGTTGATATTTCATGCAATTATGAATGAGTAAAGCAAGTCCATACCCCAGGGAATTTGACATGCATGGAGCAATAAATAGACGGTAACATGTACACAGATGTTGGCCGGAAAGAAAATAAACATTGCGAGGTTTGAATTTTCTCCACAAGTGTTAACTCTAAGAAGCCGCCGATAATTGCAACATGTAGCGCCAGATCTAAGCTATCCATACATGTCAAAATTACTGAATTTGGTTGATATTTCATGCAATTATGAATGAGTAAAGCAAGTCCATACCCCCAGGGAATTTGACATGCATGGAGCAATAAATAGACGGTAACATGTACACAGATGTTGGCCGGAAAGAAAATAAACATTGCGAGGTTTGAATTTTCTCCACAAGTTTTAACTCTAAGAAGCCGCCGATAATTGCAACATGTAGCGCCAGATCTAAGCTATCCATACATGTCAAAATTACTGAATTTGGTTGATATTTCATGCAAATATGAATGAGTAAAGCAAGTCCATACCCCAGGGAATTTGACATGCATGGAGCAATAAATAGACGGTAACATGTACACAGATGTTGGCCGGAAAGAAAATAAACATTGCGAGGTTTGAATTTTCTCCACAAGTTTTAACTCTAAGAAGCCGCCGATAATTGCAACATGTAGCGCCAGATCTAAGCTATCCATACATGTCAAAATTACTGAATTTGGTTGATATTTCATGCAATTATGAATGAGTAAAGCAAGTCCATACCCCAGGGAATTTGACATGCATGGAGCAATAAATAGACGGTAACATGTACACAGATGTTGGCCGGAAAGAAAATTAACATTGCGAGGTTTGAATTTTCTCCACAAGTGTTAACTCTAAGAAGCCGCCGATAATTGCAACATGTAGCGCCAGATCTAAGCTATCCATACATGTCAAAATTACTGAATTTGGTTGATATTTCATGCAATTATGAATGAGTAAAGCAAGTCCATACCCCAGGGAATTTGACATGCATGGAGCAATAAATAGACGGTAACATGTACACAGATGTTGGCCGGAAAGAAAATTAACATTGCGAGGTTTGAATTTTCTCCACAAGTGTTAACTCTAAGAAGCCGCCGATAATTGCAACATGTAGCGCCAGATCTAAGCTATCCATACATGTCAAAATTACTGAATTTGGTTGATATTTCATGCAATTATGAATGAGTAAAGCAAGTCCATACCCCCAGGGAATTTGACATGCATGGAGCAATAAATAGACGGTAACATGTACACAGATGTTGGCCGGAAAGAAAATAAACATTGCGAGGTTTGAATTTTCTCCACAAGTTTTAACTCTAAGAAGCCGCCGATAATTGCAACATGTAGCGCCAGATCTAAGCTATCCATACATGTCAAAATTACTGAATTTGGTTGATATTTCATGCAATTATGAATGAGTAAAGCAAGTCCATACCCCAGGGAATTTGACATGCATGGAGCAATAAATAGACGGTAACATGTACACAGATGTTGGCCGGAAAGAAAATAAACATTGCGAGGTTTGAATTTTCTCCACAAGTGTTAACTCTAAGAAGCCGCCGATAATTGCAACATGTAGCGCCAGATCTAAGCTATCCATACATGTCAAAATTACTGAATTTGGTTGATATTTCATGCAATTATGAATGAGTAAAGCAAGTCCATACCCCAGGGAATTTGACATGCATGGAGCAATAAATAGACGGTAACATGTACACAGATGTTGGCCGGAAAGAAAATAAACATTGCGAGGTTTGAATTTTCTCCACAAGTGTTAACTCTAAGAAGCCGCCGATAATTGCAACATGTAGCGCCAGATCTAAGCTATCCATACATGTCAAAATTACTGAATTTGGTTGATATTTCATGCAATTATGAATGAGTAAAGCAAGTCCATACCCCCAGGGAATTTGACATGCATGGAGCAATAAATAGACGGTAACATGTACACAGATGTTGGCCGGAAAGAAAATAAACATTGCGAGGTTTGAATTTTCTCCACAAGTTTTAACTCTAAGAAGCCGCCGATAATTGCAACATGTAGCGCCAGATCTAAGCTATCCATACATGTCAAAATTACTGAATTTGGTTGATATTTCATGCAATTATGAATGAGTAAAGCAAGTCCATACCCCAGGGAATTTGACATGCATGGAGCAATAAATAAAAGGTAATCTGCACACAGATGGTGGCCGGGAAGAAAATAAACATTGCGAGGTTTGAATTTTCTCCACAAGTGTTAACTCTAAGAAGCCGCCGATAATTGCAACATGTAGCGCCAGATCTAAGCTATCCATACATGTCAAAATTACTGAATTTGGTTGATATTTCATGCAATTATGAATGAGTAAAGCAAGTCCATACCCCAGGGAATTTGACATGCATGGAGCAATAAATAGACGGTAACATGTACACAGATGTTGGCCGGAAAGAAAATAAACATTGCGAGGTTTGAATTTTCTCCACAAGTGTTAACTCTAAGAAGCCGCCGATAATTGCAACATGTAGCGCCAGATCTAAGCTATCCATACATGTCAAAATTACTGAATTTGGTTGATATTTCATGCAATTATGAATGAGTAAAGCAAGTCCATACCCCCAGGGAATTTGACATGCATGGAGCAATAAATAGACGGTAACATGTACACAGATGTTGGCCGGAAAGAAAATAAACATTGCGAGGTTTGAATTTTCTCCACAAGTTTTAACTCTAAGAAGCCGCCGATAATTGCAACATGTAGCGCCAGATCTAAGCTATCCATACATGTCAAAATTACTGAATTTGGTTGATATTTCATGCAAATATGAATGAGTAAAGCAAGTCCATACCCCAGGGAATTTGACATGCATGGAGCAATAAATAGACGGTAACATGTACACAGATGTTGGCCGGAAAGAAAATAAACATTGCGAGGTTTGAATTTTCTCCACAAGTTTTAACTCTAAGAAGCCGCCGATAATTGCAACATGTAGCGCCAGATCTAAGCTATCCATACATGTCAAAATTACTGAATTTGGTTGATATTTCATGCAATTATGAATGAGTAAAGCAAGTCATACCCCAGGGAATTTGACAGGCATGGAGCAATGAATAGAAGTAATATGCACACAGATGTTGGCCGGAAAGAAAATAAACATTGCGAGGTTTGAATTTTCTCCACAAGTTTTAACTCTAAGAAGCCGCCGATAATTGCAACATGTAGCGCCAGATCTAAGCTATCCATACATGTCAAAATTACTGAATTTGGTTGATATTTCATGCAATTATGAATGAGTAAAGCAAGTCCATACCCCAGGGAATTTGACAGGCATGGAGCAATAAATAGACGGTAACATGTACACAGATGTTGGCCGGAAAGAAAATAAACATTGCGAGGTTTGAATTTTCTCCACAAGTTTTAACTCTAAGAAGCCGCCGATAATTGCAACATGTAGCGCCATATCTAAGCTATCCATACATGTCAAAATGACTGAATTTGGTTGATATTTCATGCAATTATGAATGAGTAAAGCAAGTCCATACCCCAGGGAATTTGACATGCATGGAGCAATAAATAGACGGTAACATGTACACAGATGTTGGCCGGAAAGAAAATAAACATTGCGAGGTTTGAATTTTCTCCACAAGTTTTAACTCTAAGAAGCCGCCGATAATTGCAACATGTAGCGCCAGATCTAAGCTATCCATACATGTCAAAATTACTGAATTTGGTTGATATTTCATGCAATTATGAATGAGTAAAGCAAGTCATACCCCAGGGAATTTGACAGGCATGGAGCAATGAATAGAAGTAATATGCACACAGATGTTGGCCGGAAAGAAAATAAACATTGCGAGGTTTGAATTTTCTCCACAAGTTTTAACTCTAAGAAGCCGCCGATAATTGCAACATGTAGCGCCAGATCTAAGCTATCCATACATGTCAAAATTACTGAATTTGGTTGATATTTCATGCAATTATGAATGAGTAAAGCAAGTCCATACCCCAGGGAATTTGACAGGCATGGAGCAATAAATAGACGGTAACATGTACACAGATGTTGGCCGGAAAGAAAATAAACATTGCGAGGTTTGAATTTTCTCCACAAGTTTTAACTCTAAGAAGCCGCCGATAATTGCAACATGTAGCGCCATATCTAAGCTATCCATACATGTCAAAATGACTGAATTTGGTTGATATTTCATGCAATTATGAATGAGTAAAGCAAGTCCATACCCCAGGGAATTTGACATGCATGGAGCAATAAATAGACGGTAACATGTACACAGATGTTGGCCGGAAAGAAAATAAACATTGCGAGGTTTGAATTTTCTCCACAAGTTTTAACTCTAAGAAGCCGCCGATAATTGCAACATGTAGCGCCAGATCTAAGCTATCCATACATGTCAAAATTACTGAATTTGGTTGATATTTCATGCAATTATGAATGAGTAAAGCAAGTCATACCCCAGGGAATTTGACAGGCATGGAGCAATGAATAGAAGGTAATATGCACACAGATGTTGGCCGGAAAGAAAATAAACATTGCGAGGTTTGAATTTTCTCCACAAGTTTTAACTCTAAGAAGCCGCCGATAATTGCAACATGTAGCGCCAGATCTAAGCTATCCATACATGTCAAAATTACTGAATTTGGTTGATATTTCATGCAATTATGAATGAGTAAAGCAAGTCCATACCCCAGGGAATTTGACATGCATGGAGCAATAAATAGACGGTAACATGTACACAGATGTTGGCCGGAAAGAAAATAAACATTGCGAGGTTTGAATTTTCTCCACAAGTTTTAACTCTAAGAAGCCGCCGATAATTGCAACATGTAGCGCCAGATCTAAGCTATCCATACATGTCAAAATGACTGAATTTGGTTGATATTTCATGCAATTATGAATGAGTAAAGCAAGTCATACCCCAGGGAATTTGACAGGCATGGAGCAATAAATAGAAGGTAATATGCACACAGATGTTGGCCGGAAAGAAAATAAACATTGCGAGGTTTGAATTTTCTCCACAAGTTTTAACTCTAAGAAGCCGCCGATAATTGCAACATGTAGCGCCATATCTAAGCTATCCATACATGTCAAAATGACTGAATTTGGTTGATATTTCATGCAATTATGAATGAGTAAAGCAAGTCCATACCCCAGGGAATTTGACATGCATGGAGCAATAAATAGACGGTAACATGTACACAGATGTTGGCCGGAAAGAAAATAAACATTGCGAGGTTTGAATTTTCTCCACAAGTTTTAACTCTAAGAAGCCGCCGATAATTGCAACATGTAGCGCCAGATCTAAGCTATCCATACATGTCAAAATTACTGAATTTGGTTGATATTTCATGCAATTATGAATGAGTAAAGCAAGTCATACCCCAGGGAATTTGACAGGCATGGAGCAATGAATAGAAGGTAATATGCACACAGATGTTGGCCGGAAAGAAAATAAACATTGCGAGGTTTGAATTTTCTCCACAAGTGTTAACTCTAAGAAGCCGCCGATAATTGCAACATGTAGCGCCAGATCTAAGCTATCCATACATGTCAAAATTACTGAATTTGGTTGATATTTCATGCAATTATGAATGAGTAAAGCAAGTCCATACCCCAGGGAATTTGACATGCATGGAGCAATAAATAGACGGTAACATGTACACAGATGTTGGCCGGAAAGAAAATAAACATTGCGAGGTTTGAATTTTCTCCACAATTTTTAACTCTAAGAAGCCGCCGATAATTGCAACATGTAGCGCCAGATCTAAGCTATCCATACATGTCAAAATGACTGAATTTGGTTGATATTTCATGCAATTATGAATGAGTAAAGCAAGTCATACCCCAGGGAATTTGACAGGCATGGAGCAATAAATAGAAGGTAATATGCACACAGATGTTGGCCGGAAAGAAAATAAACATTGCAAGGTTTGAATTTTCTCCACAAGTTTTAACTCTAAGAAGCCGCCGATAATTGCAACATGTAGCGCCAGATCTAAGCTATCCATACATGTCAAAATTACTGAATTTGGTTGATATTTCATGCAATTATGAATGAGTAAAGCAAGTCATACCCCAGGGAATTTGACAGGCATGGAGCAATAAATAGAAGGTAATATGCACACAGATGTTGGCCGGAAAGAAAATAAACATTGCGAGGTTTGAATTTTCTCCACAAGTTTTAACTCTAAGAAGCCGCCGATAATTGCAACATGTAGCGCCAGATCTAAGCTATCCATACATGTCAAAATTACTGAATTTGGTTGATATTTCATGCAATTATGAATGAGTAAAGCAAGTCCATACCCCAGGGAATTTGACATGCATGGAGCAATAAATAGACGGTAACATGTACACAGATGTTGGCCGGAAAGAAAATAAACATTGCGAGGTTTGAATTTTCTCCACAAGTTTTAACTCTAAGAAGCCGCCGATAATTGCAACATGTAGCGCCAGATCTAAGCTATCCATACATGTCAAAATGACTGAATTTGGTTGATATTTCATGCAATTATGAATGAGTAAAGCAAGTCATACCCCAGGGAATTGGACAGGCATGGAGCAATAAATAGAAGGTAATATGCACACAGATGTTGGCCGGAAAGAAAATAAACATTGCGAGGTTTGAATTTTCTCCACAAGTTTTAACTCTAAGAAGCCGCCGATAATTGCAACATGTAGCGCCATATCTAAGCTATCCATACATGTCAAAATGACTGAATTTGGTTGATATTTCATGCAATTATGAATGAGTAAAGCAAGTTCATACCCCAGGGAATTTGACATGCATGGAGCAATAAATAGACGGTAACATGTACACAGATGTTGGCCGGAAAGAAAATAAACATTGCGAGGTTTGAATTTTCTCCACAAGTTTTAACTCTAAGAAGCCGCCGATAATTGCAACATGTAGCGCCAGATCTAAGCTATCCATACTTGTCAAAATTACTGAATTTGGTTAATATTTCATGCAATTATGAATGAGTAAAGCAAGTCATACCCCAGGGAATTTGACAGGCATGGAGCAATGAATAGAAGGTAATATGCACACAGATGTTGGCCGGAAAGAAAATAAACATTGCGAGGTTTGAATTTTCTCCACAAGTTTTAACTCTAAGAAGCCGCCGATAATTGCAACATGTAGCGCCAGATCTAAGCTATCCATACATCTCAAAATTACTGAATTTGGTTGATATTTCATGCAATTATGAATGAGTAAAGCAAGTCCATACCCCAGGGAATTTGACATGCATGGAGCAATAAATAGACGGTAACATGTACACAGATGTTGGCCGGAAAGAAAATAAACATTGCGAGGTTTGAATTTTCTCCACAAGTTTTAACTCTAAGAAGCCGCCGATAATTGCAACATGTAGCGCCAGATCTAAGCTATCCATACATGTCAAAATGACTGAATTTGGTTGATATTTCATGCAATTATGAATGAGTAAAGCAAGTCATACCCCAGGGAATTTGACAGGCATGGAGCAATAAATAGAAGGTAATATGCACACAGATGTTGGCCGGAAAGAAAATAAACATTGCGAGGTTTGAATTTTCTCCACAAGTTTTAACTCTAAGAAGCCGCCGATAATTGCAACATGTAGCGCCATATCTAAGCTATCCATACATGTCAAAATGACTGAATTTGGTTGATATTTCATGCAATTATGAATGAGTAAAGCAAGTCCATACCCCAGGGAATTTGACATGCATGGAGCAATAAATAGACGGTAACATGTACACAGATGTTGGCCGGAAAGAAAATAAACATTGCGAGGTTTGAATTTTCTCCACAAGTTTTAACTCTAAGAAGCCGCCGATAATTGCAACATGTAGCGCCAGATCTAAGCTATCCATACATGTCAAAATTACTGAATTTGGTTGATATTTCATGCAATTATGAATGAGTAAAGCAAGTCATACCCCAGGGAATTTGACAGGCATGGAGCAATGAATAGAAGTAATATGCACACAGATGTTGGCCGGAAAGAAAATAAACATTGCGAGGTTTGAATTTTCTCCACAAGTTTTAACTCTAAGAAGCCGCCGATAATTGCAACATGTAGCGCCAGATCTAAGCTATCCATACATGTCAAAATTACTGAATTTGGTTGATATTTCATGCAATTATGAATGAGTAAAGCAAGTCCATACCCCAGGGAATTTGACAGGCATGGAGCAATAAATAGACGGTAACATGTACACAGATGTTGGCCGGAAAGAAAATAAACATTGCGAGGTTTGAATTTTCTCCACAAGTTTTAACTCTAAGAAGCCGCCGATAATTGCAACATGTAGCGCCATATCTAAGCTATCCATACATGTCAAAATGACTGAATTTGGTTGATATTTCATGCAATTATTAATGAGTAAAGCAAGTCCATACCCCAGGGAATTTGACATGCATGGAGCAATAAATAGACGGTAACATGTACACAGATGTTGGCCGGAAAGAAAATAAACATTGCGAGGTTTGAATTTTCTCCACAAGTTTTAACTCTAAGAAGCCGCCGATAATTGCAACATGTAGCGCCAGATCTAAGCTATCCATACATGTCAAAATTACTGAATTTGGTTGATATTTCATGCAATTATGAATGAGTAAAGCAAGTCATACCCCAGGGAATTTGACAGGCATGGAGCAATGAATAGAAGGTAATATGCACACAGATGTTGGCCGGAAAGAAAATAAACATTGCGAGGTTTGAATTTTCTCCACAAGTTTTAACTCTAAGAAGCCGCCGATAATTGCAACATGTAGCGCCAGATCTAAGCTATCCATACATGTCAAAATTACTGAATTTGGTTGATATTTCATGCAATTATGAATGAGTAAAGCAAGTCCATACCCCAGGGAATTTGACATGCATGGAGCAATAAATAGACGGTAACATGTACACAGATGTTGGCCGGAAAGAAAATAAACATTGCGAGGTTTGAATTTTCTCCACAAGTTTTAACTCTAAGAAGCCGCCGATAATTGCAACATGTAGCGCCAGATCTAAGCTATCCATACATGTCAAAATGACTGAATTTGGTTGATATTTCATGCAATTATGAATGAGTAAAGCAAGTCATACCCCAGGGAATTTGACAGGCATGGAGCAATAAATAGAAGGTAATATGCACACAGATGTTGGCCGGAAAGAAAATAAACATTGCGAGGTTTGAATTTTCTCCACAAGTTTTAACTCTAAGAAGCCGCCGATAATTGCAACATGTAGCGCCATATCTAAGCTATCCATACATGTCAAAATGACTGAATTTGGTTGATATTTCATGCAATTATGAATGAGTAAAGCAAGTCCATACCCCAGGGAATTTGACATGCATGGAGCAATAAATAGACGGTAACATGTACACAGATGTTGGCCGGAAAGAAAATAAACATTGCGAGGTTTGAATTTTCTCCACAAGTTTTAACTCTAAGAAGCCGCCGATAATTGCAACATGTAGCGCCAGATCTAAGCTATCCATACATGTCAAAATTACTGAATTTGGTTGATATTTCATGCAATTATGAATGAGTAAAGCAAGTCATACCCCAGGGAATTTGACAGGCATGGAGCAATGAATAGAAGGTAATATGCACACAGATGTTGGCCGGAAAGAAAATAAACATTGCGAGGTTTGAATTTTCTCCACAAGTGTTAACTCTAAGAAGCCGCCGATAATTGCAACATGTAGCGCCAGATCTAAGCTATCCATACATGTCAAAATTACTGAATTTGGTTGATATTTCATGCAATTATGAATGAGTAAAGCAAGTCCATACCCCAGGGAATTTGACATGCATGGAGCAATAAATAGACGGTAACATGTACACAGATGTTGGCCGGAAAGAAAATAAACATTGCGAGGTTTGAATTTTCTCCACAAGTTTTAACTCTAAGAAGCCGCCGATAATTGCAACATGTAGCGCCAGATCTAAGCTATCCATACATGTCAAAATTACTGAATTTGGTTGATATTTCATGCAATTATGAATGAGTAAAGCAAGTCATACCCCAGGGAATTTGACAGGCATGGAGCAATAAATAGAAGGTAATATGCACACAGATGTTGGCCGGAAAGAAAATAAACATTGCGAGGTTTGAATTTTCTCCACAAGTTTTAACTCTAAGAAGCCGCCGATAATTGCAACATGTAGCGCCAGATCTAAGCTATCCATACATGTCAAAATTACTGAATTTTGTTGATATTTCATGCAATTATGAATGAGTAAAGCAGGTCCATACCCCAGGGAATTTGACATGCATGGAGCAATAAATAGACGGTAACATGTACACAGATGTTGGCCGGAAAGAAAATAAACATTGCGAGGTTTGAATTTTCTCCACAAGTTTTAACTCTAAGAAGCCGCCGATAATTGCAACATGTAGCGCCAGATCTAAGCTATCCATACATGTCAAAATTACTGAATTTGGTTGATATTTCATGCAATTATGAATGAGTAAAGCAAGTCATACCCCAGGGAATTTGACAGGCATGGAGCAATAAATAGAAGGTAATATGCACACAGATGTTGGCCGGAAAGAAAATAAACATTGCGAGGTTTGAATTTTCTCCACAAGTTTTAACTCTAAGAAGCCGCCGATAATTGCAACATGTAGCGCCAGATCTAAGCTATCCATACATGTCAAAATGACTGAATTTGGTTGATATTTCATGCAATTATGAATGAGTAAAGCAAGTCATACCCCAGGGAATTTGACAGGCATGGAGCAATAAATAGAAGGTAATATGCACACAGATGTTGGCCGGAAAGAAAATAAACATTGCGAGGTTTGAATTTTCTCCACAAGTTTTAACTCTAAGAAGCCGCCGATAATTGCAACATGTAGCGCCAGATCTAAGCTATCCATACATGTCAAAATTACTGAATTTGGTTAATATTTCATGCAATTATGAATGAGTAAAGCAAGTCCATACCCCAGGGAATTTGACAGGCATGGAGCAATAAATAAAAGGTAATCTGCACACAGATGGTGGCCGGAAAGAAAATAAACATTGCGAGGTTTGAATTTTCTCCACAAGTTTTAACTCTAAGAAGCCGCCGATAATTGCAACATGTAGCGCCAGATCTAAGCTATCCATACATGTCAAAATTACTGAATTTGGTTGATATTTCATGCAATTATGAATGAGTAAAGCAAGTCCATACCCCAGGGAATTTGACATGCATGGAGCAATAAATAGACGGTAACATGTACACAGATGTTGGCCGGAAAGAAAATAAACATTGCGAGGTTTGAATTTTCTCCACAAGTTTTAACTCTAAGAAGCCGCCGATAATTGCAACATGTAGCGCCAGATCTAAGCTATCCATACATGTCAAAATGACTGAATTTGGTTGATATTTCATGCAATTATGAATGAGTAAAGCAAGTCATACCCCAGGGAATTTGACAGGCATGGAGCAATAAATAGAAGGTAATATGCACACAGATGTTGGCCGGAAAGAAAATAAACATTGCGAGGTTTGAATTTTCTCCACAAGTTTTAACTCTAAGAAGCCGCCGATAATTGCAACATGTAGCGCCAGATCTAAGCTATCCATACATGTCAAAATGACTGAATTTGGTTGATATTTCATGCAATTATGAATGAGTAAAGCAAGTCCATACCCCAGGGAATTTGACATGCATGGAGCAATAAATAGACGGTAACATGTACACAGATGTTGGCCGGAAAGAAAATAAACATTGCGAGGTTTGAATTTTCTCCACAAGTTTTAACTCTAAGAAGCCGCCGATAATTGCAACATGTAGCGCCAGATCTAAGCTATCCATACATGTCAAAATTACTGAATTTGGTTGATATTTCATGCAATTATGAATGAGTAAAGCAAGTCATACCCCAGGGAATTTGACAGGCATGGAGCAATGAATAGAAGGTAATATGCACACAGATGTTGGCCGGAAAGAAAATAAACATTGCGAGGTTTGAATTTTCTCCACAAGTTTTAACTCTAAGAAGCCGCCGATAATTGCAACATGTAGCGCCAGATCTAAGCTATCCATACATGTCAAAATTACTGAATTTGGTTGATATTTCATGCAATTATGAATGAGTAAAGCAAGTCCATACCCCAGGGAATTTGACAGGCATGGAGCAATAAATAGACGGTAACATGTACACAGATGTTGGCCGGAAAGAAAATAAACATTGCGAGGTTTGAATTTTCTCCACAAGTGTTAACTCTAAGAAGCCGCCGATAATTGCAACATGTAGCGCCAGATCTAAGCTATCCATACATGTCAAAATTACTGAATTTGGTTGATATTTCATGCAATTATGAATGAGTAAAGCAAGTCCATACCCCAGGGAATTTGACATGCATGGAGCAATAAATAGACGGTAACATGCACACAGATGTTGGCCGGAAAGAAAATAAACATTGCGAGGTTTGAATTTTTCCACAAGTTTTAACTCTAAGAAGCCGCCGATAATTGCAACATGTAGCGCCAGATCTAAGCTATCCATACATGTCAAAATGACTGAATTTGGTTGATATTTCATGCAATTATGAATGAGTAAAGCAAGTCATACCCCAGGGAATTTGACATGTATGGAGCAATAAATAGACGGTAACATGTACACAGATGTTGGCCGGAAAGAAAATAAACATTGCGAGGTTTGAATTTTCTCCACAAGTTTTAACTCTAAGAAGCCGCCGATAATTGCAACATGTAGCGCCAGATCTAAGCTATCCATACATGTCAAAATTACTGAATTTGGTTGATATTTCATGCAATTATGAATGAGTAAAGCAAGTCATACCCCAGGGAATTTGACAGGCATGGAGCAATAAATAGAAGGTAATATGCACACAGATGTTGGCCGGAAAGAAAATAAACATTGCGAGGTTTGAATTTTCTCCACAAGTTTTAACTCTAAGAAGCCGCCGATAATCGCAACATGTAGCGCCAGATCTAAGCTATCCATACATGTCAAAATTACTGAATTTGGTTGATATTTCATGCAATTATGAATGAGTAAAGCAAGTCATACCCCAGGGAATTTGACAGGCATGGAGCAATAAATAGAAGGTAATATGCACACAGATGTTGGCCGGAAAGAAAATAAACATTGCGAGGTTTGAATTTTCTCCACAAGTTTTAACTCTAAGAAGCCGCCGATAATTGCAACATGTAGCGCCAGATCTAAGCTATCCATACATGTCAAAATTACTGAATTTGGTTGATATTTCATGCAATTATGAATGAGTAAAGCAAGTCCATACCCCAGGGAATTTGACAGGCATGGAGCAATAAATAAAAGGTAATCTGCACACAGATGGTGGCCGGGAAGAAAATAAAGATTGCGAGGTTTGAATTTTCTCCACAAGTGTTAACTCTAAGAAGCCGCCGATAATTGCAACATGTAGCGCCAGATCTAAGCTATCCATACATGTCAAAATTACTGAATTTGGTTGATATTTCATGCAATTATGAATGAGTAAAGCAAGTCCATACCCCAGGGAATTTGACATGCATGGAGCAATAAATAGACGGTAACATGTACACAGATGTTGGCCGGAAAGAAAATAAACATTGCGAGGTTTGAATTTTCTCCACAAGTTTTAACTCTAAGAAGCCGCCGATAATTGCAACATGTAGCGCCAGATCTAAGCTATCCATACATGTCAAAATTACTGAATTTGGTTGATATTTCATGCAATTATGAATGAGTAAAGCAAGTCATACCCCAGGGAATTTGACAGGCATGGAGCAATAAATAGAAGGTAATATGCACACAGATGTTGGCCGGAAAGAAAATAAACATTGCGAGGTTTGAATTTTCCCACAAGTTTTAACTCTAAGAAGCCGCCGATAATTGCAACATGTAGCGCCAGATCTAAGCTATCCATACATGTCAAAATTACTGAATTTGGTTGATATTTCATGCAATTATGAATGAGTAAAGCAAGTCCATACCCCAGGGAATTTGACAGGCATGGAGCAATAAATAGACGGTAACATGTACACAGATGTTGGCCGGAAAGAAAATAAACATTGCGAGGTTTGAATTTTCTCCACAAGTGTTAACTCTAAGAAGCCGCCGATAATTGCAACATGTAGCGCCAGATCTAAGCTATCCATACATGTCAAAATTACTGAATTTGGTTGATATTTCATGCAATTATGAATGAGTAAAGCAAGTCATACCCCAGGGAATTTGACAGGCATGGAGCAATAAATAGAAGGTAATATGCACACAGATGTTGGCCGGAAAGAAAATAAACATTGCGAGGTTTGAATTTTTCCACAAGTTTTAACTCTAAGAAGCCGCCGATAATTGCAACATGTAGCGCCAGATCTAAGCTATCCATAAATGTCAAAATTACTGAATTTGGTTGATATTTCATGCAATTATGAATGAGTAAAGCAAGTCCATACCCCAGGGAATTTGACATGCATGGAGCAATAAATAGACGGTAACATGTACACAGATGTTGGCCGGAAAGAAAATAAACATTGCGAGGTTTGAATTTTCTCCACAAGTTTTAACTCTAAGAAGCCGCCGATAATTGCAACATGTAGCGCCAGATCTAAGCTATCCATACATGTCACAATGACTGAATTTGGTTGATATTTCATGCAATTATGAATGAGTAAAGCAAGTCATACCCCAGGGAATTTGACAGGCATGGAGCAATAAATAGAAGGTAATATGCACACAGATGTTGGCCGGAAAGAAAATAAACATTGCGAGGTTTGAATTTTCTCCACAAGTTTTAACTCTAAGAAGCCGCCGATAATTGCAACATGTAGCGCCAGATCTAAGCTATCCATACATGTCAAAATCACTGAATTTGGTTGATATTTCATGCAATTATGAATGAGTAAAGCAGGTCCATACCCCAGGGAATTTGACATGTATGGAGCAATAAATAGACGGTAACATGTACACAGATGTTGGCCGGAAAGAAAATAAACATTGCGAGGTTTGAATTTTCTCCACAAGTTTTAACTCTAAGAAGCCGCCGATAATTGCAACATGTAGCGCCAGATCTAAGCTATCCATACATGTCAAAATTACTGAATTTGGTTGATATTTCATGCAATTATGAATGAGTAAAGCAAGTCATACCCCAGGGAATTTGACAGGCATGGAGCAATAAATAGAAGGTAATATGCACACAGATGTTGGCCGGAAAGAAAATAAACATTGCGAGGTTTGAATTTTCTCCACAAGTTTTAACTCTAAGAAGCCGCCGATAATTGCAACATGTAGCGCCAGATCTAAGCTATCCATACATGTCAAAATTACTGAATTTGGTTGATATTTCATGCAATTATGAATGAGTAAAGCAAGTCCATACCCCAGGGAATTTGACATGCATGGAGCAATAAATAGACGGTAACATGTACACAGATGTTGGCCGGAAAGAAAATAAACATTGCGAGGTTTGAATTTTCTCCACAAGTTTTAACTCTAAGAAGCCGCCGATAATTGCAACATGTAGCGCCAGATCTAAGCTATCCATACATGTCAAAATTACTGAATTTGGTTGATATTTCATGCAATTATGAATGAGTAAAGCAAGTCATACCCCAGGGAATTTGACAGGCATGGAGCAATAAATAGAAGGTAATATGCACACAGATGTTGGCCGGAAAGAAAATAAACATTGCGAGGTTTGAATTTTCTCCACAAGTGTTAACTCTAAGAAGCCGCCGATAATTGCAACATGTAGCGCCAGATCTAAGCTATCCATACATGTCAAAATTACTGAATTTGGTTGATATTTCATGCAATTATGAATGAGTAAAGCAAGTCATACCCCAGGGAATTTGACAGGCATGGAGCAATAAATAGAAGGTAATATGCACACAGATGTTGGCCGGAAAGAAAATAAACATTGCGAGGTTTGAATTTTTCCACAAGTTTTAACTCTAAGAAGCCGCCGATAATTGCAACATGTAGCGCCAGATCTAAGCTATCCATAAATGTCAAAATTACTGAATTTGGTTGATATTTCATGCAATTATGAATGAGTAAAGCAAGTCCATACCCCAGGGAATTTGACATGCATGGAGCAATAAATAGACGGTAACATGTACACAGATGTTGGCCGGAAAGAAAATAAACATTGCGAGGTTTGAATTTTCTCCACAAGTTTTAACTCTAAGAAGCCGCCGATAATTGCAACATGTAGCGCCAGATCTAAGCTATCCATACATGTCAAAATGACTGAATTTGGTTGATATTTCATGCAATTATGAATGAGTAAAGCAAGTCATACCCCAGGGAATTTGACAGGCATGGAGCAATAAATAGAAGGTAATATGCACACAGATGTTGGCCGGAAAGAAAATAAACATTGCGAGGTTTGAATTTTCTCCACAAGTTTTAACTCTAAGAAGCCGCCGATAATTGCAACATGTAGCGCCAGATCTAAGCTATCCATACATGTCAAAATCACTGAATTTGGTTGATATTTCATGCAATTATGAATGAGTAAAGCAGGTCCATACCCCAGGGAATTTGACATGTATGGAGCAATAAATAGACGGTAACATGTACACAGATGTTGGCCGGAAAGAAAATAAACATTGCGAGGTTTGAATTTTCTCCACAAGTTTTAACTCTAAGAAGCCGCCGATAATTGCAACATGTAGCGCCAGATCTAAGCTATCCATACATGTCAAAATTACTGAATTTGGTTGATATTTCATGCAATTATGAATGAGTAAAGCAAGTCATACCCCAGGGAATTTGACAGGCATGGAGCAATAAATAGAAGGTAATATGCACACAGATGTTGGCCGGAAAGAAAATAAACATTGCGAGGTTTGAATTTTCTCCACAAGTTTTAACTCTAAGAAGCCGCCGATAATTGCAACATGTAGCGCCAGATCTAAGCTATCCATACATGTCAAAATTACTGAATTTGGTTGATATTTCATGCAATTATGAATGAGTAAAGCAAGTCATACCCCAGGGAATTTGACAGGCATGGAGCAATAAATAGAAGGTAATATGCACACAGATGTTGGCCGGAAAGAAAATAAACATTGCGAGGTTTGAATTTTCCCACAAGTTTTAACTCTAAGAAGCCGCCGATAATTGCAACATGTAGCGCCAGATCTAAGCTATCCATACATGTCAAAATTACTGAATTTGGTTGATATTTCATGCAATTATGAATGAGTAAAGCAAGTCATACCCCAGGGAATTTGACAGGCATGGAGCAATAAATAGAAGGTAATATGCACACAGATGTTGGCCGGAAAGAAAATAAACATTGCGAGGTTTGAATTTTCTCCACAAGTTTTAACTCTAAGAAGCCGCCGATAATTGCAACATGTAGCGCCAGATCTAAGCTATCCATACATGTCAAAATTACTGAATTTGGTTGATATTTCATGCAATTATGAATGAGTAAAGCAAGTCCATACCCCAGGGAATTTGACAGGCATGGAGCAATAAATAAAAGGTAATCTGCACACAGATGGTGGCCGGGAAGAAAATAAAGATTGCGAGGTTTGAATTTTCTCCACAAGTGTTAACTCTAAGAAGCCGCCGATAATTGCAACATGTAGCGCCAGATCTAAGCTATCCATACATGTCAAAATTACTGAATTTGGTTGATATTTCATGCAATTATGAATGAGTAAAGCAAGTCCATACCCCAGGGAATTTGACATGCATGGAGCAATAAATAGACGGTAACATGTACACAGATGTTGGCCGGAAAGAAAATAAACATTGCGAGGTTTGAATTTTCTCCACAAGTTTTAACTCTAAGAAGCCGCCGATAATTGCAACATGTAGCGCCAGATCTAAGCTATCCATACATGTCAAAATTACTGAATTTGGTTGATATTTCATGCAATTATGAATGAGTAAAGCAAGTCATACCCCAGGGAATTTGACAGGCATGGAGCAATAAATAGAAGGTAATATGCACACAGATGTTGGCCGGAAAGAAAATAAACATTGCGAGGTTTGAATTTTCCCACAAGTTTTAACTCTAAGAAGCCGCCGATAATTGCAACATGTAGCGCCAGATCTAAGCTATCCATACATGTCAAAATTACTGAATTTGGTTGATATTTCATGCAATTATGAATGAGTAAAGCAAGTCCATACCCCAGGGAATTTGACAGGCATGGAGCAATAAATAGAAGGTAATATGCACACAGATGTTGGCCGGAAAGAAAATAAACATTGCGAGGTTTGAATTTTCCCACAAGTTTTAACTCTAAGAAGCCGCCGATAATTGCAACATGTAGCGCCAGATCTAAGCTATCCATACATGTCAAAATTACTGAATTTGGTTGATATTTCATGCAATTATGAATGAGTAAAGCAAGTCCATACCCCAGGGAATTTGACAGGCATGGAGCAATAAATAGACGGTAACATGTACACAGATGTTGGCCGGAAAGAAAATAAACATTGCGAGGTTTGAATTTTCTCCACAAGTGTTAACTCTAAGAAGCCGCCGATAATTGCAACATGTAGCGCCAGATCTAAGCTATCCATACATGTCAAAATTACTGAATTTGGTTGATATTTCATGCAATTATGAATGAGTAAAGCAAGTCATACCCCAGGGAATTTGACAGGCATGGAGCAATAAATAGAAGGTAATATGCACACAGATGTTGGCCGGAAAGAAAATAAACATTGCGAGGTTTGAATTTTTCCACAAGTTTTAACTCTAAGAAGCCGCCGATAATTGCAACATGTAGCGCCAGATCTAAGCTATCCATAAATGTCAAAATTACTGAATTTGGTTGATATTTCATGCAATTATGAATGAGTAAAGCAAGTCCATACCCCAGGGAATTTGACATGCATGGAGCAATAAATAGACGGTAACATGTACACAGATGTTGGCCGGAAAGAAAATAAACATTGCGAGGTTTGAATTTTCTCCACAAGTTTTAACTCTAAGAAGCCGCCGATAATTGCAACATGTAGCGCCAGATCTAAGCTATCCATACATGTCAAAATGACTGAATTTGGTTGATATTTCATGCAATTATGAATGAGTAAAGCAAGTCATACCCCAGGGAATTTGACAGGCATGGAGCAATAAATAGAAGGTAATATGCACACAGATGTTGGCCGGAAAGAAAATAAACATTGCGAGGTTTGAATTTTCTCCACAAGTTTTAACTCTAAGAAGCCGCCGATAATTGCAACATGTAGCGCCAGATCTAAGCTATCCATACATGTCAAAATCACTGAATTTGGTTGATATTTCATGCAATTATGAATGAGTAAAGCAGGTCCATACCCCAGGGAATTTGACATGTATGGAGCAATAAATAGACGGTAACATGTACACAGATGTTGGCCGGAAAGAAAATAAACATTGCGAGGTTTGAATTTTCTCCACAAGTTTTAACTCTAAGAAGCCGCCGATAATTGCAACATGTAGCGCCAGATCTAAGCTATCCATACATGTCAAAATTACTGAATTTGGTTGATATTTCATGCAATTATGAATGAGTAAAGCAAGTCATACCCCAGGGAATTTGACAGGCATGGAGCAATAAATAGAAGGTAATATGCACACAGATGTTGGCCGGAAAGAAAATAAACATTGCGAGGTTTGAATTTTCTCCACAAGTTTTAACTCTAAGAAGCCGCCGATAATTGCAACATGTAGCGCCAGATCTAAGCTATCCATACATGTCAAAATTACTGAATTTGGTTGATATTTCATGCAATTATGAATGAGTAAAGCAAGTCCAAACCCCAGGGAATTTGACAGGCATGGAGCAATACATAAAAGGTAATCTGCACACAGATGGTGGCCGGGAAGAAAATAAACATTGCGAGGTTTGAATTTTCTCCACAAGTGTTAACTCTAAGAAGCCGCCGATAATTGCAACATGTAGCGCCAGATCTAAGCTATCCATACATGTCAAAATTACTGAATTTGGTTGATATTTCATGCAATTATGAATGAGTAAAGCAAGTCCATACCCCAGGGAATTTGACATGCATGGAGCAATAAATAGACGGTACCATGTACACAGATGTTGGCCGGAAAGAAAATAAACATTGCGAGGTTTGAATTTTCTCCACAAGTTTTAACTCTAAGAAGCCGCCGATAATTGCAACATGTAGCGCCAGATCTAAGCTATCCATACATGTCAAAATTACTGAATTTGGTTGATATTTCATGCAATTATGAATGAGTAAAGCAAGTCATACCCCAGGGAATTTGACAGGCATGGAGCAATAAATAGAAGGTAATATGCACACAGATGTTGGCCGGAAAGAAAATAAACATTGCGAGGTTTGAATTTTCTCCACAAGTTTTAACTCTAAGAAGCCGCCGATAATTGCAACATGTAGCGCCAGATCTAAGCTATCCATACATGTCAAAATTACTGAATTTGGTTGATATTTCATGCAATTATGAATGAGTAAAGCAAGTCCATACCCCAGGGAATTTGACAGGCATGGAGCAATAAATAAAAGGTAATCTGCACACAGATGGTGGCCGGGAAGAAAATAAAGATTGCGAGGTTTGAATTTTCTCCACAAGTGTTAACTCTAAGAAGCCGCCGATAATTGCAACATGTAGCGCCAGATCTAAGCTATCCATACATGTCAAAATTACTGAATTTGGTTGATATTTCATGCAATTATGAATGAGTAAAGCAAGTCCATACCCCAGGGAATTTGACATGCATGGAGCAATAAATAGACGGTAACATGTACACAGATGTTGGCCGGAAAGAAAATAAACATTGCGAGGTTTGAATTTTCTCCACAATTTTTAACTCTAAGAAGCCGCCGATAATTGCAACATGTAGCGCCAGATCTAAGCTATCCATACATGTCAAAATGACTGAATTTGGTTGATATTTCATGCAATTATGAATGAGTAAAGCAAGTCATACCCCAGGGAATTTGACAGGCATGGAGCAATAAATAGAAGGTAATATGCACACAGATGTTGGCCGGAAAGAAAATAAACATTGCGAGGTTTGAATTTTTCCACAAGTTTTAACTCTAAGAAGCCGCCGATAATTGCAACATGTAGCGCCAGATCTAAGCTATCCATAAATGTCAAAATTACTGAATTTGGTTGATATTTCATGCAATTATGAATGAGTAAAGCAAGTCCATACCCCAGGGAATTTGACATGCATGGAGCAATAAATAGACGGTAACATGTACACAGATGTTGGCCGGAAAGAAAATAAACATTGCGAGGTTTGAATTTTCTCCACAAGTTTTAACTCTAAGAAGCCGCCGATAATTGCAACATGTAGCGCCAGATCTAAGCTATCCATACATGTCAAAATGACTGAATTTGGTTGATATTTCATGCAATTATGAATGAGTAAAGCAAGTCATACCCCAGGGAATTTGACAGGCATGGAGCAATAAATAGAAGGTAATATGCACACAGATGTTGGCCGGAAAGAAAATAAACATTGCGAGGTTTGAATTTTTCCACAAGTTTTAACTCTAAGAAGCCGCCGATAATTGCAACATGTAGCGCCAGATCTAAGCTATCCATAAATGTCAAAATTACTGAATTTGGTTGATATTTCATGCAATTATGAATGAGTAAAGCAAGTCCATACCCCAGGGAATTTGACATGCATGGAGCAATAAATAGACGGTAACATGTACACAGATGTTGGCCGGAAAGAAAATAAACATTGCGAGGTTTGAATTTTCTCCACAAGTTTTAACTCTAAGAAGCCGCCGATAATTGCAACATGTAGCGCCAGATCTAAGCTATCCATACATGTCAAAATGACTGAATTTGGTTGATATTTCATGCAATTATGAATGAGTAAAGCAAGTCATACCCCAGGGAATTTGACAGGCATGGAGCAATAAATAGAAGGTAATATGCACACAGATGTTGGCCGGAAAGAAAATAAACATTGCGAGGTTTGAATTTTCTCCACAAGTTTTAACTCTAAGAAGCCGCCGATAATTGCAACATGTAGCGCCAGATCTAAGCTATCCATACATGTCAACATCACTGAATTTGGTTGATATTTCATGCAATTATGAATGAGTAAAGCAGGTCCATACCCCAGGGAATTTGACATGTATGGAGCAATAAATAGACGGTAACATGTACACAGATGTTGGCCGGAAAGAAAATAAACATTGCGAGGTTTGAATTTTCTCCACAAGTTTTAACTCTAAGAAGCCGCCGATAATTGCAACATGTAGCGCCAGATCTAAGCTATCCATACATGTCAAAATTACTGAATTTGGTTGATATTTCATGCAATTATGAATGAGTAAAGCAAGTCATACCCCAGGGAATTTGACAGGCATGGAGCAATAAATAGAAGGTAATATGCACACAGATGTTGGCCGGAAAGAAAATAAACATTGCGAGGTTTGAATTTTCTCCACAAGTTTTAACTCTAAGAAGCCGCCGATAATCGCAACATGTAGCGCCAGATCTAAGCTATCCATACATGTCAAAATTACTGAATTTGGTTGATATTTCATGCAATTATGAATGAGTAAAGCAAGTCATACCCCAGGGAATTTGACAGGCATGGAGCAATAAATAGAAGGTAATATGCACACAGATGTTGGCCGGAAAGAAAATAAACATTGCGAGGTTTGAATTTTCTCCACAAGTTTTAACTCTAAGAAGCCGCCGATAATTGCAACATGTAGCGCCAGATCTAAGCTATCCATACATGTCAAAATTACTGAATTTGGTTGATATTTCATGCAATTATGAATGAGTAAAGCAAGTCCATACCCCAGGGACTTTGACAGGCATGGAGCAATAAATAAAAGGTAATCTGCACACAGATGGTGGCCGGGAAGAAAATAAAGATTGCGAGGTTTGAATTTTCTCCACAAGTGTTAACTCTAAGAAGCCGCCGATAATTGCAACATGTAGCGCCAGATCTAAGCTATCCATACATGTCAAAATTACTGAATTTGGTTGATATTTCATGCAATTATGAATGAGTAAAGCAAGTCCATACCCCAGGGAATTTGACATGCATGGAGCAATAAATAGACGGTAACATGTACACAGATGTTGGCCGGAAAGAAAATAAACATTGCGAGGTTTGAATTTTCTCCACAAGTTTTAACTCTAAGAAGCCGCCGATAATTGCAACATGTAGCGCCAGATCTAAGCTATCCATACATGTCAAAATTACTGAATTTGGTTGATATTTCATGCAATTATGAATGAGTAAAGCAAGTCATACCCCAGGGAATTTGACAGGCATGGAGCAATAAATAGAAGGTAATATGCACACAGATGTTGGCCGGAAAGAAAATAAACATTGCGAGGTTTGAATTTTCCCACAAGTTTTAACTCTAAGAAGCCGCCGATAATTGCAACATGTAGCGCCAGATCTAAGCTATCCATACATGTCAAAATTACTGAATTTGGTTGATATTTCATGCAATTATGAATGAGTAAAGCAAGTCCATACCCCAGGGAATTTGACAGGCATGGAGCAATAAATAGACGGTAACATGTACACAGATGTTGGCCGGAAAGAAAATAAACATTGCGAGGTTTGAATTTTCTCCACAAGTGTTAACTCTAAGAAGCCGCCGATAATTGCAACATGTAGCGCCAGATCTAAGCTATCCATACATGTCAAAATTACTGAATTTGGTTGATATTTCATGCAATTATGAATGAGTAAAGCAAGTCATACCCCAGGGAATTTGACAGGCATGGAGCAATAAATAGAAGGTAATATGCACACAGATGTTGGCCGGAAAGAAAATAAACATTGCGAGGTTTGAATTTTTCCACAAGTTTTAACTCTAAGAAGCCGCCGATAATTGCAACATGTAGCGCCAGATCTAAGCTATCCATAAATGTCAAAATTACTGAATTTGGTTGATATTTCATGCAATTATGAATGAGTAAAGCAAGTCCATACCCCAGGGAATTTGACATGCATGGAGCAATAAATAGACGGTAACATGTACACAGATGTTGGCCGGAAAGAAAATAAACATTGCGAGGTTTGAATTTTCTCCACAAGTTTTAACTCTAAGAAGCCGCCGATAATTGCAACATGTAGCGCCAGATCTAAGCTATCCATACATGTCAAAATGACTGAATTTGGTTGATATTTCATGCAATTATGAATGAGTAAAGCAAGTCATACCCCAGGGAATTTGACAGGCATGGAGCAATAAATAGAAGGTAATATGCACACAGATGTTGGCCGGAAAGAAAATAAACATTGCGAGGTTTGAATTTTCTCCACAAGTTTTAACTCTAAGAAGCCGCCGATAATTGCAACATGTAGCGCCAGATCTAAGCTATCCATACATGTCAAAATCACTGAATTTGGTTGATATTTCATGCAATTATGAATGAGTAAAGCAGGTCCATACCCCAGGGAATTTGACATGTATGGAGCAATAAATAGACGGTAACATGTACACAGATGTTGGCCGGAAAGAAAATAAACATTGCGAGGTTTGAATTTTCTCCACAAGTTTTAACTCTAAGAAGCCGCCGATAATTGCAACATGTAGCGCCAGATCTAAGCTATCCATACATGTCAAAATTACTGAATTTGGTTGATATTTCATGCAATTATGAATGAGTAAAGCAAGTCATACCCCAGGGAATTTGACAGGCATGGAGCAATAAATAGAAGGTAATATGCACACAGATGTTGGCCGGAAAGAAAATAAACATTGCGAGGTTTGAATTTTCTCCACAAGTTTTAACTCTAAGAAGCCGCCGATAATTGCAACATGTAGCGCCAGATCTAAGCTATCCATACATGTCAAAATTACTGAATTTGGTTGATATTTCATGCAATTATGAATGAGTAAAGCAAGTCCATACCCCAGGGAATTTGACAGGCATGGAGCAATACATAAAAGGTAATCTGCACACAGATGGTGGCCGGGAAGAAAATAAACATTGCGAGGTTTGAATTTTCTCCACAAGTGTTAACTCTAAGAAGCCGCCGATAATTGCAACATGTAGCGCCAGATCTAAGCTATCCATACATGTCAAAATTACTGAATTTGGTTGATATTTCATGCAATTATGAATGAGTAAAGCAAGTCATACCCCAGGGAATTTGACAGGCATGGAGCAATAAATAGAAGGTAATATGCACACAGATGTTGGCCGGAAAGAAAATAAACATTGCGAGGTTTGAATTTTCTCCACAAGTTTTAACTCTAAGAAGCCGCCGATAATTGCAACATGTAGCGCCAGATCTAAGCTATCCATACATGTCAAAATTACTGAATTTGGTTGATATTTCATGCAATTATGAATGAGTAAAGCAAGTCCATACCCCAGGGAATTTGACAGGCATGGAGCAATAAATAAAAGGTAATCTGCACACAGATGGTGGCCGGGAAGAAAATAAAGATTGCGAGGTTTGAATTTTCTCCACAAGTGTTAACTCTAAGAAGCCGCCGATAATTGCAACATGTAGCGCCAGATCTAAGCTATCCATACATGTCAAAATTACTGAATTTGGTTGATATTTCATGCAATTATGAATGAGTAAAGCAAGTCCATACCCCAGGGAATTTGACAGGCATGGAGCAATAAATAGACGGTAACATGTACACAGATGTTGGCCGGAAAGAAAATAAACATTGCGAGGTTTGAATTTTCTCCACAAGTGTTAACTCTAAGAAGCCGCCGATAATTGCAACATGTAGCGCCAGATCTAAGCTATCCATACATGTCAAAATTACTGAATTTGGTTGATATTTCATGCAATTATGAATGAGTAAAGCAAGTCATACCCCAGGGAATTTGACAGGCATGGAGCAATAAATAGAAGGTAATATGCACACAGATGTTGGCCGGAAAGAAAATAAACATTGCGAGGTTTGAATTTTTCCACAAGTTTTAACTCTAAGAAGCCGCCGATAATTGCAACATGTAGCGCCAGATCTAAGCTATCCATAAATGTCAAAATTACTGAATTTGGTTGATATTTCATGCAATTATGAATGAGTAAAGCAAGTCCATACCCCAGGGAATTTGACATGCATGGAGCAATAAATAGACGGTAACATGTACACAGATGTTGGCCGGAAAGAAAATAAACATTGCGAGGTTTGAATTTTCTCCACAAGTTTTAACTCTAAGAAGCCGCCGATAATTGCAACATGTAGCGCCAGATCTAAGCTATCCATACATGTCAAAATGACTGAATTTGGTTGATATTTCATGCAATTATGAATGAGTAAAGCAAGTCATACCCCAGGGAATTTGACAGGCATGGAGCAATAAATAGAAGGTAATATGCACACAGATGTTGGCCGGAAAGAAAATAAACATTGCGAGGTTTGAATTTTCTCCACAAGTTTTAACTCTAAGAAGCCGCCGATAATTGCAACATGTAGCGCCAGATCTAAGCTATCCATACATGTCAAAATCACTGAATTTGGTTGATATTTCATGCAATTATGAATGAGTAAAGCAGGTCCATACCCCAGGGAATTTGACATGTATGGAGCAATAAATAGACGGTAACATGTACACAGATGTTGGCCGGAAAGAAAATAAACATTGCGAGGTTTGAATTTTCTCCACAAGTTTTAACTCTAAGAAGCCGCCGATAATTGCAACATGTAGCGCCAGATCTAAGCTATCCATACATGTCAAAATTACTGAATTTGGTTGATATTTCATGCAATTATGAATGAGTAAAGCAAGTCATACCCCAGGGAATTTGACAGGCATGGAGCAATAAATAGAAGGTAATATGCACACAGATGTTGGCCGGAAAGAAAATAAACATTGCGAGGTTTGAATTTTCTCCACAAGTTTTAACTCTAAGAAGCCGCCGATAATTGCAACATGTAGCGCCAGATCTAAGCTATCCATACATGTCAAAATTACTGAATTTGGTTGATATTTCATGCAATTATGAATGAGTAAAGCAAGTCCATACCCCAGGGAATTTGACAGGCATGGAGCAATACATAAAAGGTAATCTGCACACAGATGGTGGCCGGGAAGAAAATAAACATTGCGAGGTTTGAATTTTCTCCACAAGTGTTAACTCTAAGAAGCCGCCGATAATTGCAACATGTAGCGCCAGATCTAAGCTATCCATACATGTCAAAATTACTGAATTTGGTTGATATTTCATGCAATTATGAATGAGTAAAGCAAGTCATACCCCAGGGAATTTGACAGGCATGGAGCAATAAATAGAAGGTAATATGCACACAGATGTTGGCCGGAAAGAAAATAAACATTGCGAGGTTTGAATTTTCTCCACAAGTTTTAACTCTAAGAAGCCGCCGATAATCGCAACATGTAGCGCCAGATCTAAGCTATCCATACATGTCAAAATTACTGAATTTGGTTGATATTTCATGCAATTATGAATGAGTAAAGCAAGTCATACCCCAGGGAATTTGACAGGCATGGAGCAATAAATAGAAGGTAATATGCACACAGATGTTGGCCGGAAAGAAAATAAACATTGCGAGGTTTGAATTTTCTCCACAAGTTTTAACTCTAAGAAGCCGCCGATAATTGCAACATGTAGCGCCAGATCTAAGCTATCCATACATGTCAAAATTACTGAATTTGGTTGATATTTCATGCAATTATGAATGAGTAAAGCAAGTCCATACCCCAGGGAATTTGACAGGCATGGAGCAATAAATAAAAGGTAATCTGCACACAGATGGTGGCCGGGAAGAAAATAAAGATTGCGAGGTTTGAATTTTCTCCACAAGTGTTAACTCTAAGAAGCCGCCGATAATTGCAACATGTAGCGCCAGATCTAAGCTATCCATACATGTCAAAATTACTGAATTTGGTTGATATTTCATGCAATTATGAATGAGTAAAGCAAGTCCATACCCCAGGGAATTTGACATGCATGGAGCAATAAATAGACGGTAACATGTACACAGATGTTGGCCGGAAAGAAAATAAACATTGCGAGGTTTGAATTTTCTCCACAAGTTTTAACTCTAAGAAGCCGCCGATAATTGCAACATGTAGCGCCAGATCTAAGCTATCCATACATGTCAAAATTACTGAATTTGGTTGATATTTCATGCAATTATGAATGAGTAAAGCAAGTCATACCCCAGGGAATTTGACAGGCATGGAGCAATAAATAGAAGGTAATATGCACACAGATGTTGGCCGGAAAGAAAATAAACATTGCGAGGTTTGAATTTTCTCCACAAGTTTTAACTCTAAGAAGCCGCCGATAATTGCAACATGTAGCGCCAGATCTAAGCTATCCATACATGTCAAAATGACTGAATTTGGTTGATATTTCATGCAATTATGAATGAGTAAAGCAAGTCATACCCCAGGGAATTTGACAGGCATGGAGCAATAAATAGAAGGTAATATGCACACAGATGTTGGCCGGAAAGAAAATAAACATTGCGAGGTTTGAATTTTCTCCACAAGTTTTAACTCTAAGAAGCCGCCGATAATTGCAACATGTAGCGCCAGATCTAAGCTATCCATACATGTCAAAATCACTGAATTTGGTTGATATTTCATGCAATTATGAATGAGTAAAGCAGGTCCATACCCCAGGGAATTTGACATGTATGGAGCAATAAATAGACGGTAACATGTACACAGATGTTGGCCGGAAAGAAAATAAACATTGCGAGGTTTGAATTTTCTCCACAAGTTTTAACTCTAAGAAGCCGCCGATAATTGCAACATGTAGCGCCAGATCTAAGCTATCCATACATGTCAAAATTACTGAATTTGGTTGATATTTCATGCAATTATGAATGAGTAAAGCAAGTCATACCCCAGGGAATTTGACAGGCATGGAGCAATAAATAGAAGGTAATATGCACACAGATGTTGGCCGGAAAGAAAATAAACATTGCGAGGTTTGAATTTTCTCCACAAGTTTTAACTCTAAGAAGCCGCCGATAATTGCAACATGTAGCGCCAGATCTAAGCTATCCATACATGTCAAAATTACTGAATTTGGTTGATATTTCATGCAATTATGAATGAGTAAAGCAAGTCCATACCCCAGGGAATTTGACAGGCATGGAGCAATACATAAAAGGTAATCTGCACACAGATGGTGGCCGGGAAGAAAATAAACATTGCGAGGTTTGAATTTTCTCCACAAGTGTTAACTCTAAGAAGCCGCCGATAATTGCAACATGTAGCGCCAGATCTAAGCTATCCATACATGTCAAAATTACTGAATTTGGTTGATATTTCATGCAATTATGAATGAGTAAAGCAAGTCATACCCCAGGGAATTTGACAGGCATGGAGCAATAAATAGAAGGTAATATGCACACAGATGTTGGCCGGAAAGAAAATAAACATTGCGAGGTTTGAATTTTCTCCACAAGTTTTAACTCTAAGAAGCCGCCGATAATTGCAACATGTAGCGCCAGATCTAAGCTATCCATACATGTCAAAATTACTGAATTTGGTTGATATTTCATGCAATTATGAATGAGTAAAGCAAGTCCATACCCCAGGGAATTTGACAGGCATGGAGCAATAAATAAAAGGTAATCTGCACACAGATGGTGGCCGGGAAGAAAATAAAGATTGCGAGGTTTGAATTTTCTCCACAAGTGTTAACTCTAAGAAGCCGCCGATAATTGCAACATGTAGCGCCAGATCTAAGCTATCCATACATGTCAAAATTACTGAATTTGGTTGATATTTCATGCAATTATGAATGAGTAAAGCAAGTCCATACCCCAGGGAATTTGACAGGCATGGAGCAATAAATAGACGGTAACATGTACACAGATGTTGGCCGGAAAGAAAATAAACATTGCGAGGTTTGAATTTTCTCCACAAGTGTTAACTCTAAGAAGCCGCCGATAATTGCAACATGTAGCGCCAGATCTAAGCTATCCATACATGTCAAAATTACTGAATTTGGTTGATATTTCATGCAATTATGAATGAGTAAAGCAAGTCATACCCCAGGGAATTTGACAGGCATGGAGCAATAAATAGAAGGTAATATGCACACAGATGTTGGCCGGAAAGAAAATAAACATTGCGAGGTTTGAATTTTTCCACAAGTTTTAACTCTAAGAAGCCGCCGATAATTGCAACATGTAGCGCCAGATCTAAGCTATCCATAAATGTCAAAATTACTGAATTTGGTTGATATTTCATGCAATTATGAATGAGTAAAGCAAGTCCATACCCCAGGGAATTTGACATGCATGGAGCAATAAATAGACGGTAACATGTACACAGATGTTGGCCGGAAAGAAAATAAACATTGCGAGGTTTGAATTTTCTCCACAAGTTTTAACTCTAAGAAGCCGCCGATAATTGCAACATGTAGCGCCAGATCTAAGCTATCCATACATGTCAAAATGACTGAATTTGGTTGATATTTCATGCAATTATGAATGAGTAAAGCAAGTCATACCCCAGGGAATTTGACAGGCATGGAGCAATAAATAGAAGGTAATATGCACACAGATGTTGGCCGGAAAGAAAATAAACATTGCGAGGTTTGAATTTTCTCCACAAGTTTTAACTCTAAGAAGCCGCCGATAATTGCAACATGTAGCGCCAGATCTAAGCTATCCATACATGTCAAAATCACTGAATTTGGTTGATATTTCATGCAATTATGAATGAGTAAAGCAGGTCCATACCCCAGGGAATTTGACATGTATGGAGCAATAAATAGACGGTAACATGTACACAGATGTTGGCCGGAAAGAAAATAAACATTGCGAGGTTTGAATTTTCTCCACAAGTTTTAACTCTAAGAAGCCGCCGATAATTGCAACATGTAGCGCCAGATCTAAGCTATCCATACATGTCAAAATTACTGAATTTGGTTGATATTTCATGCAATTATGAATGAGTAAAGCAAGTCATACCCCAGGGAATTTGACAGGCATGGAGCAATAAATAGAAGGTAATATGCACACAGATGTTGGCCGGAAAGAAAATAAACATTGCGAGGTTTGAATTTTCTCCACAAGTTTTAACTCTAAGAAGCCGCCGATAATTGCAACATGTAGCGCCAGATCTAAGCTATCCATACATGTCAAAATTACTGAATTTGGTTGATATTTCATGCAATTATGAATGAGTAAAGCAAGTCCATACCCCAGGGAATTTGACAGGCATGGAGCAATACATAAAAGGTAATCTGCACACAGATGGTGGCCGGGAAGAAAATAAACATTGCGAGGTTTGAATTTTCTCCACAAGTGTTAACTCTAAGAAGCCGCCGATAATTGCAACATGTAGCGCCAGATCTAAGCTATCCATACATGTCAAAATTACTGAATTTGGTTGATATTTCATGCAATTATGAATGAGTAAAGCAAGTCCATACCCCAGGGAATTTGACATGCATGGAGCAATAAATAGACGGTACCATGTACACAGATGTTGGCCGGAAAGAAAATAAACATTGCGAGGTTTGAATTTTCTCCACAAGTTTTAACTCTAAGAAGCCGCCGATAATTGCAACATGTAGCGCCAGATCTAAGCTATCCATACATGTCAAAATTACTGAATTTGGTTGATATTTCATGCAATTATGAATGAGTAAAGCAAGTCATACCCCAGGGAATTTGACAGGCATGGAGCAATAAATAGAAGGTAATATGCACACAGATGTTGGCCGGAAAGAAAATAAACATTGCGAGGTTTGAATTTTCTCCACAAGTTTTAACTCTAAGAAGCCGCCGATAATTGCAACATGTAGCGCCAGATCTAAGCTATCCATACATGTCAAAATTACTGAATTTGGTTGATATTTCATGCAATTATGAATGAGTAAAGCAAGTCCATACCCCAGGGAATTTGACAGGCATGGAGCAATACATAAAAGGTAATCTGCACACAGATGGTGGCCGGGAAGAAAATAAACATTGCGAGGTTTGAATTTTCTCCACAAGTTTTAACTCTAAGAAGCCGCCGATAATTGCAACATGTAGCGCCAGATCTAAGCTATCCATACATGTCAAAATTACTGAATTTGGTTGATATTTCATGCAATTATGAATGAGTAAAGCAAGTCATACCCCAGGGAATTTGACAGGCATGGAGCAATAAATAGAAGGTAATATGCACACAGATGTTGGCCGGAAAGAAAATAAACATTGCGAGGTTTGAATTTTCTCCACAAGTTTTAACTCTAAGAAGCCGCCGATAATCGCAACATGTAGCGCCAGATCTAAGCTATCCATACATGTCAAAATTACTGAATTTGGTTGATATTTCATGCAATTATGAATGAGTAAAGCAAGTCATACCCCAGGGAATTTGACAGGCATGGAGCAATAAATAGAAGGTAATATGCACACAGATGTTGGCCGGAAAGAAAATAAACATTGCGAGGTTTGAATTTTCTCCACAAGTTTTAACTCTAAGAAGCCGCCGATAATTGCAACATGTAGCGCCAGATCTAAGCTATCCATACATGTCAAAATTACTGAATTTGGTTGATATTTCATGCAATTATGAATGAGTAAAGCAAGTCCATACCCCAGGGAATTTGACAGGCATGGAGCAATAAATAAAAGGTAATCTGCACACAGATGGTGGCCGGGAAGAAAATAAAGATTGCGAGGTTTGAATTTTCTCCACAAGTGTTAACTCTAAGAAGCCGCCGATAATTGCAACATGTAGCGCCAGATCTAAGCTATCCATACATGTCAAAATTACTGAATTTGGTTGATATTTCATGCAATTATGAATGAGTAAAGCAAGTCCATACCCCAGGGAATTTGACATGCATGGAGCAATAAATAGACGGTAACATGTACACAGATGTTGGCCGGAAAGAAAATAAACATTGCGAGGTTTGAATTTTCTCCACAAGTTTTAACTCTAAGAAGCCGCCGATAATTGCAACATGTAGCGCCAGATCTAAGCTATCCATACATGTCAAAATTACTGAATTTGGTTGATATTTCATGCAATTATGAATGAGTAAAGCAAGTCATACCCCAGGGAATTTGACAGGCATGGAGCAATAAATAGAAGGTAATATGCACACAGATGTTGGCCGGAAAGAAAATAAACATTGCGAGGTTTGAATTTTCCCACAAGTTTTAACTCTAAGAAGCCGCCGATAATTGCAACATGTAGCGCCAGATCTAAGCTATCCATACATGTCAAAATTACTGAATTTGGTTGATATTTCATGCAATTATGAATGAGTAAAGCAAGTCCATACCCCAGGGAATTTGACAGGCATGGAGCAATAAATAGACGGTAACATGTACACAGATGTTGGCCGGAAAGAAAATAAACATTGCGAGGTTTGAATTTTCTCCACAAGTGTTAACTCTAAGAAGCCGCCGATAATTGCAACATGTAGCGCCAGATCTAAGCTATCCATACATGTCAAAATTACTGAATTTGGTTGATATTTCATGCAATTATGAATGAGTAAAGCAAGTCATACCCCAGGGAATTTGACAGGCATGGAGCAATAAATAGAAGGTAATATGCACACAGATGTTGGCCGGAAAGAAAATAAACATTGCGAGGTTTGAATTTTTCCACAAGTTTTAACTCTAAGAAGCCGCCGATAATTGCAACATGTAGCGCCAGATCTAAGCTATCCATAAATGTCAAAATTACTGAATTTGGTTGATATTTCATGCAATTATGAATGAGTAAAGCAAGTCCATACCCCAGGGAATTTGACATGCATGGAGCAATAAATAGACGGTAACATGTACACAGATGTTGGCCGGAAAGAAAATAAACATTGCGAGGTTTGAATTTTCTCCACAAGTTTTAACTCTAAGAAGCCGCCGATAATTGCAACATGTAGCGCCAGATCTAAGCTATCCATACATGTCAAAATGACTGAATTTGGTTGATATTTCATGCAATTATGAATGAGTAAAGCAAGTCATACCCCAGGGAATTTGACAGGCATGGAGCAATAAATAGAAGGTAATATGCACACAGATGTTGGCCGGAAAGAAAATAAACATTGCGAGGTTTGAATTTTCTCCACAAGTTTTAACTCTAAGAAGCCGCCGATAATTGCAACATGTAGCGCCAGATCTAAGCTATCCATACATGTCAAAATCACTGAATTTGGTTGATATTTCATGCAATTATGAATGAGTAAAGCAGGTCCATACCCCAGGGAATTTGACATGTATGGAGCAATAAATAGACGGTAACATGTACACAGATGTTGGCCGGAAAGAAAATAAACATTGCGAGGTTTGAATTTTCTCCACAAGTTTTAACTCTAAGAAGCCGCCGATAATTGCAACATGTAGCGCCAGATCTAAGCTATCCATACATGTCAAAATTACTGAATTTGGTTGATATTTCATGCAATTATGAATGAGTAAAGCAAGTCATACCCCAGGGAATTTGACAGGCATGGAGCAATAAATAGAAGGTAATATGCACACAGATGTTGGCCGGAAAGAAAATAAACATTGCGAGGTTTGAATTTTCTCCACAAGTTTTAACTCTAAGAAGCCGCCGATAATTGCAACATGTAGCGCCAGATCTAAGCTATCCATACATGTCAAAATTACTGAATTTGGTTGATATTTCATGCAATTATGAATGAGTAAAGCAAGTCCATACCCCAGGGAATTTGACAGGCATGGAGCAATACATAAAAGGTAATCTGCACACAGATGGTGGCCGGGAAGAAAATAAACATTGCGAGGTTTGAATTTTCTCCACAAGTGTTAACTCTAAGAAGCCGCCGATAATTGCAACATGTAGCGCCAGATCTAAGCTATCCATACATGTCAAAATTACTGAATTTGGTTGATATTTCATGCAATTATGAATGAGTAAAGCAAGTCCATACCCCAGGGAATTTGACATGCATGGAGCAATAAATAGACGGTACCATGTACACAGATGTTGGCCGGAAAGAAAATAAACATTGCGAGGTTTGAATTTTCTCCACAAGTTTTAACTCTAAGAAGCCGCCGATAATTGCAACATGTAGCGCCAGATCTAAGCTATCCATACATGTCAAAATTACTGAATTTGGTTGATATTTCATGCAATTATGAATGAGTAAAGCAAGTCATACCCCAGGGAATTTGACAGGCATGGAGCAATAAATAGAAGGTAATATGCACACAGATGTTGGCCGGAAAGAAAATAAACATTGCGAGGTTTGAATTTTCCCACAAGTTTTAACTCTAAGAAGCCGCCGATAATTGCAACATGTAGCGCCAGATCTAAGCTATCCATACATGTCAAAATTACTGAATTTGGTTGATATTTCATGCAATTATGAATGAGTAAAGCAAGTCATACCCCAGGGAATTTGACAGGCATGGAGCAATAAATAGAAGGTAATATGCACACAGATGTTGGCCGGAAAGAAAATAAACATTGCGAGGTTTGAATTTTCTCCACAAGTTTTAACTCTAAGAAGCCGCCGATAATTGCAACATGTAGCGCCAGATCTAAGCTATCCATACATGTCAAAATTACTGAATTTGGTTGATATTTCATGCAATTATGAATGAGTAAAGCAAGTCCATACCCCAGGGAATTTGACAGGCATGGAGCAATAAATAAAAGGTAATCTGCACACAGATGGTGGCCGGGAAGAAAATAAAGATTGCGAGGTTTGAATTTTCTCCACAAGTGTTAACTCTAAGAAGCCGCCGATAATTGCAACATGTAGCGCCAGATCTAAGCTATCCATACATGTCAAAATTACTGAATTTGGTTAATATTTCATGCAATTATGAATGAGTAAAGCAAGTCCATACCCCAGGGAATTTGACATGCATGGAGCAATAAATAGACGGTAACATGTACACAGATGTTGGCCGGAAAGAAAATAAACATTGCGAGGTTTGAATTTTCTCCACAAGTTTTAACTCTAAGAAGCCGCCGATAATTGCAACATGTAGCGCCAGATCTAAGCTATCCATACATGTCAAAATTACTGAATTTGGTTGATATTTCATGCAATTATGAATGAGTAAAGCAAGTCATACCCCAGGGAATTTGACAGGCATGGAGCAATAAATAGAAGGTAATATGCACACAGATGTTGGCCGGAAAGAAAATAAACATTGCGAGGTTTGAATTTTCCCACAAGTTTTAACTCTAAGAAGCCGCCGATAATTGCAACATGTAGCGCCAGATCTAAGCTATCCATACATGTCAAAATTACTGAATTTGGTTGATATTTCATGCAATTATGAATGAGTAAAGCAAGTCCATACCCCAGGGAATTTGACAGGCATGGAGCAATAAATAGACGGTAACATGTACACAGATGTTGGCCGGAAAGAAAATAAACATTGCGAGGTTTGAATTTTCTCCACAAGTGTTAACTCTAAGAAGCCGCCGATAATTGCAACATGTAGCGCCAGATCTAAGCTATCCATACATGTCAAAATTACTGAATTTGGTTGATATTTCATGCAATTATGAATGAGTAAAGCAAGTCATACCCCAGGGAATTTGACAGGCATGGAGCAATAAATAGAAGGTAATATGCACACAGATGTTGGCCGGAAAGAAAATAAACATTGCGAGGTTTGAATTTTTCCACAAGTTTTAACTCTAAGAAGCCGCCGATAATTGCAACATGTAGCGCCAGATCTAAGCTATCCATAAATGTCAAAATTACTGAATTTGGTTGATATTTCATGCAATTATGAATGAGTAAAGCAAGTCCATACCCCAGGGAATTTGACATGCATGGAGCAATAAATAGACGGTAACATGTACACAGATGTTGGCCGGAAAGAAAATAAACATTGCGAGGTTTGAATTTTCTCCACAAGTTTTAACTCTAAGAAGCCGCCGATAATTGCAACATGTAGCGCCAGATCTAAGCTATCCATACATGTCAAAATGACTGAATTTGGTTGATATTTCATGCAATTATGAATGAGTAAAGCAAGTCATACCCCAGGGAATTTGACAGGCATGGAGCAATAAATAGAAGGTAATATGCACACAGATGTTGGCCGGAAAGAAAATAAACATTGCGAGGTTTGAATTTTCTCCACAAGTTTTAACTCTAAGAAGCCGCCGATAATTGCAACATGTAGCGCCAGATCTAAGCTATCCATACATGTCAAAATCACTGAATTTGGTTGATATTTCATGCAATTATGAATGAGTAAAGCAGGTCCATACCCCAGGGAATTTGACATGTATGGAGCAATAAATAGACGGTAACATGTACACAGATGTTGGCCGGAAAGAAAATAAACATTGCGAGGTTTGAATTTTCTCCACAAGTTTTAACTCTAAGAAGCCGCCGATAATTGCAACATGTAGCGCCAGATCTAAGCTATCCATACATGTCAAAATTACTGAATTTGGTTGATATTTCATGCAATTATGAATGAGTAAAGCAAGTCATACCCCAGGGAATTTGACAGGCATGGAGCAATAAATAGAAGGTAATATGCACACAGATGTTGGCCGGAAAGAAAATAAACATTGCGAGGTTTGAATTTTCTCCACAAGTTTTAACTCTAAGAAGCCGCCGATAATTGCAACATGTAGCGCCAGATCTAAGCTATCCATACATGTCAAAATTACTGAATTTGGTTGATATTTCATGCAATTATGAATGAGTAAAGCAAGTCCATACCCCAGGGAATTTGACAGGCATGGAGCAATACATAAAAGGTAATCTGCACACAGATGGTGGCCGGGAAGAAAATAAACATTGCGAGGTTTGAATTTTCTCCACAAGTGTTAACTCTAAGAAGCCGCCGATAATTGCAACATGTAGCGCCAGATCTAAGCTATCCATACATGTCAAAATTACTGAATTTGGTTGATATTTCATGCAATTATGAATGAGTAAAGCAAGTCCATACCCCAGGGAATTTGACATGCATGGAGCAATAAATAGACGGTACCATGTACACAGATGTTGGCCGGAAAGAAAATAAACATTGCGAGGTTTGAATTTTCTCCACAAGTTTTAACTCTAAGAAGCCGCCGATAATTGCAACATGTAGCGCCAGATCTAAGCTATCCATACATGTCAAAATTACTGAATTTGGTTGATATTTCATGCAATTATGAATGAGTAAAGCAAGTCATACCCCAGGGAATTTGACAGGCATGGAGCAATAAATAGAAGGTAATATGCACACAGATGTTGGCCGGAAAGAAAATAAACATTGCGAGGTTTGAATTTTCTCCACAAGTTTTAACTCTAAGAAGCCGCCGATAATTGCAACATGTAGCGCCAGATCTAAGCTATCCATACATGTCAAAATTACTGAATTTGGTTGATATTTCATGCAATTATGAATGAGTAAAGCAAGTCCATACCCCAGGGAATTTGACAGGCATGGAGCAATAAATAAAAGGTAATCTGCACACAGATGGTGGCCGGGAAGAAAATAAAGATTGCGAGGTTTGAATTTTCTCCACAAGTGTTAACTCTAAGAAGCCGCCGATAATTGCAACATGTAGCGCCAGATCTAAGCTATCCATACATGTCAAAATTACTGAATTTGGTTAATATTTCATGCAATTATGAATGAGTAAAGCAAGTCCATACCCCAGGGAATTTGACATGCATGGAGCAATAAATAGACGGTAACATGTACACAGATGTTGGCCGGAAAGAAAATAAACATTGCGAGGTTTGAATTTTCTCCACAAGTTTTAACTCTAAGAAGCCGCCGATAATTGCAACATGTAGCGCCAGATCTAAGCTATCCATACATGTCAAAATTACTGAATTTGGTTGATATTTCATGCAATTATGAATGAGTAAAGCAAGTCATACCCCAGGGAATTTGACAGGCATGGAGCAATAAATAGAAGGTAATATGCACACAGATGTTGGCCGGAAAGAAAATAAACATTGCGAGGTTTGAATTTTCCCACAAGTTTTAACTCTAAGAAGCCGCCGATAATTGCAACATGTAGCGCCAGATCTAAGCTATCCATACATGTCAAAATTACTGAATTTGGTTGATATTTCATGCAATTATGAATGAGTAAAGCAAGTCCATACCCCAGGGAATTTGACAGGCATGGAGCAATAAATAGACGGTAACATGTACACAGATGTTGGCCGGAAAGAAAATAAACATTGCGAGGTTTGAATTTTCTCCACAAGTGTTAACTCTAAGAAGCCGCCGATAATTGCAACATGTAGCGCCAGATCTAAGCTATCCATACATGTCAAAATTACTGAATTTGGTTGATATTTCATGCAATTATGAATGAGTAAAGCAAGTCATACCCCAGGGAATTTGACAGGCATGGAGCAATAAATAGAAGGTAATATGCACACAGATGTTGGCCGGAAAGAAAATAAACATTGCGAGGTTTGAATTTTTCCACAAGTTTTAACTCTAAGAAGCCGCCGATAATTGCAACATGTAGCGCCAGATCTAAGCTATCCATAAATGTCAAAATTACTGAATTTGGTTGATATTTCATGCAATTATGAATGAGTAAAGCAAGTCCATACCCCAGGGAATTTGACATGCATGGAGCAATAAATAGACGGTAACATGTACACAGATGTTGGCCGGAAAGAAAATAAACATTGCGAGGTTTGAATTTTCTCCACAAGTTTTAACTCTAAGAAGCCGCCGATAATTGCAACATGTAGCGCCAGATCTAAGCTATCCATACATGTCAAAATGACTGAATTTGGTTGATATTTCATGCAATTATGAATGAGTAAAGCAAGTCATACCCCAGGGAATTTGACAGGCATGGAGCAATAAATAGAAGGTAATATGCACACAGATGTTGGCCGGAAAGAAAATAAACATTGCGAGGTTTGAATTTTCTCCACAAGTTTTAACTCTAAGAAGCCGCCGATAATTGCAACATGTAGCGCCAGATCTAAGCTATCCATACATGTCAAAATCACTGAATTTGGTTGATATTTCATGCAATTATGAATGAGTAAAGCAGGTCCATACCCCAGGGAATTTGACATGTATGGAGCAATAAATAGACGGTAACATGTACACAGATGTTGGCCGGAAAGAAAATAAACATTGCGAGGTTTGAATTTTCTCCACAAGTTTTAACTCTAAGAAGCCGCCGATAATTGCAACATGTAGCGCCAGATCTAAGCTATCCATACATGTCAAAATTACTGAATTTGGTTGATATTTCATGCAATTATGAATGAGTAAAGCAAGTCATACCCCAGGGAATTTGACAGGCATGGAGCAATAAATAGAAGGTAATATGCACACAGATGTTGGCCGGAAAGAAAATAAACATTGCGAGGTTTGAATTTTCTCCACAAGTTTTAACTCTAAGAAGCCGCCGATAATTGCAACATGTAGCGCCAGATCTAAGCTATCCATACATGTCAAAATTACTGAATTTGGTTGATATTTCATGCAATTATGAATGAGTAAAGCAAGTCCATACCCCAGGGAATTTGACAGGCATGGAGCAATACATAAAAGGTAATCTGCACACAGATGGTGGCCGGGAAGAAAATAAACATTGCGAGGTTTGAATTTTCTCCACAAGTGTTAACTCTAAGAAGCCGCCGATAATTGCAACATGTAGCGCCAGATCTAAGCTATCCATACATGTCAAAATTACTGAATTTGGTTGATATTTCATGCAATTATGAATGAGTAAAGCAAGTCCATACCCCAGGGAATTTGACATGCATGGAGCAATAAATAGACGGTACCATGTACACAGATGTTGGCCGGAAAGAAAATAAACATTGCGAGGTTTGAATTTTCTCCACAAGTTTTAACTCTAAGAAGCCGCCGATAATTGCAACATGTAGCGCCAGATCTAAGCTATCCATACATGTCAAAATTACTGAATTTGGTTGATATTTCATGCAATTATGAATGAGTAAAGCAAGTCATACCCCAGGGAATTTGACAGGCATGGAGCAATAAATAGAAGGTAATATGCACACAGATGTTGGCCGGAAAGAAAATAAACATTGCGAGGTTTGAATTTTCTCCACAAGTTTTAACTCTAAGAAGCCGCCGATAATTGCAACATGTAGCGCCAGATCTAAGCTATCCATACATGTCAAAATTACTGAATTTGGTTGATATTTCATGCAATTATGAATGAGTAAAGCAAGTCCATACCCCAGGGAATTTGACAGGCATGGAGCAATAAATAAAAGGTAATCTGCACACAGATGGTGGCCGGGAAGAAAATAAAGATTGCGAGGTTTGAATTTTCTCCACAAGTGTTAACTCTAAGAAGCCGCCGATAATTGCAACATGTAGCGCCAGATCTAAGCTATCCATACATGTCAAAATTACTGAATTTGGTTGATATTTCATGCAATTATGAATGAGTAAAGCAAGTCCATACCCCAGGGAATTTGACATGCATGGAGCAATAAATAGACGGTAACATGTACACAGATGTTGGCCGGAAAGAAAATAAACATTGCGAGGTTTGAATTTTCTCCACAAGTTTTAACTCTAAGAAGCCGCCGATAATTGCAACATGTAGCGCCAGATCTAAGCTATCCATACATGTCAAAATTACTGAATTTGGTTGATATTTCATGCAATTATGAATGAGTAAAGCAAGTCATACCCCAGGGAATTTGACAGGCATGGAGCAATAAATAGAAGGTAATATGCACACAGATGTTGGCCGGAAAGAAAATAAACATTGCGAGGTTTGAATTTTCCCACAAGTTTTAACTCTAAGAAGCCGCCGATAATTGCAACATGTAGCGCCAGATCTAAGCTATCCATACATGTCAAAATTACTGAATTTGGTTGATATTTCATGCAATTATGAATGAGTAAAGCAAGTCCATACCCCAGGGAATTTGACAGGCATGGAGCAATAAATAGACGGTAACATGTACACAGATGTTGGCCGGAAAGAAAATAAACATTGCGAGGTTTGAATTTTCTCCACAAGTGTTAACTCTAAGAAGCCGCCGATAATTGCAACATGTAGCGCCAGATCTAAGCTATCCATACATGTCAAAATTACTGAATTTGGTTGATATTTCATGCAATTATGAATGAGTAAAGCAAGTCATACCCCAGGGAATTTGACAGGCATGGAGCAATAAATAGACGGTACCATGTACACAGATGTTGGCCGGAAAGAAAATAAACATTGCGAGGTTTGAATTTTCTCCACAAGTTTTAACTCTAAGAAGCCGCCGATAATTGCAACATGTAGCGCCAGATCTAAGCTATCCATACATGTCAAAATGACTGAATTTGGTTGATATTTCATGCAATTATGAATGAGTAAAGCAAGTCATACCCCAGGGAATTTGACAGGCATGGAGCAATAAATAGAAGGTAATATGCACACAGATGTTGGCCGGAAAGAAAATAAACATTGCGAGGTTTGAATTTTCTCCACAAGTTTTAACTCTAAGAAGCCGCCGATAATTGCAACATGTAGCGCCAGATCTAAGCTATCCATACATGTCAAAATCACTGAATTTGGTTGATATTTCATGCAATTATGAATGAGTAAAGCAGGTCCATACCCCAGGGAATTTGACATGTATGGAGCAATAAATAGACGGTAACATGTACACAGATGTTGGCCGGAAAGAAAATAAACATTGCGAGGTTTGAATTTTCTCCACAAGTTTTAACTCTAAGAAGCCGCCGATAATTGCAACATGTAGCGCCAGATCTAAGCTATCCATACATGTCAAAATTACTGAATTTGGTTGATATTTCATGCAATTATGAATGAGTAAAGCAAGTCATACCCCAGGGAATTTGACAGGCATGGAGCAATAAATAGAAGGTAATATGCACACAGATGTTGGCCGGAAAGAAAATAAACATTGCGAGGTTTGAATTTTCTCCACAAGTTTTAACTCTAAGAAGCCGCCGATAATTGCAACATGTAGCGCCAGATCTAAGCTATCCATACATGTCAAAATTACTGAATTTGGTTGATATTTCATGCAATTATGAATGAGTAAAGCAAGTCCATACCCCAGGGAATTTGACAGGCATGGAGCAATACATAAAAGGTAATCTGCACACAGATGGTGGCCGGGAAGAAAATAAACATTGCGAGGTTTGAATTTTCTCCACAAGTGTTAACTCTAAGAAGCCGCCGATAATTGCAACATGTAGCGCCAGATCTAAGCTATCCATACATGTCAAAATTACTGAATTTGGTTGATATTTCATGCAATTATGAATGAGTAAAGCAAGTCCATACCCCAGGGAATTTGACATGCATGGAGCAATAAATAGACGGTACCATGTACACAGATGTTGGCCGGAAAGAAAATAAACATTGCGAGGTTTGAATTTTCTCCACAAGTTTTAACTCTAAGAAGCCGCCGATAATTGCAACATGTAGCGCCAGATCTAAGCTATCCATACATGTCAAAATTACTGAATTTGGTTGATATTTCATGCAATTATGAATGAGTAAAGCAAGTCATACCCCAGGGAATTTGACAGGCATGGAGCAATAAATAGAAGGTAATATGCACACAGATGTTGGCCGGAAAGAAAATAAACATTGCGAGGTTTGAATTTTCTCCACAAGTTTTAACTCTAAGAAGCCGCCGATAATTGCAACATGTAGCGCCAGATCTAAGCTATCCATACATGTCAAAATTACTGAATTTGGTTGATATTTCATGCAATTATGAATGAGTAAAGCAAGTCCATACCCCAGGGAATTTGACAGGCATGGAGCAATAAATAAAAGGTAATCTGCACACAGATGGTGGCCGGGAAGAAAATAAAGATTGCGAGGTTTGAATTTTCTCCACAAGTGTTAACTCTAAGAAGCCGCCGATAATTGCAACATGTAGCGCCAGATCTAAGCTATCCATACATGTCAAAATTACTGAATTTGGTTGATATTTCATGCAATTATGAATGAGTAAAGCAAGTCCATACCCCAGGGAATTTGACATGCATGGAGCAATAAATAGACGGTAACATGTACACAGATGTTGGCCGGAAAGAAAATAAACATTGCGAGGTTTGAATTTTCTCCACAAGTTTTAACTCTAAGAAGCCGCCGATAATTGCAACATGTAGCGCCAGATCTAAGCTATCCATACATGTCAAAATTACTGAATTTGGTTGATATTTCATGCAATTATGAATGAGTAAAGCAAGTCATACCCCAGGGAATTTGACAGGCATGGAGCAATAAATAGAAGGTAATATGCACACAGATGTTGGCCGGAAAGAAAATAAACATTGCGAGGTTTGAATTTTCCCACAAGTTTTAACTCTAAGAAGCCGCCGATAATTGCAACATGTAGCGCCAGATCTAAGCTATCCATACATGTCAAAATTACTGAATTTGGTTGATATTTCATGCAATTATGAATGAGTAAAGCAAGTCCATACCCCAGGGAATTTGACAGGCATGGAGCAATAAATAGACGGTAACATGTACACAGATGTTGGCCGGAAAGAAAATAAACATTGCGAGGTTTGAATTTTCTCCACAAGTGTTAACTCTAAGAAGCCGCCGATAATTGCAACATGTAGCGCCAGATCTAAGCTATCCATACATGTCAAAATTACTGAATTTGGTTGATATTTCATGCAATTATGAATGAGTAAAGCAAGTCATACCCCAGGGAATTTGACAGGCATGGAGCAATAAATAGAAGGTAATATGCACACAGATGTTGGCCGGAAAGAAAATAAACATTGCGAGGTTTGAATTTTTCCACAAGTTTTAACTCTAAGAAGCCGCCGATAATTGCAACATGTAGCGCCAGATCTAAGCTATCCATAAATGTCAAAATTACTGAATTTGGTTGATATTTCATGCAATTATGAATGAGTAAAGCAAGTCCATACCCCAGGGAATTTGACATGCATGGAGCAATAAATAGACGGTAACATGTACACAGATGTTGGCCGGAAAGAAAATAAACATTGCGAGGTTTGAATTTTCTCCACAAGTTTTAACTCTAAGAAGCCGCCGATAATTGCAACATGTAGCGCCAGATCTAAGCTATCCATACATGTCAAAATGACTGAATTTGGTTGATATTTCATGCAATTATGAATGAGTAAAGCAAGTCATACCCCAGGGAATTTGACAGGCATGGAGCAATAAATAGAAGGTAATATGCACACAGATGTTGGCCGGAAAGAAAATAAACATTGCGAGGTTTGAATTTTCTCCACAAGTTTTAACTCTAAGAAGCCGCCGATAATTGCAACATGTAGCGCCAGATCTAAGCTATCCATACATGTCAAAATCACTGAATTTGGTTGATATTTCATGCAATTATGAATGAGTAAAGCAGGTCCATACCCCAGGGAATTTGACATGTATGGAGCAATAAATAGACGGTAACATGTACACAGATGTTGACCGGAAAGAAAATAAACATTGCGAGGTTTGAATTTTCTCCACAAGTTTTAACTCTAAGAAGCCGCCGATAATTGCAACATGTAGCGCCAGATCTAAGCTATCCATACATGTCAAAATTACTGAATTTGGTTGATATTTCATGCAATTATGAATGAGTAAAGCAAGTCATACCCCAGGGAATTTGACAGGCATGGAGCAATAAATAGAAGGTAATATGCACACAGATGTTGGCCGGAAAGAAAATAAACATTGCGAGGTTTGAATTTTCTCCACAAGTTTTAACTCTAAGAAGCCGCCGATAATTGCAACATGTAGCGCCAGATCTAAGCTATCCATACATGTCAAAATTACTGAATTTGGTTGATATTTCATGCAATTATGAATGAGTAAAGCAAGTCCATACCCCAGGGAATTTGACAGGCATGGAGCAATACATAAAAGGTAATCTGCACACAGATGGTGGCCGGGAAGAAAATAAACATTGCGAGGTTTGAATTTTCTCCACAAGTGTTAACTCTAAGAAGCCGCCGATAATTGCAACATGTAGCGCCAGATCTAAGCTATCCATACATGTCAAAATTACTGAATTTGGTTGATATTTCATGCAATTATGAATGAGTAAAGCAAGTCCATACCCCAGGGAATTTGACATGCATGGAGCAATAAATAGACGGTACCATGTACACAGATGTTGGCCGGAAAGAAAATAAACATTGCGAGGTTTGAATTTTCTCCACAAGTTTTAACTCTAAGAAGCCGCCGATAATTGCAACATGTAGCGCCAGATCTAAGCTATCCATACATGTCAAAATTACTGAATTTGGTTGATATTTCATGCAATTATGAATGAGTAAAGCAAGTCATACCCCAGGGAATTTGACAGGCATGGAGCAATAAATAGAAGGTAATATGCACACAGATGTTGGCCGGAAAGAAAATAAACATTGCGAGGTTTGAATTTTCTCCACAAGTTTTAACTCTAAGAAGCCGCCGATAATTGCAACATGTAGCGCCAGATCTAAGCTATCCATAAATGTCAAAATTACTGAATTTGGTTGATATTTCATGCAATTATGAATGAGTAAAGCAAGTCCATACCCCAGGGAATTTGACATGCATGGAGCAATAAATAGACGGTAACATGTACACAGATGTTGGCCGGAAAGAAAATAAACATTGCGAGGTTTGAATTTTCTCCACAAGTTTTAACTCTAAGAAGCCGCCGATAATTGCAACATGTAGCGCCAGATCTAAGCTATCCATACATGTCAAAATTACTGAATTTGGTTGATATTTCATGCAATTATGAATGAGTAAAGCAAGTCATACCCCAGGGAATTTGACAGGCATGGAGCAATAAATAGAAGGTAATATGCACACAGATGTTGGCCGGAAAGAAAATAAACATTGCGAGGTTTGAATTTTCTCCACAAGTTTTAACTCTAAGAAGCCGCCGATAATTGCAACATGTAGCGCCAGATCTAAGCTATCCATACATGTCAAAATCACTGAATTTGGTTGATATTTCATGCAATTATGAATGAGTAAAGCAGGTCCATACCCCAGGGAATTTGACATGTATGGAGCAATAAATAGACGGTAACATGTACACAGATGTTGACCGGAAAGAAAATAAACATTGCGAGGTTTGAATTTTCTCCACAAGTTTTAACTCTAAGAAGCCGCCGATAATTGCAACATGTAGCGCCAGATCTAAGCTATCCATACATGTCAAAATTACTGAATTTGGTTGATATTTCATGCAATTATGAATGAGTAAAGCAAGTCATACCCCAGGGAATTTGACAGGCATGGAGCAATAAATAGAAGGTAATATGCACACAGATGTTGGCCGGAAAGAAAATAAACATTGCGAGGTTTGAATTTTCTCCACAAGTTTTAACTCTAAGAAGCCGCCGATAATTGCAACATGTAGCGCCAGATCTAAGCTATCCATACATGTCAAAATTACTGAATTTGGTTGATATTTCATGCAATTATGAATGAGTAAAGCAAGTCCATACCCCAGGGAATTTGACAGGCATGGAGCAATACATAAAAGGTAATCTGCACACAGATGGTGGCCGGGAAGAAAATAAACATTGCGAGGTTTGAATTTTCTCCACAAGTGTTAACTCTAAGAAGCCGCCGATAATTGCAACATGTAGCGCCAGATCTAAGCTATCCATACATGTCAAAATTACTGAATTTGGTTGATATTTCATGCAATTATGAATGAGTAAAGCAAGTCCATACCCCAGGGAATTTGACATGCATGGAGCAATAAATAGACGGTACCATGTACACAGATGTTGGCCGGAAAGAAAATAAACATTGCGAGGTTTGAATTTTCTCCACAAGTTTTAACTCTAAGAAGCCGCCGATAATTGCAACATGTAGCGCCAGATCTAAGCTATCCATACATGTCAAAATTACTGAATTTGGTTGATATTTCATGCAATTATGAATGAGTAAAGCAAGTCATACCCCAGGGAATTTGACAGGCATGGAGCAATAAATAGAAGGTAATATGCACACAGATGTTGGCCGGAAAGAAAATAAACATTGCGAGGTTTGAATTTTCTCCACAAGTTTTAACTCTAAGAAGCCGCCGATAATTGCAACATGTAGCGCCAGATCTAAGCTATCCATAAATGTCAAAATTACTGAATTTGGTTGATATTTCATGCAATTATGAATGAGTAAAGCAAGTCCATACCCCAGGGAATTTGACATGTATGGAGCAATAAATAGACGGTAACATGTACACAGATGTTGGCCGGAAAGAAAATAAACATTGCGAGGTTTGAATTTTCTCCACAAGTTTTAACTCTAAGAAGCCGCCGATAATTGCAACATGTAGCGCCAGATCTAAGCTATCCATACATGTCAAAATTACTGAATTTGGTTGATATTTCATGCAATTATGAATGAGTAAAGCAAGTCATACCCCAGGGAATTTGACAGGCATGGAGCAATAAATAGAAGGTAATATGCACACAGATGTTGGCCGGAAAGAAAATAAACATTGCGAGGTTTGAATTTTCTCCACAAGTTTTAACTCTAAGAAGCCGCCGATAATTGCAACATGTAGCGCCAGATCTAAGCTATCCATACATGTCAAAATTACTGAATTTGGTTGATATTTCATGCAATTATGAATGAGTAAAGCAAGTCCATACCCCAGGGAATTTGACAGGCATGGAGCAATACATAAAAGGTAATCTGCACACAGATGGTGGCCGGGAAGAAAATAAACATTGCGAGGTTTGAATTTTCTCCACAAGTGTTAACTCTAAGAAGCCGCCGATAATTGCAACATGTAGCGCCAGATCTAAGCTATCCATACATGTCAAAATTACTGAATTTGGTTGATATTTCATGCAATTATGAATGAGTAAAGCAAGTCCATACCCCAGGGAATTTGACATGCATGGAGCAATAAATAGACGGTACCATGTACACAGATGTTGGCCGGAAAGAAAATAAACATTGCGAGGTTTGAATTTTCTCCACAAGTTTTAACTCTAAGAAGCCGCCGATAATTGCAACATGTAGCGCCAGATCTAAGCTATCCATACATGTCAAAATTACTGAATTTGGTTGATATTTCATGCAATTATGAATGAGTAAAGCAAGTCATACCCCAGGGAATTTGACAGGCATGGAGCAATAAATAGAAGGTAATATGCACACAGATGTTGGCCGGAAAGAAAATAAACATTGCGAGGTTTGAATTTTCTCCACAAGTTTTAACTCTAAGAAGCCGCCGATAATTGCAACATGTAGCGCCAGATCTAAGCTATCCATACATGTCAAAATTACTGAATTTGGTTGATATTTCATGCAATTATGAATGAGTAAAGCAAGTCATACCCCAGGGAATTTGACAGGCATGGAGCAATAAATAGAAGGTAATATGCACACAGATGTTGGCCGGAAAGAAAATAAACATTGCGAGGTTTGAATTTTCTCCACAAGTTTTAACTCTAAGAAGCCGCCGATAATTGCAACATGTAGCGCCAGATCTAAGCTATCCATACATGTCAAAATTACTGAATTTGGTTGATATTTCATGCAATTATGAATGAGTAAAGCAAGTCATACCCCAGGGAATTTGACAGGCATGGAGCAATAAATAGAAGGTAATATGCACACAGATGTTGGCCGGAAAGAAAATAAACATTGCGAGGTTTGAATTTTCTCCACAAGTTTTAACTCTAAGAAGCCGCCGATAATTGCAACATGTAGCGCCAGATCTAAGCTATCCATACATGTCAAAATTACTGAATTTGGTTGATATTTCATGCAATTATGAATGAGTAAAGCAAGTCCATACCCCAGGGAATTTGACAGGCATGGAGCAATACATAAAAGGTAATCTGCACACAGATGGTGGCCGGGAAGAAAATAAACATTGCGAGGTTTGAATTTTCTCCACAAGTGTTAACTCTAAGAAGCCGCCGATAATTGCAACATGTAGCGCCAGATCTAAGCTATCCATACATGTCAAAATTACTGAATTTGGTTGATATTTCATGCAATTATGAATGAGTAAAGCAAGTCATACCCCAGGGAATTTGACAGGCATGGAGCAATACATAAAAGGTAATCTGCACACAGATGGTGGCCGGGAAGAAAATAAACATTGCGAGGTTTGAATTTTCTCCACAAGTGTTAACTCTAAGAAGCCGCCGATAATTGCAACATGTAGCGCCAGATCTAAGCTATCCATACATGTCAAAATTACTGAATTTGGTTGATATTTCATGCAATTATGAATGAGTAAAGCAAGTCATACCCCAGGGAATTTGACAGGCATGGAGCAATACATAAAAGGTAATCTGCACACAGATGTTGGCCGGAAAGAAAATAAACATTGCGAGGTTTGAATTTTCTCCACAAGTTTTAACTCTAAGAAGCCGCCGATAATTGCAACATGTAGCGCCAGATCTAAGCTATCCATACATGTCAAAATTACTGAATTTGGTTGATATTTCATGCAATTATGAATGAGTAAAGCAAGTCATACCCCAGGGAATTTGACAGGCATGGAGCAATAAATAGAAGGTAATATGCACACAGATGTTGGCCGGAAAGAAAATAAACATTGCGAGGTTTGAATTTTCTCCACAAGTTTTAACTCTAAGAAGCCGCCGATAATTGCAACATGTAGCGCCAGATCTAAGCTATCCATAAATGTCAAAATTACTGAATTTGGTTGATATTTCATGCAATTATGAATGAGTAAAGCAAGTCCATACCCCAGGGAATTTGACATGTATGGAGCAATAAATAGACGGTAACATGTACACAGATGTTGGCCGGAAAGAAAATAAACATTGCGAGGTTTGAATTTTCTCCACAAGTTTTAACTCTAAGAAGCCGCCGATAATTGCAACATGTAGCGCCAGATCTAAGCTATCCATACATGTCAAAATTACTGAATTTGGTTGATATTTCATGCAATTATGAATGAGTAAAGCAAGTCCATACCCCAGGGAATTTGACATGCATGGAGCAATAAATAGACGGTACCATGTACACAGATGTTGGCCGGAAAGAAAATAAACATTGCGAGGTTTGAATTTTCTCCACAAGTTTTAACTCTAAGAAGCCGCCGATAATTGCAACATGTAGCGCCAGATCTAAGCTATCCATACATGTCAAAATTACTGAATTTGGTTGATATTTCATGCAATTATGAATGAGTAAAGCAAGTCATACCCCAGGGAATTTGACAGGCATGGAGCAATAAATAGAAGGTAATATGCACACAGATGTTGGCCGGAAAGAAAATAAACATTGCGAGGTTTGAATTTTTCCACAAGTTTTAACTCTAAGAAGCCGCCGATAATTGCAACATGTAGCGCCAGATCTAAGCTATCCATAAATGTCAAAATTACTGAATTTGGTTGATATTTCATGCAATTATGAATGAGTAAAGCAAGTCCATACCCCAGGGAATTTGACATGCATGGAGCAATAAATAGACGGTAACATGTACACAGATGTTGGCCGGAAAGAAAATAAACATTGCGAGGTTTGAATTTTCTCCACAAGTTTTAACTCTAAGAAGCCGCCGATAATTGCAACATGTAGCGCCAGATCTAAGCTATCCATACATGTCAAAATGACTGAATTTGGTTGATATTTCATGCAATTATGAATGAGTAAAGCAAGTCATACCCCAGGGAATTTGACAGGCATGGAGCAATAAATAGAAGGTAATATGCACACAGATGTTGGCCGGAAAGAAAATAAACATTGCGAGGTTTGAATTTTCTCCACAAGTTTTAACTCTAAGAAGCCGCCGATAATTGCAACATGTAGCGCCAGATCTAAGCTATCCATACATGTCAAAATCACTGAATTTGGTTGATATTTCATGCAATTATGAATGAGTAAAGCAGGTCCATACCCCAGGGAATTTGACATGTATGGAGCAATAAATAGACGGTAACATGTACACAGATGTTGGCCGGAAAGAAAATAAACATTGCGAGGTTTGAATTTTCTCCACAAGTTTTAACTCTAAGAAGCCGCCGATAATTGCAACATGTAGCGCCAGATCTAAGCTATCCATACATGTCAAAATTACTGAATTTGGTTGATATTTCATGCAATTATGAATGAGTAAAGCAAGTCATACCCCAGGGAATTTGACAGGCATGGAGCAATAAATAGAAGGTAATATGCACACAGATGTTGGCCGGAAAGAAAATAAACATTGCGAGGTTTGAATTTTCTCCACAAGTTTTAACTCTAAGAAGCCGCCGATAATTGCAACATGTAGCGCCAGATCTAAGCTATCCATACATGTCAAAATTACTGAATTTGGTTGATATTTCATGCAATTATGAATGAGTAAAGCAAGTCCATACCCCAGGGAATTTGACAGGCATGGAGCAATACATAAAAGGTAATCTGCACACAGATGGTGGCCGGGAAGAAAATAAACATTGCGAGGTTTGAATTTTCTCCACAAGTGTTAACTCTAAGAAGCCGCCGATAATTGCAACATGTAGCGCCAGATCTAAGCTATCCATACATGTCAAAATTACTGAATTTGGTTGATATTTCATGCAATTATGAATGAGTAAAGCAAGTCCATACCCCAGGGAATTTGACATGCATGGAGCAATAAATAGACGGTACCATGTACACAGATGTTGGCCGGAAAGAAAATAAACATTGCGAGGTTTGAATTTTCTCCACAAGTTTTAACTCTAAGAAGCCGCCGATAATGGCAACATGTAGCGCCAGATCTAAGCTATCCATACATGTCAAAATTACTGAATTTGGTTGATATTTCATGCAATTATGAATGAGTAAAGCAAGTCATACCCTAGGGAATTTGACAGGCATGGAGCAATAAATAGAAGGTAATATGCACACAGATGTTGGCCGGAAAGAAAATAAACATTGCGAGGTTTGAATTTTCTCCACAAGTTTTAACTCTAAGAAGCCGCCGATAATTGCAACATGTAGCGCCAGATCTAAGCTATCCATACATGTCAAAATTACTGAATTTGGTTGATATTTCATGCAATTATGAATGAGTAAAGCAAGTCATACCCCAGGGAATTTGACAGGCATGGAGCAATAAATAGAAGGTAATATGCACACAGATGTTGGCCGGAAAGAAAATAAACATTGCGAGGTTTGAATTTTCTCCACAAGTTTTAACTCTAAGAAGCCGCCGATAATTGCAACATGTAGCGCCAGATCTAAGCTATCCATACATGTCAAAATTACTGAATTTGGTTGATATTTCATGCAATTATGAATGAGTAAAGCAAGTCCATACCCCAGGGAATTTGACATGCATGGAGCAATAAATAGACGGTAACATGTACACAGATGTTGGCCGGAAAGAAAATAAACATTGCGAGGTTTGAATTTTCTCCACAAGTTTTAACTCTAAGAAGCCGCCGATAATTGCAACATGTAGCGCCAGATCTAAGCTATCCATACATGTCAAAATTACTGCATTTGGTTGATATTTCGTGCAATTATGAATGAGTAAAGCAAGTCCATACCCCAGGGAATTTGACAGGCATGAAGCAATAAATAAAAGGTAATATGCACACAGATGGTGGCCGGAAAGAAAATAAACATTGCGAGGTTTGAATTTTCTCCACGAGTGTTAACTCTAAGAAGCCGCCGATAATTGCAACATGTAGCGCCAGATCTAAGCTATCCATACATGTCAAAATTACTGAATTTGGTTGATATTTCATGCAATTATGAATGAGTAAAGCAAGTCATACCCCAGGGAATTTGACAGGCATGGAGCAATAAATAGAAGGTAATATGCACACAGATGTTGGCCGGAAAGAAAATAAACATTGCGAGGTTTGAATTTTCTCCACAAGTTTTAACTCTAAGAAGCCGCCGATAATTGCAACATGTAGCGCCAGATCTAAGCTATCCATACATGTCAAAATTACTGAATTTGGTTGATATTTCATGCAATTATGAATGAGTAAAGCAAGTCCATACCCCAGGGAATTTGACAGGCATGGAGCAATAAATAAAAGGTAATCTGCACACAGATGGTGGCCGGGAAGAAAATAAACATTGCGAGGTTTGAATTTTCTCCACAAGTGTTAACTCTAAGAAGCCGCCGATAATTGCAACATGTAGCGCCAGATCTAAGCTATCCATACATGTCAAAATTACTGAATTTGGTTGATATTTCATGCAATTATGAATGAGTAAAGCAAGTCATACCCCAGGGAATTTGACAGGCATGGAGCAATAAATAGAAGGTAATATGCACACAGATGTTGGCCGGAAAGAAAATAAACATTGCGAGGTTTGAATTTTCTCCACAAGTTTTAACTCTAAGAAGCCGCCGATAATTGCAACATGTAGCGCCAGATCTAAGCTATCCATACATGTCAAAATGACTGAATTTGGTTGATATTTCATGCAATTATGAATGAGTAAAGCAAGTCCATACCCCAGGGAATTTGACAGGCATGGAGCAATAAATAAAAGGTAATCTGCACACAGATGGTGGCCGGAAAGAAAATAAACATTGCGAGGTTTGAATTTTCTCCACAAGTTTTAACTCTAAGACGCCGCCGATAATTGCAACATGTAGCGCCAGATCTAAGCTATCCATACATGTCAAAATTACTGAATTTGGTTGATATTTCATGCAATTATGAATGAGTAAAGCAAGTCCATACCCCAGGGAATTTGACATGCATGGAGCAATAAATAGACGGTAACATGTACACAGATGTTGGCCGGAAAGAAAATAAACATTGCGAGGTTTGAATTTTCTCCACAAGTGTTAACTCTAAGAAGCCGCCGATAATTGCAACATGTAGCGCCAGATCTAAGCTATCCATACATGTCAAAATTACTGAATTTGGTTGATATTTCATGCAATTATGAATGAGTAAAGCAAGTCCATACCCCAGGGAATTTGACATGCATGGAGCAATAAATAAAAGGTAATCTGCACACAGATGGTGGCCGGGAAGAAAATAAACATTGCGAGGTTTGAATTTTCTCCACAAGTGTTAACTCTAAGAAGCCGCCGATAATTGCAACATGTAGCGCCAGATCTAAGCTATCCATACATGTCAAAATTACTGAATGTGGTTGATATTTCATGCAATTATGAATGAGTAAAGCAAGTCCATACCCCAGGGAATTTGACATGCATGGAGCAATAAATAGACGGTACCATGTACACAGATGTTGGCCGGAAAGAAAATAAACATTGCGAGGTTTGAATTTTCTCCACAAGTTTTAACTCTAAGAAGCCGCCGATAATTGCAACATGTAGCGCCAGATCTAAGCTATCCATACATGTCAAAATTACTGAATTTGGTTGATATTTCATGCAATTATGAATGAGTAAAGCAAGTCATACCCCAGGGAATTTGACAGGCATGGAGCAATAAATAGAAGGTAATATGCACACAGATGTTGGCCGGAAAGAAAATAAACATTGCGAGGTTTGAATTTTCTCCACAAGTTTTAACTCTAAGAAGCCGCCGATAATTGCAACATGTAGCGCCAGATCTAAGCTATCCATACATGTCAAAATTACTGAATTTGGTTGATATTTCATGCAATTATGAATGAGTAAAGCAAGTCCATACCCCAGGGAATTTGACATGCATGGAGCAATAAATAGAAGGTAACATGTACACAGATGTTGGCCGGAAAGAAAATAAACATTGCGAGGTTTGAATTTTCTCCACAAGTTTTAACTCTAAGAAGCCGCCGATAATTGCAACATGTAGCGCCAGATCTAAGCTATCCATACATGTCAAAATTACTGAATTTGGTTGATATTTCATGCAATTATGAATGAGTAAAGCAAGTCCATACCCCAGGGAATTTGACATGCATGGAGCAATAAATAGACGGTACCATGTACACAGATGTTGGCCGGAAAGAAAATAAACATTGCGAGGTTTGAATTTTCTCCACAAGTTTTAACTCTAAGAAGCCGCCGATAATTGCAACATGTAGCGCCAGATCTAAGCTATCCATACATGTCAAAATTACTGAATTTGGTTGATATTTCATGCAATTATGAATGAGTAAAGCAAGTCATACCCCAGGGAATTTGACAGGCATGGAGCAATAAATAGAAGGTAATATGCACACAGATGTTGGCCGGAAAGAAAATAAACATTGCGAGGTTTGAATTTTTCCACAAGTTTTAACTCTAAGAAGCCGCCGATAATTGCAACATGTAGCGCCAGATCTAAGCTATCCATAAATGTCAAAATTACTGAATTTGGTTGATATTTCATGCAATTATGAATGAGTAAAGCAAGTCCATACCCCAGGGAATTTGACATGCATGGAGCAATAAATAGACGGTAACATGTACACAGATGTTGGCCGGAAAGAAAATAAACATTGCGAGGTTTGAATTTTCTCCACAAGTTTTAACTCTAAGAAGCCGCCGATAATTGCAACATGTAGCGCCAGATCTAAGCTATCCATACATGTCAAAATGACTGAATTTGGTTGATATTTCATGCAATTATGAATGAGTAAAGCAAGTCATACCCCAGGGAATTTGACAGGCATGGAGCAATAAATAGAAGGTAATATGCACACAGATGTTGGCCGGAAAGAAAATAAACATTGCGAGGTTTGAATTTTCTCCACAAGTTTTAACTCTAAGAAGCCGCCGATAATTGCAACATGTAGCGCCAGATCTAAGCTATCCATACATGTCAAAATCACTGAATTTGGTTGATATTTCATGCAATTATGAATGAGTAAAGCAGGTCCATACCCCAGGGAATTTGACATGTATGGAGCAATAAATAAAAGGTAATCTGCACACAGATGGTGGCCGGAAAGAAAATAAACATTGCGAGGTTTGAATTTTCTCCACAAGTTTTAACTCTAAGACGCCGCCGATAATTGCAACATGTAGCGCCAGATCTAAGCTATCCATACATGTCAAAATTACTGAATTTGGTTGATATTTCATGCAATTATGAATGAGTAAAGCAAGTCCATACCCCAGGGAATTTGACATGCATGGAGCAATAAATAGACGGTAACATGTACACAGATGTTGGCCGGAAAGAAAATAAACATTGCGAGGTTTGAATTTTCTCCACAAGTGTTAACTCTAAGAAGCCGCCGATAATTGCAACATGTAGCGCCAGATCTAAGCTATCCATACATGTCAAAATTACTGAATTTGGTTGATATTTCATGCAATTATGAATGAGTAAAGCAAGTCCATACCCCAGGGAATTTGACATGCATGGAGCAATAAATAAAAGGTAATCTGCACACAGATGGTGGCCGGGAAGAAAATAAACATTGCGAGGTTTGAATTTTCTCCACAAGTGTTAACTCTAAGAAGCCGCCGATAATTGCAACATGTAGCGCCAGATCTAAGCTATCCATACATGTCAAAATTACTGAATGTGGTTGATATTTCATGCAATTATGAATGAGTAAAGCAAGTCCATACCCCAGGGAATTTGACATGCATGGAGCAATAAATAGACGGTACCATGTACACAGATGTTGGCCGGAAAGAAAATAAACATTGCGAGGTTTGAATTTTCTCCACAAGTTTTAACTCTAAGAAGCCGCCGATAATTGCAACATGTAGCGCCAGATCTAAGCTATCCATACATGTCAAAATTACTGAATTTGGTTGATATTTCATGCAATTATGAATGAGTAAAGCAAGTCATACCCCAGGGAATTTGACAGGCATGGAGCAATAAATAGAAGGTAATATGCACACAGATGTTGGCCGGAAAGAAAATAAACATTGCGAGGTTTGAATTTTCTCCACAAGTTTTAACTCTAAGAAGCCGCCGATAATTGCAACATGTAGCGCCAGATCTAAGCTATCCATACATGTCAAAATTACTGAATTTGGTTGATATTTCATGCAATTATGAATGAGTAAAGCAAGTCCATACCCCAGGGAATTTGACATGCATGGAGCAATAAATAGAAGGTAACATGTACACAGATGTTGGCCGGAAAGAAAATAAACATTGCGAGGTTTGAATTTTCTCCACAAGTTTTAACTCTAAGAAGCCGCCGATAATTGCAACATGTAGCGCCAGATCTAAGCTATCCATACATGTCAAAATTACTGAATTTGGTTGATATTTCATGCAATTATGAATGAGTAAAGCAAGTCCATACCCCAGGGAATTTGACATGCATGGAGCAATAAATAGACGGTACCATGTACACAGATGTTGGCCGGAAAGAAAATAAACATTGCGAGGTTTGAATTTTCTCCACAAGTTTTAACTCTAAGAAGCCGCCGATAATTGCAACATGTAGCGCCAGATCTAAGCTATCCATACATGTCAAAATTACTGAATTTGGTTGATATTTCATGCAATTATGAATGAGTAAAGCAAGTCATACCCCAGGGAATTTGACAGGCATGGAGCAATAAATAGAAGGTAATATGCACACAGATGTTGGCCGGAAAGAAAATAAACATTGCGAGGTTTGAATTTTTCCACAAGTTTTAACTCTAAGAAGCCGCCGATAATTGCAACATGTAGCGCCAGATCTAAGCTATCCATAAATGTCAAAATTACTGAATTTGGTTGATATTTCATGCAATTATGAATGAGTAAAGCAAGTCCATACCCCAGGGAATTTGACATGCATGGAGCAATAAATAGACGGTAACATGTACACAGATGTTGGCCGGAAAGAAAATAAACATTGCGAGGTTTGAATTTTCTCCACAAGTTTTAACTCTAAGAAGCCGCCGATAATTGCAACATGTAGCGCCAGATCTAAGCTATCCATACATGTCAAAATGACTGAATTTGGTTGATATTTCATGCAATTATGAATGAGTAAAGCAAGTCATACCCCAGGGAATTTGACAGGCATGGAGCAATAAATAGAAGGTAATATGCACACAGATGTTGGCCGGAAAGAAAATAAACATTGCGAGGTTTGAATTTTCTCCACAAGTTTTAACTCTAAGAAGCCGCCGATAATTGCAACATGTAGCGCCAGATCTAAGCTATCCATACATGTCAAAATCACTGAATTTGGTTGATATTTCATGCAATTATGAATGAGTAAAGCAGGTCCATACCCCAGGGAATTTGACATGTATGGAGCAATAAATAGACGGTAACATGTACACAGATGTTGGCCGGAAAGAAAATAAACATTGCGAGGTTTGAATTTTCTCCACAAGTTTTAACTCTAAGAAGCCGCCGATAATTGCAACATGTAGCGCCAGATCTAAGCTATCCATACATGTCAAAATTACTGAATTTGGTTGATATTTCATGCAATTATGAATGAGTAAAGCAAGTCATACCCCAGGGAATTTGACAGGCATGGAGCAATAAATAGAAGGTAATATGCACACAGATGTTGGCCGGAAAGAAAATAAACATTGCGAGGTTTGAATTTTCTCCACAAGTTTTAACTCTAAGAAGCCGCCGATAATTGCAACATGTAGCGCCAGATCTAAGCTATCCATACATGTCAAAATTACTGAATTTGGTTGATATTTCATGCAATTATGAATGAGTAAAGCAAGTCCATACCCCAGGGAATTTGACAGGCATGGAGCAATACATAAAAGGTAATCTGCACACAGATGGTGGCCGGGAAGAAAATAAACATTGCGAGGTTTGAATTTTCTCCACAAGTGTTAACTCTAAGAAGCCGCCGATAATTGCAACATGTAGCGCCAGATCTAAGCTATCCATACATGTCAAAATTACTGAATTTGGTTGATATTTCATGCAATTATGAATGAGTAAAGCAAGTCCATACCCCAGGGAATTTGACATGCATGGAGCAATAAATAGACGGTACCATGTACACAGATGTTGGCCGGAAAGAAAATAAACATTGCGAGGTTTGAATTTTCTCCACAAGTTTTAACTCTAAGAAGCCGCCGATAATTGCAACATGTAGCGCCAGATCTAAGCTATCCATACATGTCAAAATTACTGAATTTGGTTGATATTTCATGCAATTATGAATGAGTAAAGCAAGTCATACCCCAGGGAATTTGACAGGCATGGAGCAATAAATAGAAGGTAATATGCACACAGATGTTGGCCGGAAAGAAAATAAACATTGCGAGGTTTGAATTTTTCCACAAGTTTTAACTCTAAGAAGCCGCCGATAATTGCAACATGTAGCGCCAGATCTAAGCTATCCATAAATGTCAAAATTACTGAATTTGGTTGATATTTCATGCAATTATGAATGAGTAAAGCAAGTCCATACCCCAGGGAATTTGACATGCATGGAGCAATAAATAGACGGTAACATGTACACAGATGTTGGCCGGAAAGAAAATAAACATTGCGAGGTTTGAATTTTCTCCACAAGTTTTAACTCTAAGAAGCCGCCGATAATTGCAACATGTAGCGCCAGATCTAAGCTATCCATACATGTCAAAATGACTGAATTTGGTTGATATTTCATGCAATTATGAATGAGTAAAGCAAGTCCATACCCCAGGGAATTTGACATGCATGGAGCAATAAATAGACGGTAACATGTACACAGATGTTGGCCGGAAAGAAAATAAACATTGCGAGGTTTGAATTTTCTCCACAAGTTTTAACTCTAAGAAGCCGCCGATAATTGCAACATGTAGCGCCAGATCTAAGCTATCCATACATGTCAAAATGACTGAATTTGGTTGATATTTCATGCAATTATGAATGAGTAAAGCAAGTCATACCCCAGGGAATTTGACAGGCATGGAGCAATAAATAGAAGGTAATATGCACACAGATGTTGGCCGGAAAGAAAATAAACATTGCGAGGTTTGAATTTTCTCCACAAGTTTTAACTCTAAGAAGCCGCCGATAATTGCAACATGTAGCGCCAGATCTAAGCTATCCATACATGTCAAAATCACTGAATTTGGTTGATATTTCATGCAATTATGAATGAGTAAAGCAGGTCCATACCCCAGGGAATTTGACATGTATGGAGCAATAAATAAAAGGTAATCTGCACACAGATGGTGGCCGGAAAGAAAATAAACATTGCGAGGTTTGAATTTTCTCCACAAGTTTTAACTCTAAGACGCCGCCGATAATTGCAACATGTAGCGCCAGATCTAAGCTATCCATACATGTCAAAATTACTGAATTTGGTTGATATTTCATGCAATTATGAATGAGTAAAGCAAGTCCATACCCCAGGGAATTTGACATGCATGGAGCAATAAATAGACGGTAACATGTACACAGATGTTGGCCGGAAAGAAAATAAACATTGCGAGGTTTGAATTTTCTCCACAAGTGTTAACTCTAAGAAGCCGCCGATAATTGCAACATGTAGCGCCAGATCTAAGCTATCCATACATGTCAAAATTACTGAATTTGGTTGATATTTCATGCAATTATGAATGAGTAAAGCAAGTCCATACCCCAGGGAATTTGACATGCATGGAGCAATAAATAAAAGGTAATCTGCACACAGATGGTGGCCGGGAAGAAAATAAACATTGCGAGGTTTGAATTTTCTCCACAAGTGTTAACTCTAAGAAGCCGCCGATAATTGCAACATGTAGCGCCAGATCTAAGCTATCCATACATGTCAAAATTACTGAATGTGGTTGATATTTCATGCAATTATGAATGAGTAAAGCAAGTCCATACCCCAGGGAATTTGACATGCATGGAGCAATAAATAGACGGTACCATGTACACAGATGTTGGCCGGAAAGAAAATAAACATTGCGAGGTTTGAATTTTCTCCACAAGTTTTAACTCTAAGAAGCCGCCGATAATTGCAACATGTAGCGCCAGATCTAAGCTATCCATACATGTCAAAATTACTGAATTTGGTTGATATTTCATGCAATTATGAATGAGTAAAGCAAGTCATACCCCAGGGAATTTGACAGGCATGGAGCAATAAATAGAAGGTAATATGCACACAGATGTTGGCCGGAAAGAAAATAAACATTGCGAGGTTTGAATTTTCTCCACAAGTTTTAACTCTAAGAAGCCGCCGATAATTGCAACATGTAGCGCCAGATCTAAGCTATCCATACATGTCAAAATTACTGAATTTGGTTGATATTTCATGCAATTATGAATGAGTAAAGCAAGTCCATACCCCAGGGAATTTGACATGCATGGAGCAATAAATAGAAGGTAACATGTACACAGATGTTGGCCGGAAAGAAAATAAACATTGCGAGGTTTGAATTTTCTCCACAAGTTTTAACTCTAAGAAGCCGCCGATAATTGCAACATGTAGCGCCAGATCTAAGCTATCCATACATGTCAAAATTACTGAATTTGGTTGATATTTCATGCAATTATGAATGAGTAAAGCAAGTCCATACCCCAGGGAATTTGACATGCATGGAGCAATAAATAGACGGTACCATGTACACAGATGTTGGCCGGAAAGAAAATAAACATTGCGAGGTTTGAATTTTCTCCACAAGTTTTAACTCTAAGAAGCCGCCGATAATTGCAACATGTAGCGCCAGATCTAAGCTATCCATACATGTCAAAATTACTGAATTTGGTTGATATTTCATGCAATTATGAATGAGTAAAGCAAGTCATACCCCAGGGAATTTGACAGGCATGGAGCAATAAATAGAAGGTAATATGCACACAGATGTTGGCCGGAAAGAAAATAAACATTGCGAGGTTTGAATTTTTCCACAAGTTTTAACTCTAAGAAGCCGCCGATAATTGCAACATGTAGCGCCAGATCTAAGCTATCCATAAATGTCAAAATTACTGAATTTGGTTGATATTTCATGCAATTATGAATGAGTAAAGCAAGTCCATACCCCAGGGAATTTGACATGCATGGAGCAATAAATAGACGGTAACATGTACACAGATGTTGGCCGGAAAGAAAATAAACATTGCGAGGTTTGAATTTTCTCCACAAGTTTTAACTCTAAGAAGCCGCCGATAATTGCAACATGTAGCGCCAGATCTAAGCTATCCATACATGTCAAAATGACTGAATTTGGTTGATATTTCATGCAATTATGAATGAGTAAAGCAAGTCATACCCCAGGGAATTTGACAGGCATGGAGCAATAAATAGAAGGTAATATGCACACAGATGTTGGCCGGAAAGAAAATAAACATTGCGAGGTTTGAATTTTCTCCACAAGTTTTAACTCTAAGAAGCCGCCGATAATTGCAACATGTAGCGCCAGATCTAAGCTATCCATACATGTCAAAATCACTGAATTTGGTTGATATTTCATGCAATTATGAATGAGTAAAGCAGGTCCATACCCCAGGGAATTTGACATGTATGGAGCAATAAATAGACGGTAACATGTACACAGATGTTGGCCGGAAAGAAAATAAACATTGCGAGGTTTGAATTTTCTCCACAAGTTTTAACTCTAAGAAGCCGCCGATAATTGCAACATGTAGCGCCAGATCTAAGCTATCCATACATGTCAAAATTACTGAATTTGGTTGATATTTCATGCAATTATGAATGAGTAAAGCAAGTCATACCCCAGGGAATTTGACAGGCATGGAGCAATAAATAGAAGGTAATATGCACACAGATGTTGGCCGGAAAGAAAATAAACATTGCGAGGTTTGAATTTTCTCCACAAGTTTTAACTCTAAGAAGCCGCCGATAATTGCAACATGTAGCGCCAGATCTAAGCTATCCATACATGTCAAAATTACTGAATTTGGTTGATATTTCATGCAATTATGAATGAGTAAAGCAAGTCCATACCCCAGGGAATTTGACAGGCATGGAGCAATACATAAAAGGTAATCTGCACACAGATGGTGGCCGGGAAGAAAATAAACATTGCGAGGTTTGAATTTTCTCCACAAGTGTTAACTCTAAGAAGCCGCCGATAATTGCAACATGTAGCGCCAGATCTAAGCTATCCATACATGTCAAAATTACTGAATTTGGTTGATATTTCATGCAATTATGAATGAGTAAAGCAAGTCCATACCCCAGGGAATTTGACATGCATGGAGCAATAAATAGACGGTACCATGTACACAGATGTTGGCCGGAAAGAAAATAAACATTGCGAGGTTTGAATTTTCTCCACAAGTTTTAACTCTAAGAAGCCGCCGATAATTGCAACATGTAGCGCCAGATCTAAGCTATCCATACATGTCAAAATTACTGAATTTGGTTGATATTTCATGCAATTATGAATGAGTAAAGCAAGTCATACCCCAGGGAATTTGACAGGCATGGAGCAATAAATAGAAGGTAATATGCACACAGATGTTGGCCGGAAAGAAAATAAACATTGCGAGGTTTGAATTTTTCCACAAGTTTTAACTCTAAGAAGCCGCCGATAATTGCAACATGTAGCGCCAGATCTAAGCTATCCATAAATGTCAAAATTACTGAATTTGGTTGATATTTCATGCAATTATGAATGAGTAAAGCAAGTCCATACCCCAGGGAATTTGACATGCATGGAGCAATAAATAGACGGTAACATGTACACAGATGTTGGCCGGAAAGAAAATAAACATTGCGAGGTTTGAATTTTCTCCACAAGTTTTAACTCTAAGAAGCCGCCGATAATTGCAACATGTAGCGCCAGATCTAAGCTATCCATACATGTCAAAATGACTGAATTTGGTTGATATTTCATGCAATTATGAATGAGTAAAGCAAGTCATACCCCAGGGAATTTGACAGGCATGGAGCAATAAATAGAAGGTAATATGCACACAGATGTTGGCCGGAAAGAAAATAAACATTGCGAGGTTTGAATTTTCTCCACAAGTTTTAACTCTAAGAAGCCGCCGATAATTGCAACATGTAGCGCCAGATCTAAGCTATCCATACATGTCAAAATCACTGAATTTGGTTGATATTTCATGCAATTATGAATGAGTAAAGCAGGTCCATACCCCAGGGAATTTGACATGTATGGAGCAATAAATAGACGGTAACATGTACACAGATGTTGGCCGGAAAGAAAATAAACATTGCGAGGTTTGAATTTTCTCCACAAGTTTTAACTCTAAGAAGCCGCCGATAATTGCAACATGTAGCGCCAGATCTAAGCTATCCATACATGTCAAAATTACTGAATTTGGTTGATATTTCATGCAATTATGAATGAGTAAAGCAAGTCATACCCCAGGGAATTTGACAGGCATGGAGCAATAAATAGAAGGTAATATGCACACAGATGTTGGCCGGAAAGAAAATAAACATTGCGAGGTTTGAATTTTCTCCACAAGTTTTAACTCTAAGAAGCCGCCGATAATTGCAACATGTAGCGCCAGATCTAAGCTATCCATACATGTCAAAATTACTGAATTTGGTTGATATTTCATGCAATTATGAATGAGTAAAGCAAGTCCATACCCCAGGGAATTTGACAGGCATGGAGCAATACATAAAAGGTAATCTGCACACAGATGGTGGCCGGGAAGAAAATAAACATTGCGAGGTTTGAATTTTCTCCACAAGTGTTAACTCTAAGAAGCCGCCGATAATTGCAACATGTAGCGCCAGATCTAAGCTATCCATACATGTCAAAATTACTGAATTTGGTTGATATTTCATGCAATTATGAATGAGTAAAGCAAGTCCATACCCCAGGGAATTTGACATGCATGGAGCAATAAATAGACGGTACCATGTACACAGATGTTGGCCGGAAAGAAAATAAACATTGCGAGGTTTGAATTTTCTCCACAAGTTTTAACTCTAAGAAGCCGCCGATAATTGCAACATGTAGCGCCAGATCTAAGCTATCCATACATGTCAAAATTACTGAATTTGGTTGATATTTCATGCAATTATGAATGAGTAAAGCAAGTCATACCCTAGGGAATTTGACAGGCATGGAGCAATAAATAGAAGGTAATATGCACACAGATGTTGGCCGGAAAGAAAATAAACATTGCGAGGTTTGAATTTTCTCCACAAGTTTTAACTCTAAGAAGCCGCCGATAATTGCAACATGTAGCGCCAGATCTAAGCTATCCATACATGTCAAAATTACTGAATTTGGTTGATATTTCATGCAATTATGAATGAGTAAAGCAAGTCATACCCCAGGGAATTTGACAGGCATGGAGCAATAAATAGAAGGTAATATGCACACAGATGTTGGCCGGAAAGAAAATAAACATTGCGAGGTTTGAATTTTCTCCACAAGTTTTAACTCTAAGAAGCCGCCGATAATTGCAACATGTAGCGCCAGATCTAAGCTATCCATACATGTCAAAATTACTGAATTTGGTTGATATTTCATGCAATTATGAATGAGTAAAGCAAGTCCATACCCCAGGGAATTTGACATGCATGGAGCAATAAATAGAAGGTAACATGTACACAGATGTTGGCCGGAAAGAAAATAAACATTGCGAGGTTTGAATTTTCTCCACAAGTTTTAACTCTAAGAAGCCGCCGATAATTGCAACATGTAACGCCAGATCTAAGCTATCCATACATGTCAAAATTACTGAATTTGGTTGATATTTCATGCAATTATGAATGAGTAAAGCAAGTCATACCCCAGGGAATTTGACAGGCATGGAGCAATAAATAGAAGGTAATATGCACACAGATGTTGGCCGGAAAGAAAATAAACATTGCGAGGTTTGAATTTTCTCCACAAGTTTTAACTCTAAGAAGCCGCCGATAATTGCAACATGTAGCGCCAGATCTAAGCTATCCATACATGTCGAAATTACTGAATTTGGTTGATATTTCATGCAATTATGAATGAGTAAAGCAAGTCCATACCCCAGGGAATTTGACATGCATGGAGCAATAAATAGACGGTAACATGTACACAGATGTTGGCCGGAAAGAAAATAAACATTGCGAGGTTTGAATTTTCTCCACAAGTTTTAACTCTAAGAAGCCGCCGATAATTGCAACATGTAGCGCCAGATCTAAGCTATCCATACATGTCAAAATTACTGCATTTGGTTGATATTTCGTGCAATTATGAATGAGTAAAGCAAGTCCATACCCCAGGGAATTTGACAGGCATGAAGCAATAAATAAAAGGTAATATGCACACAGATGGTGGCCGGAAAGAAAATAAACATTGCGAGGTTTGAATTTTCTCCACGAGTGTTAACTCTAAGAAGCCGCCGATAATTGCAACATGTAGCGCCAGATCTAAGCTATCCATACATGTCAAAATTACTGAATTTGGTTGATATTTCATGCAATTATGAATGAGTAAAGCAAGTCATACCCCAGGGAATTTGACAGGCATGGAGCAATAAATAGAAGGTAATATGCACACAGATGTTGGCCGGAAAGAAAATAAACATTGCGAGGTTTGAATTTTCTCCACAAGTTTTAACTCTAAGAAGCCGCCGATAATTGCAACATGTAGCGCCAGATCTAAGCTATCCATACATGTCAAAATTACTGAATTTGGTTGATATTTCATGCAATTATGAATGAGTAAAGCAAGTCCATACCCCAGGGAATTTGACAGGCATGGAGCAATAAATAAAAGGTAATCTGCACACAGATGGTGGCCGGGAAGAAAATAAACATTGCGAGGTTTGAATTTTCTCCACAAGTGTTAACTCTAAGAAGCCGCCGATAATTGCAACATGTAGCGCCAGATCTAAGCTATCCATACATGTCAAAATTACTGAATTTGGTTGATATTTCATGCAATTATGAATGAGTAAAGCAAGTCATACCCCAGGGAATTTGACAGGCATGGAGCAATAAATAGAAGGTAATATGCACACAGATGTTGGCCGGAAAGAAAATAAACATTGCGAGGTTTGAATTTTCTCCACAAGTTTTAACTCTAAGAAGCCGCCGATAATTGCAACATGTAGCGCCAGATCTAAGCTATCCATACATGTCAAAATGACTGAATTTGGTTGATATTTCATGCAATTATGAATGAGTAAAGCAAGTCCATACCCCAGGGAATTTGACAGGCATGGAGCAATAAATAAAAGGTAATCTGCACACAGATGGTGGCCGGAAAGAAAATAAACATTGCGAGGTTTGAATTTTCTCCACAAGTTTTAACTCTAAGACGCCGCCGATAATTGCAACATGTAGCGCCAGATCTAAGCTATCCATACATGTCAAAATTACTGAATTTGGTTGATATTTCATGCAATTATGAATGAGTAAAGCAAGTCCATACCCCAGGGAATTTGACATGCATGGAGCAATAAATAGACGGTAACATGTACACAGATGTTGGCCGGAAAGAAAATAAACATTGCGAGGTTTGAATTTTCTCCACAAGTGTTAACTCTAAGAAGCCGCCGATAATTGCAACATGTAGCGCCAGATCTAAGCTATCCATACATGTCAAAATTACTGAATTTGGTTGATATTTCATGCAATTATGAATGAGTAAAGCAAGTCCATACCCCAGGGAATTTGACATGCATGGAGCAATAAATAAAAGGTAATCTGCACACAGATGGTGGCCGGGAAGAAAATAAACATTGCGAGGTTTGAATTTTCTCCACAAGTGTTAACTCTAAGAAGCCGCCGATAATTGCAACATGTAGCGCCAGATCTAAGCTATCCATACATGTCAAAATTACTGAATGTGGTTGATATTTCATGCAATTATGAATGAGTAAAGCAAGTCCATACCCCAGGGAATTTGACATGCATGGAGCAATAAATAGACGGTAACATGTACACAGATGTTGGCCGGAAAGAAAATAAACATTGCGAGGTTTGAATTTTCTCCACAAGTTTTAACTCTAAGAAGCCGCCGATAATTGCAACATGTAGCGCCAGATCTAAGCTATCCATACATGTCAAAATTACTGAATTTGGTTGATATTTCATGCAATTATGAATGAGTAAAGCAAGTCATACCCCAGGGAATTTGACAGGCATGGAGCAATAAATAGAAGGTAATATGCACACAGATGTTGGCCGGAAAGAAAATAAACATTGCGAGGTTTGAATTTTTCCACAAGTTTTAACTCTAAGAAGCCGCCGATAATTGCAACATGTAGCGCCAGATCTAAGCTATCCATAAATGTCAAAATTACTGAATTTGGTTGATATTTCATGCAATTATGAATGAGTAAAGCAAGTCCATACCCCAGGGAATTTGACATGCATGGAGCAATAAATAGACGGTAACATGTACACAGATGTTGGCCGGAAAGAAAATAAACATTGCGAGGTTTGAATTTTCTCCACAAGTTTTAACTCTAAGAAGCCGCCGATAATTGCAACATGTAGCGCCAGATCTAAGCTATCCATACATGTCAAAATGACTGAATTTGGTTGATATTTCATGCAATTATGAATGAGTAAAGCAAGTCATACCCCAGGGAATTTGACAGGCATGGAGCAATAAATAGAAGGTAATATGCACACAGATGTTGGCCGGAAAGAAAATAAACATTGCGAGGTTTGAATTTTCTCCACAAGTTTTAACTCTAAGAAGCCGCCGATAATTGCAACATGTAGCGCCAGATCTAAGCTATCCATACATGTCAAAATCACTGAATTTGGTTGATATTTCATGCAATTATGAATGAGTAAAGCAGGTCCATACCCCAGGGAATTTGACATGTATGGAGCAATAAATAGACGGTAACATGTACACAGATGTTGGCCGGAAAGAAAATAAACATTGCGAGGTTTGAATTTTCTCCACAAGTTTTAACTCTAAGAAGCCGCCGATAATTGCAACATGTAGCGCCAGATCTAAGCTATCCATACATGTCAAAATTACTGAATTTGGTTGATATTTCATGCAATTATGAATGAGTAAAGCAAGTCATACCCCAGGGAATTTGACAGGCATGGAGCAATAAATAGAAGGTAATATGCACACAGATGTTGGCCGGAAAGAAAATAAACATTGCGAGGTTTGAATTTTCTCCACAAGTTTTAACTCTAAGAAGCCGCCGATAATTGCAACATGTAGCGCCAGATCTAAGCTATCCATACATGTCAAAATTACTGAATTTGGTTGATATTTCATGCAATTATGAATGAGTAAAGCAAGTCCATACCCCAGGGAATTTGACAGGCATGGAGCAATACATAAAAGGTAATCTGCACACAGATGGTGGCCGGGAAGAAAATAAACATTGCGAGGTTTGAATTTTCTCCACAAGTGTTAACTCTAAGAAGCCGCCGATAATTGCAACATGTAGCGCCAGATCTAAGCTATCCATACATGTCAAAATTACTGAATTTGGTTGATATTTCATGCAATTATGAATGAGTAAAGCAAGTCCATACCCCAGGGAATTTGACATGCATGGAGCAATAAATAGACGGTACCATGTACACAGATGTTGGCCGGAAAGAAAATAAACATTGCGAGGTTTGAATTTTCTCCACAAGTTTTAACTCTAAGAAGCCGCCGATAATTGCAACATGTAGCGCCAGATCTAAGCTATCCATACATGTCAAAATTACTGAATTTGGTTGATATTTCATGCAATTATGAATGAGTAAAGCAAGTCATACCCTAGGGAATTTGACAGGCATGGAGCAATAAATAGAAGGTAATATGCACACAGATGTTGGCCGGAAAGAAAATAAACATTGCGAGGTTTGAATTTTCTCCACAAGTTTTAACTCTAAGAAGCCGCCGATAATTGCAACATGTAGCGCCAGATCTAAGCTATCCATACATGTCAAAATTACTGAATTTGGTTGATATTTCATGCAATTATGAATGAGTAAAGCAAGTCATACCCCAGGGAATTTGACAGGCATGGAGCAATAAATAGAAGGTAATATGCACACAGATGTTGGCCGGAAAGAAAATAAACATTGCGAGGTTTGAATTTTCTCCACAAGTTTTAACTCTAAGAAGCCGCCGATAATTGCAACATGTAGCGCCAGATCTAAGCTATCCATACATGTCAAAATTACTGAATTTGGTTGATATTTCATGCAATTATGAATGAGTAAAGCAAGTCCATACCCCAGGGAATTTGACATGCATGGAGCAATAAATAGAAGGTAACATGTACACAGATGTTGGCCGGAAAGAAAATAAACATTGCGAGGTTTGAATTTTCTCCACAAGTTTTAACTCTAAGAAGCCGCCGATAATTGCAACATGTAACGCCAGATCTAAGCTATCCATACATGTCAAAATTACTGAATTTGGTTGATATTTCATGCAATTATGAATGAGTAAAGCAAGTCATACCCCAGGGAATTTGACAGGCATGGAGCAATAAATAGAAGGTAATATGCACACAGATGTTGGCCGGAAAGAAAATAAACATTGCGAGGTTTGAATTTTCTCCACAAGTTTTAACTCTAAGAAGCCGCCGATAATTGCAACATGTAGCGCCAGATCTAAGCTATCCATACATGTCGAAATTACTGAATTTGGTTGATATTTCATGCAATTATGAATGAGTAAAGCAAGTCCATACCCCAGGGAATTTGACATGCATGGAGCAATAAATAGACGGTAACATGTACACAGATGTTGGCCGGAAAGAAAATAAACATTGCGAGGTTTGAATTTTCTCCACAAGTTTTAACTCTAAGAAGCCGCCGATAATTGCAACATGTAGCGCCAGATCTAAGCTATCCATACATGTCAAAATTACTGCATTTGGTTGATATTTCGTGCAATTATGAATGAGTAAAGCAAGTCCATACCCCAGGGAATTTGACAGGCATGAAGCAATAAATAAAAGGTAATATGCACACAGATGGTGGCCGGAAAGAAAATAAACATTGCGAGGTTTGAATTTTCTCCACGAGTGTTAACTCTAAGAAGCCGCCGATAATTGCAACATGTAGCGCCAGATCTAAGCTATCCATACATGTCAAAATTACTGAATTTGGTTGATATTTCATGCAATTATGAATGAGTAAAGCAAGTCATACCCCAGGGAATTTGACAGGCATGGAGCAATAAATAGAAGGTAATATGCACACAGATGTTGGCCGGAAAGAAAATAAACATTGCGAGGTTTGAATTTTCTCCACAAGTTTTAACTCTAAGAAGCCGCCGATAATTGCAACATGTAGCGCCAGATCTAAGCTATCCATACATGTCAAAATTACTGAATTTGGTTGATATTTCATGCAATTATGAATGAGTAAAGCAAGTCCATACCCCAGGGAATTTGACAGGCATGGAGCAATAAATAAAAGGTAATCTGCACACAGATGGTGGCCGGGAAGAAAATAAACATTGCGAGGTTTGAATTTTCTCCACAAGTGTTAACTCTAAGAAGCCGCCGATAATTGCAACATGTAGCGCCAGATCTAAGCTATCCATACATGTCAAAATTACTGAATTTGGTTGATATTTCATGCAATTATGAATGAGTAAAGCAAGTCATACCCCAGGGAATTTGACAGGCATGGAGCAATAAATAGAAGGTAATATGCACACAGATGTTGGCCGGAAAGAAAATAAACATTGCGAGGTTTGAATTTTCTCCACAAGTTTTAACTCTAAGAAGCCGCCGATAATTGCAACATGTAGCGCCAGATCTAAGCTATCCATACATGTCAAAATGACTGAATTTGGTTGATATTTCATGCAATTATGAATGAGTAAAGCAAGTCCATACCCCAGGGAATTTGACAGGCATGGAGCAATAAATAAAAGGTAATCTGCACACAGATGGTGGCCGGAAAGAAAATAAACATTGCGAGGTTTGAATTTTCTCCACAAGTTTTAACTCTAAGACGCCGCCGATAATTGCAACATGTAGCGCCAGATCTAAGCTATCCATACATGTCAAAATTACTGAATTTGGTTGATATTTCATGCAATTATGAATGAGTAAAGCAAGTCCATACCCCAGGGAATTTGACATGCATGGAGCAATAAATAGACGGTAACATGTACACAGATGTTGGCCGGAAAGAAAATAAACATTGCGAGGTTTGAATTTTCTCCACAAGTGTTAACTCTAAGAAGCCGCCGATAATTGCAACATGTAGCGCCAGATCTAAGCTATCCATACATGTCAAAATTACTGAATTTGGTTGATATTTCATGCAATTATGAATGAGTAAAGCAAGTCCATACCCCAGGGAATTTGACAGGCATGGAGCAATAAATAAAAGGTAATCTGCACACAGATGGTGGCCGGGAAGAAAATAAACATTGCGAGGTTTGAATTTTCTCCACAAGTGTTAACTCTAAGAAGCCGCCGATAATTGCAACATGTAGCGCCAGATCTAAGCTATCCATACATGTCAAAATTACTGAATGTGGTTGATATTTCATGCAATTATGAATGAGTAAAGCAAGTCCATACCCCAGGGAATTTGACATGCATGGAGCAATAAATAGACGGTAACATGTACACAGATGTTGGCCGGAAAGAAAATAAACATTGCGAGGTTTGAATTTTCTCCACAAGTTTTAACTCTAAGAAGCCGCCGATAATTGCAACATGTAGCGCCAGATCTAAGCTATCCATACATGTCAAAATTACTGAATTTGGTTGATATTTCATGCAATTATGAATGAGTAAAGCAAGTCATACCCCAGGGAATTTGACAGGCATGGAGCAATAAATAGAAGGTAATATGCACACAGATGTTGGCCGGAAAGAAAATAAACATTGCGAGGTTTGAATTTTCTCCACAAGTTTTAACTCTAAGAAGCCGCCGATAATTGCAACATGTAGCGCCAGATCTAAGCTATCCATACATGTCAAAATTACTGAATTTGGTTGATATTTCATGCAATTATGAATGAGTAAAGCAAGTCCATACCCCAGGGAATTTGACATGCATGGAGCAATAAATAGACGGTACCATGTACACAGATGTTGGCCGGAAAGAAAATAAACATTGCGAGGTTTGAATTTTCTCCACGAGTGTTAACTCTAAGAAGCCGCCGATAATTGCAACATGTAGCGCCAGATCTAAGCTATCCATACATGTCAAAATTACTGAATTTGGTTGATATTTCATGCAATTATGAATGAGTAAAGCAAGTCATACCCCAGGGAATTTGACAGGCATGGAGCAATAAATAGAAGGTAATATGCACACAGATGTTGGCCGGAAAGAAAATAAACATTGCGAGGTTTGAATTTTCTCCACAAGTTTTAACTCTAAGAAGCCGCCGATAATTGCAACATGTAGCGCCAGATCTAAGCTATCCATACATGTCAAAATTACTGAATTTGGTTGATATTTCATGCAATTATGAATGAGTAAAGCAAGTCCATACCCCAGGGAATTTGACAGGCATGGAGCAATAAATAAAAGGTAATCTGCACACAGATGGTGGCCGGGAAGAAAATAAACATTGCGAGGTTTGAATTTTCTCCACAAGTGTTAACTCTAAGAAGCCGCCGATAATTGCAACATGTAGCGCCAGATCTAAGCTATCCATACATGTCAAAATTACTGAATTTGGTTGATATTTCATGCAATTATGAATGAGTAAAGCAAGTCATACCCCAGGGAATTTGACAGGCATGGAGCAATAAATAGAAGGTAATATGCACACAGATGTTGGCCGGAAAGAAAATAAACATTGCGAGGTTTGAATTTTCTCCACAAGTTTTAACTCTAAGAAGCCGCCGATAATTGCAACATGTAGCGCCAGATCTAAGCTATCCATACATGTCAAAATGACTGAATTTGGTTGATATTTCATGCAATTATGAATGAGTAAAGCAAGTCCATACCCCAGGGAATTTGACAGGCATGGAGCAATAAATAAAAGGTAATCTGCACACAGATGGTGGCCGGAAAGAAAATAAACATTGCGAGGTTTGAATTTTCTCCACAAGTTTTAACTCTAAGACGCCGCCGATAATTGCAACATGTAGCGCCAGATCTAAGCTATCCATACATGTCAAAATTACTGAATTTGGTTGATATTTCATGCAATTATGAATGAGTAAAGCAAGTCCATACCCCAGGGAATTTGACATGCATGGAGCAATAAATAGACGGTAACATGTACACAGATGTTGGCCGGAAAGAAAATAAACATTGCGAGGTTTGAATTTTCTCCACAAGTGTTAACTCTAAGAAGCCGCCGATAATTGCAACATGTAGCGCCAGATCTAAGCTATCCATACATGTCAAAATTACTGAATTTGGTTGATATTTCATGCAATTATGAATGAGTAAAGCAAGTCCATACCCCAGGGAATTTGACAGGCATGGAGCAATAAATAAAAGGTAATCTGCACACAGATGGTGGCCGGGAAGAAAATAAACATTGCGAGGTTTGAATTTTCTCCACAAGTGTTAACTCTAAGAAGCCGCCGATAATTGCAACATGTAGCGCCAGATCTAAGCTATCCATACATGTCAAAATTACTGAATGTGGTTGATATTTCATGCAATTATGAATGAGTAAAGCAAGTCCATACCCCAGGGAATTTGACATGCATGGAGCAATAAATAGACGGTAACATGTACACAGATGTTGGCCGGAAAGAAAATAAACATTGCGAGGTTTGAATTTTCTCCACAAGTTTTAACTCTAAGAAGCCGCCGATAATTGCAACATGTAGCGCCAGATCTAAGCTATCCATACATGTCAAAATTACTGAATTTGGTTGATATTTCATGCAATTATGAATGAGTAAAGCAAGTCATACCCCAGGGAATTTGACAGGCATGGAGCAATAAATAGAAGGTAATATGCACACAGATGTTGGCCGGAAAGAAAATAAACATTGCGAGGTTTGAATTTTCTCCACAAGTTTTAACTCTAAGAAGCCGCCGATAATTGCAACATGTAGCGCCAGATCTAAGCTATCCATACATGTCAAAATTACTGAATTTGGTTGATATTTCATGCAATTATGAATGAGTAAAGCAAGTCCATACCCCAGGGAATTTGACAGGCATGGAGCAATACATAAAAGGTAATCTGCACACAGATGGTGGCCGGGAAGAAAATAAACATTGCGAGGTTTGAATTTTCTCCACAAGTGTTAACTCTAAGAAGCCGCCGATAATTGCAACATGTAGCGCCAGATCTAAGCTATCCATACATGTCAAAATTACTGAATTTGGTTGATATTTCATGCAATTATGAATGAGTAAAGCAAGTCCATACCCCAGGGAATTTGACATGCATGGAGCAATAAATAGACGGTACCATGTACACAGATGTTGGCCGGAAAGAAAATAAACATTGCGAGGTTTGAATTTTCTCCACAAGTTTTAACTCTAAGAAGCCGCCGATAATTGCAACATGTAGCGCCAGATCTAAGCTATCCATACATGTCAAAATTACTGAATTTGGTTGATATTTCATGCAATTATGAATGAGTAAAGCAAGTCATACCCCAGGGAATTTGACAGGCATGGAGCAATAAATAGAAGGTAATATGCACACAGATGTTGGCCGGAAAGAAAATAAACATTGCGAGGTTTGAATTTTCTCCACAAGTTTTAACTCTAAGAAGCCGCCGATAATTGCAACATGTAGCGCCAGATCTAAGCTATCCATACATGTCAAAATTACTGAATTTGGTTGATATTTCATGCAATTATGAATGAGTAAAGCAAGTCATACCCCAGGGAATTTGACAGGCATGGAGCAATAAATAGAAGGTAATATGCACACAGATGTTGGCCGGAAAGAAAATAAACATTGCGAGGTTTGAATTTTCTCCACAAGTTTTAACTCTAAGAAGCCGCCGATAATTGCAACATGTAGCGCCAGATCTAAGCTATCCATACATGTCAAAATTACTGAATTTGGTTGATATTTCATGCAATTATGAATGAGTAAAGCAAGTCCATACCCCAGGGAATTTGACATGCATGGAGCAATAAATAGAAGGTAACATGTACACAGATGTTGGCCGGAAAGAAAATAAACATTGCGAGGTTTGAATTTTCTCCACAAGTTTTAACTCTAAGAAGCCGCCGATAATTGCAACATGTAACGCCAGATCTAAGCTATCCATACATGTCAAAATTACTGAATTTGGTTGATATTTCATGCAATTATGAATGAGTAAAGCAAGTCATACCCCAGGGAATTTGACAGGCATGGAGCAATAAATAGAAGGTAATATGCACACAGATGTTGGCCGGAAAGAAAATAAACATTGCGAGGTTTGAATTTTCTCCACAAGTTTTAACTCTAAGAAGCCGCCGATAATTGCAACATGTAGCGCCAGATCTAAGCTATCCATACATGTCGAAATTACTGAATTTGGTTGATATTTCATGCAATTATGAATGAGTAAAGCAAGTCCATACCCCAGGGAATTTGACATGCATGGAGCAATAAATAGACGGTAACATGTACACAGATGTTGGCCGGAAAGAAAATAAACATTGCGAGGTTTGAATTTTCTCCACAAGTTTTAACTCTAAGAAGCCGCCGATAATTGCAACATGTAGCGCCAGATCTAAGCTATCCATACATGTCAAAATTACTGCATTTGGTTGATATTTCGTGCAATTATGAATGAGTAAAGCAAGTCCATACCCCAGGGAATTTGACAGGCATGAAGCAATAAATAAAAGGTAATATGCACACAGATGGTGGCCGGAAAGAAAATAAACATTGCGAGGTTTGAATTTTCTCCACAAGTGTTAACTCTAAGAAGCCGCCGATAATTGCAACATGTAGCGCCAGATCTAAGCTATCCATACATGTCAAAATTACTGAATTTGGTTGATATTTCATGCAATTATGAATGAGTAAAGCAAGTCATACCCCAGGGAATTTGACAGGCATGGAGCAATAAATAGAAGGTAATATGCACACAGATGTTGGCCGGAAAGAAAATAAACATTGCGAGGTTTGAATTTTCTCCACAAGTTTTAACTCTAAGAAGCCGCCGATAATTGCAACATGTAGCGCCAGATCTAAGCTATCCATACATGTCAAAATTACTGAATTTGGTTGATATTTCATGCAATTATGAATGAGTAAAGCAAGTCCATACCCCAGGGAATTTGACAGGCATGGAGCAATAAATAAAAGGTAATCTGCACACAGATGGTGGCCGGGAAGAAAATAAACATTGCGAGGTTTGAATTTTCTCCACAAGTGTTAACTCTAAGAAGCCGCCGATAATTGCAACATGTAGCGCCAGATCTAAGCTATCCATACATGTCAAAATTACTGAATTTGGTTGATATTTCATGCAATTATGAATGAGTAAAGCAAGTCATACCCCAGGGAATTTGACAGGCATGGAGCAATAAATAGAAGGTAATATGCACACAGATGTTGGCCGGAAAGAAAATAAACATTGCGAGGTTTGAATTTTCTCCACAAGTTTTAACTCTAAGAAGCCGCCGATAATTGCAACATGTAGCGCCAGATCTAAGCTATCCATACATGTCAAAATTACTGAATTTGGTTGATATTTCATGCAATTATGAATGAGTAAAGCAAGTCCATACCCCAGGGAATTTGACAGGCATGGAGCAATAAATAAAAGGTAATCTGCACACAGATGGTGGCCGGAAAGAAAATAAACATTGCGAGGTTTGAATTTTCTCCACAAGTTTTAACTCTAAGACGCCGCCGATAATTGCAACATGTAGCGCCAGATCTAAGCTATCCATACATGTCAAAATTACTGAATTTGGTTGATATTTCATGCAATTATGAATGAGTAAAGCAAGTCCATACCCCAGGGAATTTGACATGCATGGAGCAATAAATAGACGGTAACATGTACACAGATGTTGGCCGGAAAGAAAATAAACATTGCGAGGTTTGAATTTTCTCCACAAGTGTTAACTCTAAGAAGCCGCCGATAATTGCAACATGTAGCGCCAGATCTAAGCTATCCATACATGTCAAAATTACTGAATTTGGTTGATATTTCATGCAATTATGAATGAGTAAAGCAAGTCCATACCCCAGGGAATTTGACAGGCATGGAGCAATAAATAAAAGGTAATCTGCACACAGATGGTGGCCGGGAAGAAAATAAACATTGCGAGGTTTGAATTTTCTCCACAAGTGTTAACTCTAAGAAGCCGCCGATAATTGCAACATGTAGCGCCAGATCTAAGCTATCCATACATGTCAAAATTACTGAATGTGGTTGATATTTCATGCAATTATGAATGAGTAAAGCAAGTCCATACCCCAGGGAATTTGACATGCATGGAGCAATAAATAGACGGTAACATGTACACAGATGTTGGCCGGAAAGAAAATAAACATTGCGAGGTTTGAATTTTCTCCACAAGTTTTAACTCTAAGAAGCCGCCGATAATTGCAACATGTAGCGCCAGATCTAAGCTATCCATACATGTCAAAATTACTGAATTTGGTTGATATTTCATGCAATTATGAATGAGTAAAGCAAGTCATACCCCAGGGAATTTGACAGGCATGGAGCAATAAATAGAAGGTAATATGCACACAGATGTTGGCCGGAAAGAAAATAAACATTGCGAGGTTTGAATTTTCTCCACAAGTTTTAACTCTAAGAAGCCGCCGATAATTGCAACATGTAGCGCCAGATCTAAGCTATCCATACATGTCAAAATTACTGAATTTGGTTGATATTTCATGCAATTATGAATGAGTAAAGCAAGTCATACCCCAGGGAATTTGACAGGCATGGAGCAATAAATAGAAGGTAATATGCACACAGATGGTGGCCGGAAAGAAAATAAACATTGCGAGGTTTGAATTTTCTCCACAAGTTTTAACTCTAAGAAGCCGCCGATAATTGCAACATGTAGCGCCAGATCTAAGCTATCCATACATGTCAAAATTACTGAATTTGGTTGATATTTCATGCAATTATGAATGAGTAAAGCAGGTCCATACCCCAGGGAATTTGACATGTATGGAGCAATAAATAGACGGTAACATGTACACAGATGTTGGCCGGAAAGAAAATAAACATTGCGAGGTTTGAATTTTCTCCACAAGTTTTAACTCTAAGAAGCCGCCGATAATTGCAACATGTAGCGCCAGATCTAAGCTATCCATACATGTCAAAATTACTGAATTTGGTTGATATTTCATGCAATTATGAATGAGTAAAGCAAGTCATACCCCAGGGAATTTGACAGGCATGGAGCAATAAATAGAAGGTAATATGCACACAGATGGTGGCCGGAAAGAAAATAAACATTGCGAGGTTTGAATTTTCTCCACAAGTTTTAACTCTAAGAAGCCGCCGATAATTGCAACATGTAGCGCCAGATCTAAGCTATCCATACATGTCAAAATTACTGAATTTGGTTGATATTTCATGCAATTATGAATGAGTAAAGCAAGTCCATACCCCAGGGAATTTGACAGGCATGGAGCAATAAATAAAAGGTAATCTGCACACAGATGGTGGCCGGGAAGAAAATAAACATTGCGAGGTTTGAATTTTCTCCACAAGTGTTAACTCTAAGAAGCCGCCGATAATTGCAACATGTAGCGCCAGATCTAAGCTATCCATACATGTCAAAATTACTGAATTTGGTTGATATTTCATGCAATTATGAATGAGTAAAGCAAGTCCATACCCCAGGGAATTTGACATGCATGGAGCAATAAATAGACGGTAACATGTACACAGATGTTGGCCGGAAAGAAAATAAACATTGCGAGGTTTGAATTTTCTCCACAAGTTTTAACTCTAAGAAGCCGCCGATAATTGCAACATGTAGCGCCAGATCTAAGCTATCCATACATGTCAAAATTACTGAATTTGGTTGATATTTCATGCAATTATGAATGAGTAAAGCAAGTCATACCCCAGGGAATTTGACAGGCATGGAGCAATAAATAGAAGGTAATATGCACACAGATGTTGGCCGGAAAGAAAATAAACATTGCGAGGTTTGAATTTTCTCCACAAGTTTTAACTCTAAGAAGCCGCCGATAATTGCAACATGTAGCGCCAGATCTAAGCTATCCATACATGTCAAAATTACTGAATTTGGTTGATATTTCATGCAATTATGAATGAGTAAAGCAAGTCCATACCCCAGGGAATTTGACATGCATGGAGCAATAAATAGAAGGTAACATGTACACAGATGTTGGCCGGAAAGAAAATAAACATTGCGAGGTTTGAATTTTCTCCACAAGTTTTAACTCTAAGAAGCCGCCGATAATTGCAACATGTAGCGCCAGATCTAAGCTATCCATACATGTCGAAATGACTGAATTTGGTTGATATTTCATGCAATTATGAATGAGTAAAGCAAGTCCATACCCCAGGGAATTTGACATGCATGGAGCAATAAATAGACGGTAACATGTACACAGATGTTGGCCGGAAAGAAAATAAACATTGCGAGGTTTGAATTTTCTCCACAAGTTTTAACTCTAAGAAGCCGCCGATAATTGCAACATGTAGCGCCAGATCTAAGCTATCCATACATGTCAAAATTACTGCATTTGGTTGATATTTCATGCAATTATGAATGAGTAAAGCAAGTCCATACCCCAGGGAATTTGACAGGCATGAAGCAATAAATAAAAGGTAATATGCACACAGATGGTGGCCGGAAAGAAAATAAACATTGCGAGGTTTGAATTTTCTCCACAAGTGTTAACTCTAAGAAGCCGCCGATAATTGCAACATGTAGCGCCAGATCTAAGCTATCCATACATGTCAAAATTACTGAATTTGGTTGATATTTCATGCAATTATGAATGAGTAAAGCAAGTCATACCCCAGGGAATTTGACAGGCATGGAGCAATAAATAGAAGGTAATATGCACACAGATGTTGGCCGGAAAGAAAATAAACATTGCGAGGTTTGAATTTTCTCCACAAGTTTTAACTCTAAGAAGCCGCCGATAATTGCAACATGTAGCGCCAGATCTAAGCTATCCATACATGTCAAAATTACTGAATTTGGTTGATATTTCATGCAATTATGAATGAGTAAAGCAAGTCCATACCCCAGGGAATTTGACAGGCATGGAGCAATAAATAAAAGGTAATCTGCACACAGATGGTGGCCGGGAAGAAAATAAACATTGCGAGGTTTGAATTTTCTCCACAAGTGTTAACTCTAAGAAGCCGCCGATAATTGCAACATGTAGCGCCAGATCTAAGCTATCCATACATGTCAAAATTACTGAATTTGGTTGATATTTCATGCAATTATGAATGAGTAAAGCAAGTCATACCCCAGGGAATTTGACAGGCATGGAGCAATAAATAGAAGGTAATATGTACACAGATGTTGGCCGGAAAGAAAATAAACATTGCGAGGTTTGAATTTTCTCCACAAGTTTTAACTCTAAGAAGCCGCCGATAATTGCAACATGTAGCGCCAGATCTAAGCTATCCATACATGTCAAAATTACTGCATTTGGTTGATATTTCATGCAATTATGAATGAGTAAAGCAAGTCCATACCCCAGGGAATTTGACAGGCATGAAGCAATAAATAAAAGGTAATATGCACACAGATGGTGGCCGGAAAGAAAATAAACATTGCGAGGTTTGAATTTTCTCCACAAGTGTTAACTCTAAGAAGCCGCCGATAATTGCAACATGTAGCGCCAGATCTAAGCTATCCATACATGTCAAAATTACTGAATTTGGTTGATATTTCATGCAATTATGAATGAGTAAAGCAAGTCATACCCCAGGGAATTTGACAGGCATGGAGCAATAAATAGAAGGTAATATGCACACAGATGTTGGCCGGAAAGAAAATAAACATTGCGAGGTTTGAATTTTCTCCACAAGTTTTAACTCTAAGAAGCCGCCGATAATTGCAACATGTAGCGCCAGATCTAAGCTATCCATACATGTCAAAATTACTGAATTTGGTTGATATTTCATGCAATTATGAATGAGTAAAGCAAGTCCATACCCCAGGGAATTTGACAGGCATGGAGCAATAAATAAAAGGTAATCTGCACACAGATGGTGGCCGGGAAGAAAATAAACATTGCGAGGTTTGAATTTTCTCCACAAGTGTTAACTCTAAGAAGCCGCCGATAATTGCAACATGTAGCGCCAGATCTAAGCTATCCATACATGTCAAAATTACTGAATTTGGTTGATATTTCATGCAATTATGAATGAGTAAAGCAAGTCATACCCCAGGGAATTTGACAGGCATGGAGCAATAAATAGAAGGTAATATGCACACAGATGTTGGCCGGAAAGAAAATAAACATTGCGAGGTTTGAATTTTCTCCACAAGTTTTAACTCTAAGAAGCCGCCGATAATTGCAACATGTAGCGCCAGATCTAAGCTATCCATACATGTCAAAATTACTGAATTTGGTTGATATTTCATGCAATTATGAATGAGTAAAGCAAGTCCATACCCCAGGGAATTTGACAGGCATGGAGCAATAAATAAAAGGTAATCTGCACACAGATGGTGGCCGGAAAGAAAATAAACATTGCGAGGTTTGAATTTTCTCCACAAGTTTTAACTCTAAGAAGCCGCCGATAATTGCAACATGTAGCGCCAGATCTAAGCTATCCATACATGTCAAAATTACTGAATTTGGTTGATATTTCATGCAATTATGAATGAGTAAAGCAAGTCCATACCCCAGGGAATTTGACATGCATGGAGCAATAAATAGACGGTAACATGTACACAGATGTTGGCCGGAAAGAAAATAAACATTGCGAGGTTTGAATTTTCTCCACAAGTGTTAACTCTAAGAAGCCGCCGATAATTGCAACATGTAGCGCCAGATCTAAGCTATCCATACATGTCAAAATGACTGAATTTGGTTGATATTTCATGCAATTATGAATGAGTAAAGCAAGTCATACCCCAGGGAATTTGACAGGCATGGAGCAATAAATAGAAGGTAATATGCACACAGATGTTGGCCGGAAAGAAAATAAACATTGCGAGGTTTGAATTTTCTCCACAAGTTTTAACTCTAAGAAGCCGCCGATAATTGCAACATGTAGCGCCAGATCTAAGCTATCCATACATGTCAAAATTACTGAATTTGGTTGATATTTCATGCAATTATGAATGAGTAAAGCAAGTCATACCCCAGGGAATTTGACAGGCATGGAGCAATAAATAGAAGGTAATATGCACACAGATGTTGGCCGGAAAGAAAATAAACATTGCGAGGTTTGAATTTTCTCCACAAGTTTTAACTCTAAGAAGCCGCCGATAATTGCAACATGTAGCGCCAGATCTAAGCTATCCATACATGTCAAAATTACTGAATTTGGTTGATATTTCATGCAATTATGAATGAGTAAAGCAAGTCCATACCCCAGGGAATTTGACATGCATGGAGCAATAAATAGAAGGTAACATGTACACAGATGTTGGCCGGAAAGAAAATAAACATTGCGAGGTTTGAATTTTCTCCACAAGTTTTAACTCTAAGAAGCCGCCGATAATTGCAACATGTAGCGCCAGATCTAAGCTATCCATACATGTCAAAATTACTGAATTTGGTTGATATTTCATGCAATTATGAATGAGTAAAGCAAGTCATACCCCAGGGAATTTGACAGGCATGGAGCAATAAATAGAAGGTAATATGCACACAGATGTTGGCCGGAAAGAAAATAAACATTGCGAGGTTTGAATTTTCTCCACAAGTTTTAACTCTAAGAAGCCGCCGATAATTGCAACATGTAGCGCCAGATCTAAGCTATCCATACATGTCGAAATTACTGAATTTGGTTGATATTTCATGCAATTATGAATGAGTAAAGCAAGTCCATACCCCAGGGAATTTGACATGCATGGAGCAATAAATAGACGGTAACATGTACACAGATGTTGGCCGGAAAGAAAATAAACATTGCGAGGTTTGAATTTTCTCCACAAGTTTTAACTCTAAGAAGCCGCCGATAATTGCAACATGTAGCGCCAAATCTAAGCTATCCATACATGTCAAAATTACTGCATTTGGTTGATATTTCATGCAATTATGAATGAGTAAAGCAAGTCCATACCCCAGGGAATTTGACAGGCATGAAGCAATAAATAAAAGGTAATATGCACACAGATGGTGGCCGGAAAGAAAATAAACATTGCGAGGTTTGAATTTTCTCCACAAGTGTTAACTCTAAGAAGCCGCCGATAATTGCAACATGTAGCGCCAGATCTAAGCTATCCATACATGTCAAAATTACTGAATTTGGTTGATATTTCATGCAATTATGAATGAGTAAAGCAAGTCATACCCCAGGGAATTTGACAGGCATGGAGCAATAAATAGAAGGTAATATGCACACAGATGTTGGCCGGAAAGAAAATAAACATTGCGAGGTTTGAATTTTCTCCACAAGTTTTAACTCTAAGAAGCCGCCGATAATTGCAACATGTAGCGCCAGATCTAAGCTATCCATACATGTCGAAATTACTGAATTTGGTTGATATTTCATGCAATTATGAATGAGTAAAGCAAGTCCATACCCCAGGGAATTTGACATGCATGGAGCAATAAATAGACGGTAACATGTACACAGATGTTGGCCGGAAAGAAAATAAACATTGCGAGGTTTGAATTTTCTCCACAAGTTTTAACTCTAAGAAGCCGCCGATAATTGCAACATGTAGCGCCAGATCTAAGCTATCCATACATGTCAAAATTACTGCATTTGGTTGATATTTCGTGCAATTATGAATGAGTAAAGCAAGTCCATACCCCAGGGAATTTGACAGGCATGAAGCAATAAATAAAAGGTAATATGCACACAGATGGTGGCCGGAAAGAAAATAAACATTGCGAGGTTTGAATTTTCTCCACAAGTGTTAACTCTAAGAAGCCGCCGATAATTGCAACATGTAGCGCCAGATCTAAGCTATCCATACATGTCAAAATTACTGAATTTGGTTGATATTTCATGCAATTATGAATGAGTAAAGCAAGTCATACCCCAGGGAATTTGACAGGCATGGAGCAATAAATAGAAGGTAATATGCACACAGATGTTGGCCGGAAAGAAAATAAACATTGCGAGGTTTGAATTTTCTCCACAAGTTTTAACTCTAAGAAGCCGCCGATAATTGCAACATGTAGCGCCAGATCTAAGCTATCCATACATGTCAAAATTACTGAATTTGGTTGATATTTCATGCAATTATGAATGAGTAAAGCAAGTCCATACCCCAGGGAATTTGACAGGCATGGAGCAATAAATAAAAGGTAATCTGCACACAGATGGTGGCCGGGAAGAAAATAAACATTGCGAGGTTTGAATTTTCTCCACAAGTGTTAACTCTAAGAAGCCGCCGATAATTGCAACATGTAGCGCCAGATCTAAGCTATCCATACATGTCAAAATTACTGAATTTGGTTGATATTTCATGCAATTATGAATGAGTAAAGCAAGTCATACCCCAGGGAATTTGACAGGCATGGAGCAATAAATAGAAGGTAATATGCACACAGATGTTGGCCGGAAAGAAAATAAACATTGCGAGGTTTGAATTTTCTCCACAAGTTTTAACTCTAAGAAGCCGCCGATAATTGCAACATGTAGCGCCAGATCTAAGCTATCCATACATGTCAAAATTACTGAATTTGGTTGATATTTCATGCAATTATGAATGAGTAAAGCAAGTCCATACCCCAGGGAATTTGACAGGCATGGAGCAATAAATAAAAGGTAATCTGCACACAGATGGTGGCCGGAAAGAAAATAAACATTGCGAGGTTTGAATTTTCTCCACAAGTTTTAACTCTAAGACGCCGCCGATAATTGCAACATGTAGCGCCAGATCTAAGCTATCCATACATGTCAAAATTACTGAATTTGGTTGATATTTCATGCAATTATGAATGAGTAAAGCAAGTCCATACCCCAGGGAATTTGACATGCATGGAGCAATAAATAGACGGTAACATGTACACAGATGTTGGCCGGAAAGAAAATAAACATTGCGAGGTTTGAATTTTCTCCACAAGTGTTAACTCTAAGAAGCCGCCGATAATTGCAACATGTAGCGCCAGATCTAAGCTATCCATACATGTCAAAATTACTGAATTTGGTTGATATTTCATGCAATTATGAATGAGTAAAGCAAGTCCATACCCCAGGGAATTTGACAGGCATGGAGCAATAAATAAAAGGTAATCTGCACACAGATGGTGGCCGGGAAGAAAATAAACATTGCGAGGTTTGAATTTTCTCCACAAGTGTTAACTCTAAGAAGCCGCCGATAATTGCAACATGTAGCGCCAGATCTAAGCTATCCATACATGTCAAAATTACTGAATGTGGTTGATATTTCATGCAATTATGAATGAGTAAAGCAAGTCCATACCCCAGGGAATTTGACATGCATGGAGCAATAAATAGACGGTAACATGTACACAGATGTTGGCCGGAAAGAAAATAAACATTGCGAGGTTTGAATTTTCTCCACAAGTTTTAACTCTAAGAAGCCGCCGATAATTGCAACATGTAGCGCCAGATCTAAGCTATCCATACATGTCAAAATTACTGAATTTGGTTGATATTTCATGCAATTATGAATGAGTAAAGCAAGTCATACCCCAGGGAATTTGACAGGCATGGAGCAATAAATAGAAGGTAATATGCACACAGATGTTGGCCGGAAAGAAAATAAACATTGCGAGGTTTGAATTTTCTCCACAAGTTTTAACTCTAAGAAGCCGCCGATAATTGCAACATGTAGCGCCAGATCTAAGCTATCCATACATGTCAAAATTACTGAATTTGGTTGATATTTCATGCAATTATGAATGAGTAAAGCAAGTCATACCCCAGGGAATTTGACAGGCATGGAGCAATAAATAGAAGGTAATATGCACACAGATGGTGGCCGGAAAGAAAATAAACATTGCGAGGTTTGAATTTTCTCCACAAGTTTTAACTCTAAGAAGCCGCCGATAATTGCAACATGTAGCGCCAGATCTAAGCTATCCATACATGTCAAAATTACTGAATTTGGTTGATATTTCATGCAATTATGAATGAGTAAAGCAGGTCCATACCCCAGGGAATTTGACATGTATGGAGCAATAAATAGACGGTAACATGTACACAGATGTTGGCCGGAAAGAAAATAAACATTGCGAGGTTTGAATTTTCTCCACAAGTTTTAACTCTAAGAAGCCGCCGATAATTGCAACATGTAGCGCCAGATCTAAGCTATCCATACATGTCAAAATTACTGAATTTGGTTGATATTTCATGCAATTATGAATGAGTAAAGCAAGTCATACCCCAGGGAATTTGACAGGCATGGAGCAATAAATAGAAGGTAATATGCACACAGATGGTGGCCGGAAAGAAAATAAACATTGCGAGGTTTGAATTTTCTCCACAAGTTTTAACTCTAAGAAGCCGCCGATAATTGCAACATGTAGCGCCAGATCTAAGCTATCCATACATGTCAAAATTACTGAATTTGGTTGATATTTCATGCAATTATGAATGAGTAAAGCAAGTCCATACCCCAGGGAATTTGACAGGCATGGAGCAATAAATAAAAGGTAATCTGCACACAGATGGTGGCCGGGAAGAAAATAAACATTGCGAGGTTTGAATTTTCTCCACAAGTGTTAACTCTAAGAAGCCGCCGATAATTGCAACATGTAGCGCCAGATCTAAGCTATCCATACATGTCAAAATTACTGAATTTGGTTGATATTTCATGCAATTATGAATGAGTAAAGCAAGTCCATACCCCAGGGAATTTGACATGCATGGAGCAATAAATAGACGGTAACATGTACACAGATGTTGGCCGGAAAGAAAATAAACATTGCGAGGTTTGAATTTTCTCCACAAGTTTTAACTCTAAGAAGCCGCCGATAATTGCAACATGTAGCGCCAGATCTAAGCTATCCATACATGTCAAAATTACTGAATTTGGTTGATATTTCATGCAATTATGAATGAGTAAAGCAAGTCATACCCCAGGGAATTTGACAGGCATGGAGCAATAAATAGAAGGTAATATGCACACAGATGTTGGCCGGAAAGAAAATAAACATTGCGAGGTTTGAATTTTCTCCACAAGTTTTAACTCTAAGAAGCCGCCGATAATTGCAACATGTAGCGCCAGATCTAAGCTATCCATACATGTCAAAATTACTGAATTTGGTTGATATTTCATGCAATTATGAATGAGTAAAGCAAGTCCATACCCCAGGGAATTTGACATGCATGGAGCAATAAATAGAAGGTAACATGTACACAGATGTTGGCCGGAAAGAAAATAAACATTGCGAGGTTTGAATTTTCTCCACAAGTTTTAACTCTAAGAAGCCGCCGATAATTGCAACATGTAGCGCCAGATCTAAGCTATCCATACATGTCGAAATGACTGAATTTGGTTGATATTTCATGCAATTATGAATGAGTAAAGCAAGTCCATACCCCAGGGAATTTGACATGCATGGAGCAATAAATAGACGGTAACATGTACACAGATGTTGGCCGGAAAGAAAATAAACATTGCGAGGTTTGAATTTTCTCCACAAGTTTTAACTCTAAGAAGCCGCCGATAATTGCAACATGTAGCGCCAGATCTAAGCTATCCATACATGTCAAAATTACTGCATTTGGTTGATATTTCATGCAATTATGAATGAGTAAAGCAAGTCCATACCCCAGGGAATTTGACAGGCATGAAGCAATAAATAAAAGGTAATATGCACACAGATGGTGGCCGGAAAGAAAATAAACATTGCGAGGTTTGAATTTTCTCCACAAGTGTTAACTCTAAGAAGCCGCCGATAATTGCAACATGTAGCGCCAGATCTAAGCTATCCATACATGTCAAAATTACTGAATTTGGTTGATATTTCATGCAATTATGAATGAGTAAAGCAAGTCATACCCCAGGGAATTTGACAGGCATGGAGCAATAAATAGAAGGTAATATGCACACAGATGTTGGCCGGAAAGAAAATAAACATTGCGAGGTTTGAATTTTCTCCACAAGTTTTAACTCTAAGAAGCCGCCGATAATTGCAACATGTAGCGCCAGATCTAAGCTATCCATACATGTCAAAATTACTGAATTTGGTTGATATTTCATGCAATTATGAATGAGTAAAGCAAGTCCATACCCCAGGGAATTTGACAGGCATGGAGCAATAAATAAAAGGTAATCTGCACACAGATGGTGGCCGGGAAGAAAATAAACATTGCGAGGTTTGAATTTTCTCCACAAGTGTTAACTCTAAGAAGCCGCCGATAATTGCAACATGTAGCGCCAGATCTAAGCTATCCATACATGTCAAAATTACTGAATTTGGTTGATATTTCATGCAATTATGAATGAGTAAAGCAAGTCATACCCCAGGGAATTTGACAGGCATGGAGCAATAAATAGAAGGTAATATGTACACAGATGTTGGCCGGAAAGAAAATAAACATTGCGAGGTTTGAATTTTCTCCACAAGTTTTAACTCTAAGAAGCCGCCGATAATTGCAACATGTAGCGCCAGATCTAAGCTATCCATACATGTCAAAATTACTGCATTTGGTTGATATTTCATGCAATTATGAATGAGTAAAGCAAGTCCATACCCCAGGGAATTTGACAGGCATGAAGCAATAAATAAAAGGTAATATGCACACAGATGGTGGCCGGAAAGAAAATAAACATTGCGAGGTTTGAATTTTCTCCACAAGTGTTAACTCTAAGAAGCCGCCGATAATTGCAACATGTAGCGCCAGATCTAAGCTATCCATACATGTCAAAATTACTGAATTTGGTTGATATTTCATGCAATTATGAATGAGTAAAGCAAGTCATACCCCAGGGAATTTGACAGGCATGGAGCAATAAATAGAAGGTAATATGCACACAGATGTTGGCCGGAAAGAAAATAAACATTGCGAGGTTTGAATTTTCTCCACAAGTTTTAACTCTAAGAAGCCGCCGATAATTGCAACATGTAGCGCCAGATCTAAGCTATCCATACATGTCAAAATTACTGAATTTGGTTGATATTTCATGCAATTATGAATGAGTAAAGCAAGTCCATACCCCAGGGAATTTGACAGGCATGGAGCAATAAATAAAAGGTAATCTGCACACAGATGGTGGCCGGGAAGAAAATAAACATTGCGAGGTTTGAATTTTCTCCACAAGTGTTAACTCTAAGAAGCCGCCGATAATTGCAACATGTAGCGCCAGATCTAAGCTATCCATACATGTCAAAATTACTGAATTTGGTTGATATTTCATGCAATTATGAATGAGTAAAGCAAGTCATACCCCAGGGAATTTGACAGGCATGGAGCAATAAATAGAAGGTAATATGCACACAGATGTTGGCCGGAAAGAAAATAAACATTGCGAGGTTTGAATTTTCTCCACAAGTTTTAACTCTAAGAAGCCGCCGATAATTGCAACATGTAGCGCCAGATCTAAGCTATCCATACATGTCAAAATTACTGAATTTGGTTGATATTTCATGCAATTATGAATGAGTAAAGCAAGTCCATACCCCAGGGAATTTGACAGGCATGGAGCAATAAATAAAAGGTAATCTGCACACAGATGGTGGCCGGAAAGAAAATAAACATTGCGAGGTTTGAATTTTCTCCACAAGTTTTAACTCTAAGAAGCCGCCGATAATTGCAACATGTAGCGCCAGATCTAAGCTATCCATACATGTCAAAATTACTGAATTTGGTTGATATTTCATGCAATTATGAATGAGTAAAGCAAGTCCATACCCCAGGGAATTTGACATGCATGGAGCAATAAATAGACGGTAACATGTACACAGATGTTGGCCGGAAAGAAAATAAACATTGCGAGGTTTGAATTTTCTCCACAAGTGTTAACTCTAAGAAGCCGCCGATAATTGCAACATGTAGCGCCAGATCTAAGCTATCCATACATGTCAAAATGACTGAATTTGGTTGATATTTCATGCAATTATGAATGAGTAAAGCAAGTCATACCCCAGGGAATTTGACAGGCATGGAGCAATAAATAGAAGGTAATATGCACACAGATGTTGGCCGGAAAGAAAATAAACATTGCGAGGTTTGAATTTTCTCCACAAGTTTTAACTCTAAGAAGCCGCCGATAATTGCAACATGTAGCGCCAGATCTAAGCTATCCATACATGTCAAAATTACTGAATTTGGTTGATATTTCATGCAATTATGAATGAGTAAAGCAAGTCATACCCCAGGGAATTTGACAGGCATGGAGCAATAAATAGAAGGTAATATGCACACAGATGTTGGCCGGAAAGAAAATAAACATTGCGAGGTTTGAATTTTCTCCACAAGTTTTAACTCTAAGAAGCCGCCGATAATTGCAACATGTAGCGCCAGATCTAAGCTATCCATACATGTCAAAATTACTGAATTTGGTTGATATTTCATGCAATTATGAATGAGTAAAGCAAGTCCATACCCCAGGGAATTTGACATGCATGGAGCAATAAATAGAAGGTAACATGTACACAGATGTTGGCCGGAAAGAAAATAAACATTGCGAGGTTTGAATTTTCTCCACAAGTTTTAACTCTAAGAAGCCGCCGATAATTGCAACATGTAGCGCCAGATCTAAGCTATCCATACATGTCAAAATTACTGAATTTGGTTGATATTTCATGCAATTATGAATGAGTAAAGCAAGTCATACCCCAGGGAATTTGACAGGCATGGAGCAATAAATAGAAGGTAATATGCACACAGATGTTGGCCGGAAAGAAAATAAACATTGCGAGGTTTGAATTTTCTCCACAAGTTTTAACTCTAAGAAGCCGCCGATAATTGCAACATGTAGCGCCAGATCTAAGCTATCCATACATGTCGAAATTACTGAATTTGGTTGATATTTCATGCAATTATGAATGAGTAAAGCAAGTCCATACCCCAGGGAATTTGACATGCATGGAGCAATAAATAGACGGTAACATGTACACAGATGTTGGCCGGAAAGAAAATAAACATTGCGAGGTTTGAATTTTCTCCACAAGTTTTAACTCTAAGAAGCCGCCGATAATTGCAACATGTAGCGCCAAATCTAAGCTATCCATACATGTCAAAATTACTGCATTTGGTTGATATTTCATGCAATTATGAATGAGTAAAGCAAGTCCATACCCCAGGGAATTTGACAGGCATGAAGCAATAAATAAAAGGTAATATGCACACAGATGGTGGCCGGAAAGAAAATAAACATTGCGAGGTTTGAATTTTCTCCACAAGTGTTAACTCTAAGAAGCCGCCGATAATTGCAACATGTAGCGCCAGATCTAAGCTATCCATACATGTCAAAATTACTGAATTTGGTTGATATTTCATGCAATTATGAATGAGTAAAGCAAGTCATACCCCAGGGAATTTGACAGGCATGGAGCAATAAATAGAAGGTAATATGCACACAGATGTTGGCCGGAAAGAAAATAAACATTGCGAGGTTTGAATTTTCTCCACAAGTTTTAACTCTAAGAAGCCGCCGATAATTGCAACATGTAGCGCCAGATCTAAGCTATCCATACATGTCAAAATTACTGAATTTGGTTGATATTTCATGCAATTATGAATGAGTAAAGCAAGTCCATACCCCAGGGAATTTGACAGGCATGGAGCAATAAATAAAAGGTAATCTGCACACAGATGGTGGCCGGGAAGAAAATAAACATTGCGAGGTTTGAATTTTCTCCACAAGTGTTAACTCTAAGAAGCCGCCGATAATTGCAACATGTAGCGCTAGATCTAAGCTATCCATACATGTCAAAATTACTGAATTTGGTTGATATTTCATGCAATTATGAATGAGTAAAGCAAGTCATACCCCAGGGAATTTGACAGGCATGGAGCAATAAATAGAAGGTAATATGCACACAGATGTTGGCCGGAAAGAAAATAAACATTGCGAGGTTTGAATTTTCTCCACAAGTTTTAACTCTAAGAAGCCGCCGATAATTGCAACATGTAGCGCCAGATCTAAGCTATCCATACATGTCAAAATTACTGAATTTGGTTGATATTTCATGCAATTATGAATGAGTAAAGCAAGTCCATACCCCAGGGAATTTGACAGGCATGGAGCAATAAATAAAAGGTAATCTGCACACAGATGGTGGCCGGAAAGAAAATAAACATTGCGAGGTTTGAATTTTCTCCACAAGTTTTAACTCTAAGAAGCCGCCGATAATTGCAACATGTAGCTCCAGATCTAAGCTATCCATACATGTCAAAATTACTGAATTTGGTTGATATTTCATGCAATTATGAATGAGTAAAGCAAGTCCATACCCCAGGGAATTTGACATGCATGGAGCAATAAATAGACGGTAACATGTACACAGATGTTGGCCGGAAAGAAAATAAACATTGCGAGGTTTGAATTTTCTCCACAAGTGTTAACTCTAAGAAGCCGCCGATAATTGCAACATGTAGCGCCAGATCTAAGCTATCCATACATGTCAAAATGACTGAATTTGGTTGATATTTCATGCAATTATGAATGAGTAAAGCAAGTCCATACCCCAGGGAATTTGACATGCATGGAGCAATAAATAGACGGTAACATGTACACAGATGTTGGCGGGAAAGAAAATAAACATTGCGAGGTTTGAATTTTCTCCACAAGTTTTAACTCTAAGAAGCCGCCGATAATTGCAACATGTAGCGCCAGATCTAAGCTATCCATACATGTCAAAATTACTGAATTTGGTTGATATTTCATGCAATTATGAATGAGTAAAGCAAGTCATACCCCAGGGAATTTGACAGGCATGGAGCAATAAATAGAAGGTAATATGCACACAGATGTTGGCCGGAAAGAAAATAAACATTGCGAGGTTTGAATTTTCTCCACAAGTGTTAACTCTAAGAAGCCGCCGATAATTGCAACATGTAGCGCCAGATCTAAGCTATCCATACATGTCAAAATTACTGAATTTGGTTGATATTTCATGCAATTATGAATGAGTAAAGCAAGTCATACCCCAGGGAATTTGACAGGCATGGAGCAATAAATAGAAGGTAATATGCACACAGATGTTGGCCGGAAAGAAAATAAACATTGCGAGGTTTGAATTTTCTCCACAAGTTTTAACTCTAAGAAGCCGCCGATAATTGCAACATGTAGCGCCAGATCTAAGCTATCCATACATGTCAAAATTACTGAATTTTGTTGATATTTCATGCAATTATGAATGAGTAAAGCAAGTCATACCCCAGGGAATTTGACAGGCATGGAGCAATAAATAGAAGGTAATATGCACACAGATGTTGGCCGGAAAGAAAATAAACATTGCGAGGTTTGAATTTTATCCACAAGTTTTAACTCTAAGAAGCCGCCGATAATTGCAACATGTAGCGCCAGATCTAAGCTATCCATACTTGTCAAAATTACTGAATTTGGTTGATATTTCATGCAATTATGAATGAGTAAAGCAAGTCCATACCCCAGGGAATTTGACAGGCATGGAGCAATAAATAGACGGTAACATGTACACAGATGTTGGCCGGAAAGAAAATAAACATTGCGAGGTTTGAATTTTCTCCACAAGTTTTAACTCTAAGAAGCCGCCGATAATTGCAACATGTAGCGCCAGATCTAAGCTATCCATACATGTCAAAATTACTGAATTTGGTTGATATTTCATGCAATTATGAATGAGTAAAGCAAGTCCATACCCCAGGGAATTTGACAGGCATGGAGCAATAAATAAAAGGTAATCTGCACACAGATGGTGGCCGGGAAGAAAATAAACATTGCGAGGTTTGAATTTTCTCCACAAGTGTTAACTCTAAGAAGCCGCCGATAATTGCAACATGTAGCGCCAGATCTAAGCTATCCATACATGTCAAAATTACTGAATTTGGTTGATATTTCATGCAATTATGAATGAGTAAAGCAAGTCATACCCCAGGGAATTTGACAGGCATGGAGCAATAAATAGAAGGTAATATGCACACAGATGTTGGCCGGAAAGAAAATAAACATTGCGAGGTTTGAATTTTCTCCACAAGTTTTAACTCTAAGAAGCCGCCGATAATTGCAACATGTAGCGCCAGATCTAAGCTATCCATACATGTCAAAATTACTGAATTTGGTTGATATTTCATGCAATTATGAATGAGTAAAGCAAGTCCATACCCCAGGGAATTTGACAGGCATGGAGCAATAAATAAAAGGTAATCTGCACACAGATGGTGGCCGGGAAGAAAATAAACATTGCGAGGTTTGAATTTTCTCCACAAGTGTTAACTCTAAGAAGCCGCCGATAATTGCAACATGTAGCGCCAGATCTAAGCTATCCATACATGTCAAAATTACTGAATTTGGTTGATATTTCATGCAATTATGAATGAGTAAAGCAAGTCCATACCCCAGGGAATTTGACAGGCATGGAGCAATAAATAAAAGGTAATCTGCACACAGATGGTGGCCGGGAAGAAAATAAACATTGCGAGGTTTGAATTTTCTCCACAAGTGTTAACTCTAAGAAGCCGCCGATAATTGCAACATGTAGCGCCAGATCTAAGCTATCCATACATGTCAAAATTACTGAATTTGGTTGATATTTCATGCAATTATGAATGAGTAAAGCAAGTCCATACCCCAGGGAATTTGACATGCATGGAGCAATAAATAGACGGTAACATGTACACAGATGTTGGCCGGAAAGAAAATAAACATTGCGAGGTTTGAATTTTCTCCACAAGTGTTAACTCTAAGAAGCCGCCGATAATTGCAACATGTAGCGCCAGATCTAAGCTATCCATACATGTCAAAATTACTGAATTTGGTTGATATTTCATGCAATTATGAATGAGTAAAGCAAGTCATACCCCAGGGAATTTGACAGGCATGGAGCAATAAATAGACGGTAACATGTACACAGATGTTGGCCGGAAAGAAAATAAACATTGCGAGGTTTGAATTTTCTCCACAAGTTTTAACTCTAAGAAGCCGCCGATAATTGCAACATGTAGCGCCAGATCTAAGCTATCCATACATGTCAAAATTACTGAATTTGGTTGATATTTCATGCAATTATGAATGAGTAAAGCAAGTCCATACCCCAGGGAATTTGACAGGCATGGAGCAATAAATAAAAGGTAATCTGCACACAGATGGTGGCCGGGAAGAAAATAAACATTGCGAGGTTTGAATTTTCTCCACAAGTGTTAACTCTAAGAAGCCGCCGATAATTGCAACATGTAGCGCCAGATCTAAGCTATCCATACATGTCAAAATTACTGAATTTGGTTGATATTTCATGCAATTATGAATGAGTAAAGCAAGTCCATACCCCAGGGAATTTGACAGGCATGGAGCAATAAATAAAAGGTAATCTGCACACAGATGGTGGCCGGGAAGAAAATAAACATTGCGAGGTTTGAATTTTCTCCACAAGTGTTAACTCTAAGAAGCCGCCGATAATTGCAACATGTAGCGCCAGATCTAAGCTATCCATACATGTCAAAATTACTGAATTTGGTTGATATTTCATGCAATTATGAATGAGTAAAGCAAGTCCATACCCCAGGGAATTTGACATGCATGGAGCAATAAATAGACGGTAACATGTACACAGATGTTGGCCGGAAAGAAAATAAACATTGCGAGGTTTGAATTTTCTCCACAAGTGTTAACTCTAAGAAGCCGCCGATAATTGCAACATGTAGCGCCAGATCTAAGCTATCCATACATGTCAAAATTACTGAATTTGGTTGATATTTCATGCAATTATGAATGAGTAAAGCAAGTCATACCCCAGGGAATTTGACAGGCATGGAGCAATAAATAGACGGTAACATGTACACAGATGTTGGCCGGAAAGAAAATAAACATTGCGAGGTTTGAATTTTCTCCACAAGTGTTAACTCTAAGAAGCCGCCGATAATTGCAACATGTAGCGCCAGATCTAAGCTATCCATACATGTCAAAATTACTGCATTTGGTTGATATTTCATGCAATTATGAATGAGTAAAGCAAGTCCATACCCCAGGGAATTTGACAGGCATGAAGCAATCAATAAAAGGTAATATGCACACAGATGGTGGCCGGAAAGAAAATAAACATTGCGAGGTTTGAATTTTCTCCACAAGTGTTAACTCTAAGAAGCCGCCGATAATTGCAACATGTAGCGCCAGATCTAAGCTATCCATACATGTCAAAATTACTGAATTTGGTTGATATTTCATGCAATTATGAATGAGTAAAGCAAGTCCATACCCCAGGGAATTTGACAGGCATGGAGCAATAAATAGACGGTAACATGTACACAGATGTTGGCCGGAAAGAAAATAAACATTGCGAGGTTTGAATTTTCTCCACAAGTTTTAACTCTAAGAAGCCGCCGATAATTGCAACATGTAGCGCCAGATCTAAGCTATCCATACATGTCAAAATTACTGAATTTGGTTGATATTTCATGCAATTATGAATGAGTAAAGCAAGTCCATACCCCAGGGAATTTGACAGGCATGGAGCAATAAATAAAAGGTAATCTGCACACAGATGGTGGCCGGGAAGAAAATAAACATTGCGAGGTTTGAATTTTCTCCACAAGTGTTAACTCTAAGAAGCCGCCGATAATTGCAACATGTAGCGCCAGATCTAAGCTATCCATACATGTCACAATTACTGAATTTGGTTGATATTTCATGCAATTATGAATGAGTAAAGCAAGTCATACCCCAGGGAATTTGACAGGCATGGAGCAATAAATAGAAGGTAATATGCACACAGATGTTGGCCGGAAAGAAAATAAACATTGCGAGGTTTGAATTTTCTCCACAAGTTTTAACTCTAAGAAGCCGCCGATAATTGCAACATGTAGCGCCAGATCTAAGCTATCCATACATGTCAAAATTACTGAATTTGGTTGATATTTCATGCAATTATGAATGAGTAAAGCAAGTCCATACCCCAGGGAATTTGACAGGCATGGAGCAATAAATAAAAGGTAATCTGCACACAGATGGTGGCCGGGAAGAAAATAAACATTGCGAGGTTTGAATTTTCTCCACAAGTGTTAACTCTAAGAAGCCGCCGATAATTGCAACATGTAGCGCCAGATCTAAGCTATCCATACATGTCAAAATTACTGAATTTGGTTGATATTTCATGCAATTATGAATGAGTAAAGCAAGTCCATACCCCAGGGAATTTGACATGCATGGAGCAATAAATAGACGGTAACATGTACACAGATGTTGGCCGGAAAGAAAATAAACATTGCGAGGTTTGAATTTTCTCCACAAGTGTTAACTCTAAGAAGCCGCCGATAATTGCAACATGTAGCGCCAGATCTAAGCTATCCATACATGTCAAAATTACTGAATTTGGTTGATATTTCATGCAATTATGAATGAGTAAAGCAAGTCATACCCCAGGGAATTTGACAGGCATGGAGCAATAAATAGACGGTAACATGTACACAGATGTTGGCCGGAAAGAAAATAAACATTGCGAGGTTTGAATTTTCTCCACAAGTGTTAACTCTAAGAAGCCGCCGATAATTGCAACATGTAGCGCCAGATCTAAGCTATCCATACATGTCAAAATTACTGCATTTGGTTGATATTTCATGCAATTATGAATGAGTAAAGCAAGTCCATACCCCAGGGAATTTGACAGGCATGAAGCAATCAATAAAAGGTAATATGCACACAGATGGTGGCCGGAAAGAAAATAAACATTGCGAGGTTTGAATTTTCTCCACAAGTGTTAACTCTAAGAAGCCGCCGATAATTGCAACATGTAGCGCCAGATCTAAGCTATCCATACATGTCAAAATTACTGAATTTGGTTGATATTTCATGCAATTATGAATGAGTAAAGCAAGTCCATACCCCAGGGAATTTGACAGGCATGGAGCAATAAATAGACGGTAACATGTACACAGATGTTGGCCGGAAAGAAAATAAACATTGCGAGGTTTGAATTTTCTCCACAAGTTTTAACTCTAAGAAGCCGCCGATAATTGCAACATGTAGCGCCAGATCTAAGCTATCCATACATGTCAAAATTACTGAATTTGGTTGATATTTCATGCAATTATGAATGAGTAAAGCAAGTCCATACCCCAGGGAATTTGACAGGCATGGAGCAATAAATAAAAGGTAATCTGCACACAGATGGTGGCCGGGAAGAAAATAAACATTGCGAGGTTTGAATTTTCTCCACAAGTGTTAACTCTAAGAAGCCGCCGATAATTGCAACATGTAGCGCCAGATCTAAGCTATCCATACATGTCACAATTACTGAATTTGGTTGATATTTCATGCAATTATGAATGAGTAAAGCAAGTCATACCCCAGGGAATTTGACAGGCATGGAGCAATAAATAGAAGGTAATATGCACACAGATGTTGGCCGGAAAGAAAATAAACATTGCGAGGTTTGAATTTTCTCCACAAGTTTTAACTCTAAGAAGCCGCCGATAATTGCAACATGTAGCGCCAGATCTAAGCTATCCATACATGTCAAAATTACTGAATTTGGTTGATATTTCATGCAATTATGAATGAGTAAAGCAAGTCCATACCCCAGGGAATTTGACAGGCATGGAGCAATAAATAAAAGGTAATCTGCACACAGATGGTGGCCGGGAAGAAAATAAACATTGCGAGGTTTGAATTTTCTCCACAAGTGTTAACTCTAAGAAGCCGCCGATAATTGCAACATGTAGCGCCAGATCTAAGCTATCCATACATGTCAAAATTACTGAATTTGGTTGATATTTCATGCAATTATGAATGAGTAAAGCAAGTCCATACCCCAGGGAATTTGACAGGCATGGAGCAATAAATAAAAGGTAATCTGCACACAGATGGTGGCCGGGAAGAAAATAAACATTGCGAGGTTTGAATTTTCTCCACAAGTGTTAACTCTAAGAAGCCGCCGATAATTGCAACATGTAGCGCCAGATCTAAGCTATCCATACATGTCAAAATTACTGAATTTGGTTGATATTTCATGCAATTATGAATGAGTAAAGCAAGTCCATACCCCAGGGAATTTGACATGCATGGAGCAATAAATAGACGGTAACATGTACACAGATGTTGGCCGGAAAGAAAATAAACATTGCGAGGTTTGAATTTTCTCCACAAGTGTTAACTCTAAGAAGCCGCCGATAATTGCAACATGTAGCGCCAGATCTAAGCTATCCATACATGTCAAAATTACTGAATTTGGTTGATATTTCATGCAATGTTGAATGAGTAAAGCAAGTCATACCCCAGGGAATTTGACAGGCATGGAGCAATAAATAGACGGTAACATGTACACAGATGTTGGCCGGAAAGAAAATAAACATTGCGAGGTTTGAATTTTCTCCACAAGTGTTAACTCTAAGAAGCCGCCGATAATTGCAACATGTAGCGCCAGATCTAAGCTATCCATACATGTCAAAATTACTGCATTTGGTTGATATTTCATGCAATTATGAATGAGTAAAGCAAGTCCATACCCCAGGGAATTTGACAGGCATGAAGCAATCAATAAAAGGTAATATGCACACAGATGGTGGCCGGAAAGAAAATAAACATTGCGAGGTTTGAATTTTCTCCACAAGTGTTAACTCTAAGAAGCCGCCGATAATTGCAACATGTAGCGCCAGATCTAAGCTATCCATACATGTCAAAATTACTGAATTTGGTTGATATTTCATGCAATTATGAATGAGTAAAGCAAGTCCATACCCCAGGGAATTTGACATGCATGGAGCAATAAATAGACGGTAACATGTACACAGATGTTGGCCGGAAAGAAAATAAACATTGCGAGGTTTGAATTTTCTCCACAAGTTTTAACTCTAAGAAGCCGCCGATAATTGCAACATGTAGCGCCAGATCTAAGCTATCCATACATGTCAAAATGACTGAATTTGGTTGATATTTCATGCAATTATGAATGAGTAAAGCAAGTCATACCCCAGGGAATTTGACAGGCATGGAGCAATAAATAGAAGGTAATATGCACACAGATGTTGGCCGGAAAGAAAATAAACATTGCGAGGTTTGAATTTTCTCCACAAGTTTTAACTCTAAGAAGCCGCCGATAATTGCAACATGTAGCGCCAGATCTAAGCTATCCATACATGTCAAAATTACTGAATTTGGTTGATATTTCATGCAATTATGAATGAGTAAAGCAAGTCCATACCCCAGGGAATTTGACAGGCATGGAGCAATAAATAAAAGGTAATCTGCACACAGATGGTGGCCGGGAAGAAAATAAACATTGCGAGGTTTGAATTTTCTCCACAAGTGTTAACTCTAAGAAGCCGCCGATAATTGCAACATGTAGCGCCAGATCTAAGCTATCCATACATGTCAAAATTACTGAATTTGGTTGATATTTCATGCAATTATGAATGAGTAAAGCAAGTCCATACCCCAGGGAATTTGACAGGCATGGAGCAATAAATAAAAGGTAATCTGCACACAGATGGTGGCCGGGAAGAAAATAAACATTGCGAGGTTTGAATTTTCTCCACAAGTGTTAACTCTAAGAAGCCGCCGATAATTGCAACATGTAGCGCCAGATCTAAGCTATCCATACATGTCAAAATTACTGAATTTGGTTGATATTTCATGCAATTATGAATGAGTAAAGCAAGTCCATACCCCAGGGAATTTGACATGCATGGAGCAATAAATAGACGGTAACATGTACACAGATGTTGGCCGGAAAGAAAATAAACATTGCGAGGTTTGACTTTTCTCCACAAGTGTTAACTCTAAGAAGCCGCCGATAATTGCAACATGTAGCGCCAGATCTAAGCTATCCATACATGTCAAAATTACTGAATTTGGTTGATATTTCATGCAATTATGAATGAGTAAAGCAAGTCATACCCCAGGGAATTTGACAGGCATGGAGCAATAAATAGACGGTAACATGTACACAGATGTTGGCCGGAAAGAAAATAAACATTGCGAGGTTTGAATTTTCTCCACAAGTGTTAACTCTAAGAAGCCGCCGATAATTGCAACATGTAGCGCCAGATCTAAGCTATCCATACATGTCAAAATTACTGCATTTGGTTGATATTTCATGCAATTATGAATGAGTAAAGCAAGTCCATACCCCAGGGAATTTGACAGGCATGAAGCAATCAATAAAAGGTAATATGCACACAGATGGTGGCCGGAAAGAAAATAAACATTGCGAGGTTTGAATTTTCTCCACAAGTGTTAACTCTAAGAAGCCGCCGATAATTGCAACATGTAGCGCCAGATCTAAGCTATCCATACATGTCAAAATTACTGAATTTGGTTGATATTTCATGCAATTATGAATGAGTAAAGCAAGTCCATACCCCAGGGAATTTGACAGGCATGGAGCAATAAATAAAAGGTAATCTGCACACAGATGGTGGCCGGGAAGAAAATAAACATTGCGAGGTTTGAATTTTCTCCACAAGTGTTAACTCTAAGAAGCCGCCGATAATTGCAACATGTAGCGCCAGATCTAAGCTATCCATACATGTCAAAATTACTGAATTTGGTTGATATTTCATGCAATTATGAATGAGTAAAGCAAGTCCATACCCCAGGGAATTTGACATGCATGGAGCAATAAATAGACGGTAACATGTACACAGATGTTGGCCGGAAAGAAAATAAACATTGCGAGGTTTGACTTTTCTCCACAAGTGTTAACTCTAAGAAGCCGCCGATAATTGCAACATGTAGCGCCAGATCTAAGCTATCCATACATGTCAAAATTACTGAATTTGGTTGATATTTCATGCAATTATGAATGAGTAAAGCAAGTCATACCCCAGGGAATTTGACAGGCATGGAGCAATAAATAGACGGTAACATGTACACAGATGTTGGCCGGAAAGAAAATAAACATTGCGAGGTTTGAATTTTCTCCACAAGTGTTAACTCTAAGAAGCCGCCGATAATTGCAACATGTAGCGCCAGATCTAAGCTATCCATACATGTCAAAATTACTGCATTTGGTTGATATTTCATGCAATTATGAATGAGTAAAGCAAGTCCATACCCCAGGGAATTTGACAGGCATGAAGCAATCAATAAAAGGTAATATGCACACAGATGGTGGCCGGAAAGAAAATAAACATTGCGAGGTTTGAATTTTCTCCACAAGTGTTAACTCTAAGAAGCCGCCGATAATTGCAACATGTAGCGCCAGATCTAAGCTATCCATACATGTCAAAATTACTGAATTTGGTTGATATTTCATGCAATTATGAATGAGTAAAGCAAGTCCATACCCCAGGGAATTTGACATGCATGGAGCAATAAATAGACGGTAACATGTACACAGATGTTGGCCGGAAAGAAAATAAACATTGCGAGGTTTGAATTTTCTCCACAAGTTTTAACTCTAAGAAGCCGCCGATAATTGCAACATGTAGCGCCAGATCTAAGCTATCCATACATGTCAAAATTACTGAATTTGGTTGATATTTCATGCAATTATGAATGAGTAAAGCAAGTCCATACCCCAGGGAATTTGACATGCATGGAGCAATAAATAGACGGTAACATGTACACAGATGTTGGCCGGAAAGAAAATAAACATTGCGAGGTTTGAATTTTCTCCACAAGTTTTAACTCTAAGAAGCCGCCGATAATTGCAACATGTAGCGCCAGATCTAAGCTATCCATACATGTCAAAATTACTGAATTTGGTTGATATTTCATGCAATTATGAATGAGTAAAGCAAGTCCATACCCCAGGGAATTTGATATGCATGGAGCAATAAATAGACGGTAACATGTACACAGATGTTGGCCGGGAAGAAAATAAACATTGCGAGGTTTGAATTTTCTCCACAAGTGTTAACTCTAAGAAGCCGCCGATAATTGCAACATGTAGCGCCAGATCTAAGCTATCCATACATGTCAAAATTACTGAATTTGGTTGATATTTCATGCAATTATGAATGAGTAAAGCAAGTCCATACCCCAGGGAATTTGACATGCATGGAGCAATAAATAGACGGTAACATGTACACAGATGTTGGCCGGAAAGAAAATAAACATTGCGAGGTTTGAATTTTCTCCACAAGTTTTAACTCTAAGAAGCCGCCGATAATTGCAACATGTAGCGCCAGATCTAAGCTATCCATACATGTCAAAATTACTGAATTTGGTTGATATTTCATGCAATTATGAATGAGTAAAGCAAGTCCATACCCCAGGGAATTTGACATGCATGGAGCAATAAATAAAAGGTAATCTGCACACAGATGTTGGCCGGAAAGAAAATAAACATTGCGAGGTTTGAATTTTCTCCACAAGTTTTAACTCTAAGAAGCCGCCGATAATTGCAACATGTAGCGCCAGATCTAAGCTATCCATACATGTCAAAATTACTGAATTTGGTTGATATTTCATGCAATTATGAATGAGTAAAGCAAGTCCATACCCCAGGGAATTTGACATACATGGAGCAATAAATAGACGGTAACATGTACACAGATGTTGGCCGGAAAGAAAATTAACATTGCGAGGTTTGAATTTTCTCCACAAGTGTTAACTCTAAGAAGCCGCCGATAATTGCAACATGTAGCGCCAGATCTAAGCTATCCATACATGTCAAAATTACTGAATTTGGTTGATATTTCATGCAATTATGAATGAGTAAAGCAAGTCCATACCCCAGGGAATTTGACATGCATGGAGCAATAAATAGACGGTAACATGTACACAGATGTTGGCCGGAAAGAAAATAAACATTGCGAGGTTTGAATTTTCTCCACAAGTTTTAACTCTAAGAAGCCGCCGATAATTGCAACATGTAGCGCCAGATCTAAGCTATCCATACATGTCAAAATTACTGAATTTGGTTGATATTTCATGCAATTATGAATGAGTAAAGCAAGTCCATACCCCAGGGAATTTGACATGCATGGAGCAATAAATAGACGGTAACATGTACACAGATGTTGGCCGGAAAGAAAATTAACATTGCGAGGTTTGATTTTCTCCACAAGTTTTAACTCTAAGAAGCCGCCGATAATTGCAACATGTAGCGCCAGATCTAAGCTATCCATACATGTCAAAATTACTGAATTTGGTTGATATTTCATGCAATTATGAATGAGTAAAGCAAGTCCATACCCCAGGGAATTTGATATGCATGGAGCAATAAATAGACGGTAACATGTACACAGATGTTGGCCGGAAAGAAAATAAACATTGCGAGGTTTGAATTTTCTCCACAAGTGTTAACTCTAAGAAGCCGCCGATAATTGCAACATGTAGCGCCAGATCTAAGCTATCCATACATGTCAAAATTACTGAATTTGGTTGATATTTCATGCAATTATGAATGAGTAAAGCAAGTCCATACCCCAGGGAATTTGACATGCATGGAGCAATAAATAGACGGTAACATGTACACAGATGTTGGCCGGAAAGAAAATAAACATTGCGAGGTTTGAATTTTCTCCACAAGTTTTAACTCTAAGAAGCCGCCGACAATTGCAACATGTAGCGCCAGATCTAAGCTATCCATACATGTCAAAATTACTGAATTTTGTTGATATTTCATGCAATTATGAATGAGTAAAGCAAGTCCATACCCCAGGGAATTTGACATGCATGGAGCAATAAATAGACGGTAACATGTACACAGATGTTGGCCGGAAAGAAAATTAACATTGCGAGGTTTGAATTTTCTCCACAAGTGTTAACTCTAAGAAGCCGCCGATAATTGCAACATGTAGCGCCAGATCTAAGCTATCCATACATGTCAAAATTACTGAATTTGGTTGATAATTCATGCAATTATGAATGAGTAAAGCAAGTCCATACCCCCAGGGAATTTGACATGCATGGAGCAATAAATAGACGGTAACATGTACACAGATGTTGGCCGGAAAGAAAATAAACATTGCGAGGTTTGAATTTTCTCCACAAGTTTTAACTCTAAGAAGCCGCCGATAATTGCAACATGTAGCGCCAGATCTAAGCTATCCATACATGTCAAAATTACTGAATTTGGTTGATATTTCATGCAATTATGAATGAGTAAAGCAAGTCCATACCCCAGGGAATTTGACATGCATGGAGCAATAAATAAAAGGTAATCTGCACACAGATGGTGGCCGGGAAGAAAATAAACATTGCGAGGTTTGAATTTTCTCCACAAGTGTTAACTCTAAGAAGCCGCCGATAATTGCAACATGTAGCGCCAGATCTAAGCTATCCATACATGTCAAAATTACTGAATTTGGTTGATATTTCATGCAATTATGAATGAGTAAAGCAAGTCATACCCCAGGGAATTTGACAGGCATGGAGCAATAAATAGAAGGTAATATGCACACAGATGTTGGCCGGAAGGAAAATAAACATTGCGAGGTTTGAATTTTCTCCACAAGTTTTAACTCTAAGAAGCCGCCGATAATTGCAACATGTAGCGCCAGATCTAAGCTATCCATACATGTCAAAATTACTGAATTTGGTTGATATTTCATGCAATTATGAATGAGTAAAGCAAGTCCATACCCCAGGGAATTTGACAGGCATGGAGCAATAAATAAAAGGTAATCTGCACACAGATGGTGGCCGGGAAGAAAATAAACATTGCGAGGTTTGAATTTTCTCCACAAGTGTTAACTCTAAGAAGCCGCTGATAATTGCAACATGTAGCGCCAGATCTAAGCTATCCATACATGTCAAAATTACTGAATTTGGTTGATATTTCATGCAATTATGAATGAGTAAAGCAAGTCCATACCCCAGGGAATTTGACATACATGGAGCAATAAATAGACGGTAACATGTACACAGATGTTGGCCGGAAAGAAAATTAACATTGCGAGGTTTGAATTTTCTCCACAAGTGTTAACTCTAAGAAGCCGCCGATAATTGCAACATGTAGCGCCAGATCTAAGCTATCCATACATGTCAAAATTACTGAATTTGGTTGATATTTCATGCAATTATGAATGAGTAAAGCAAGTCCATACCCCAGGGAATTTGACATGCATGGAGCAATAAATAGACGGTAACATGTACACAGATGTTGGCCGGAAAGAAAATAAACATTGCGAGGTTTGAATTTTCTCCACAAGTTTTAACTCTAAGAAGCCGCCGATAATTGCAACATGTAGCGCCAGATCTAAGCTATCCATACATGTCAAAATTACTGAATTTGGTTGATATTTCATGCAATTATGAATGAGTAAAGCAAGTCCATACCCCAGGGAATTTGACATGCATGGAGCAATAAATAGACGGTAACATGTACACAGATGTTGGCCGGAAAGAAAATAAACATTGCGAGGTTTGAATTTTCTCCACAAGTGTTAACTCTAAGAAGCCGCCGATAATTGCAACATGTAGCGCCAGATCTAAGCTATCCATACATGTCAAAATTACTGAATTTGGTTGATATTTCATGCAATTATGAATGAGTAAAGCAAGTCCATACCCCAGGGAATTTGACATGCATGGAGCAATAAATAGACGGTAACATGTACACAGATGTTGGCCGGAAAGAAAATAAACATTGCGAGGTTTGAATTTTCTCCACAAGTTTTAACTCTAAGAAGCCGCCGACAATTGCAACATGTAGCGCCAGATCTAAGCTATCCATACATGTCAAAATTACTGAATTTTGTTGATATTTCATGCAATTATGAATGAGTAAAGCAAGTCCATACCCCAGGGAATTTGACATGCATGGAGCAATAAATAGACGGTAACATGTACACAGATGTTGGCCGGAAAGAAAATTAACATTGCGAGGTTTGAATTTTCTCCACAAGTGTTAACTCTAAGAAGCCGCCGATAATTGCAACATGTAGCGCCAGATCTAAGCTATCCATACATGTCAAAATTACTGAATTTGGTTGATAATTCATGCAATTATGAATGAGTAAAGCAAGTCCATACCCCCAGGGAATTTGACATGCATGGAGCAATAAATAGACGGTAACATGTACACAGATGTTGGCCGGAAAGAAAATAAACATTGCGAGGTTTGAATTTTCTCCACAAGTTTTAACTCTAAGAAGCCGCCGATAATTGCAACATGTAGCGCCAGATCTAAGCTATCCATACATGTCAAAATTACTGAATTTGGTTGATATTTCATGCAATTATGAATGAGTAAAGCAAGTCCATACCCCAGGGAATTTGACATGCATGGAGCAATAAATAAAAGGTAATCTGCACACAGATGGTGGCCGGGAAGAAAATAAACATTGCGAGGTTTGAATTTTCTCCACAAGTGTTAACTCTAAGAAGCCGCCGATAATTGCAACATGTAGCGCCAGATCTAAGCTATCCATACATGTCAAAATTACTGAATTTGGTTGATATTTCATGCAATTATGAATGAGTAAAGCAAGTCATACCCCAGGGAATTTGACAGGCATGGAGCAATAAATAGAAGGTAATATGCACACAGATGTTGGCCGGAAGGAAAATAAACATTGCGAGGTTTGAATTTTCTCCACAAGTTTTAACTCTAAGAAGCCGCCGATAATTGCAACATGTAGCGCCAGATCTAAGCTATCCATACATGTCAAAATTACTGAATTTGGTTGATATTTCATGCAATTATGAATGAGTAAAGCAAGTCCATACCCCAGGGAATTTGACAGGCATGGAGCAATAAATAAAAGGTAATCTGCACACAGATGGTGGCCGGGAAGAAAATAAACATTGCGAGGTTTGAATTTTCTCCACAAGTGTTAACTCTAAGAAGCCGCCGATAATTGCAACATGTAGCGCCAGATCTAAGCTATCCATACATGTCAAAATTACTGAATTTGGTTGATATTTCATGCAATTATGAATGAGTAAAGCAAGTCATACCCCAGGGAATTTGACAGGCATGGAGCAATAAATAGAAGGTAATATGCACACAGATGTTGGCCGGAAAGAAAATAAACATTGCGAGGTTTGAATTTTCTCCACAAGTTTTAACTCTAAGAAGCCGCCGATAATTGCAACATGTAGCGCCAGATCTAAGCTATCCATACATGTCAAAATTACTGAATTTTTTTGATATTTCATGCAATTATGAATGAGTAAAGCAAGTCATACCCCAGGGAATTTGACAGGCATGGAGCAATAAATAGAAGGTAATATGCACACAGATGTTGGCCGGAAAGAAAATAAACATTGCGAGGTTTGAATTTTCTCCACAAGTGTTAACTCTAAGAAGCCGCCGATAATTGCAACATGTAGCGCCAGATCTAAGCTATCCATACATGTCAAAATTACTGAATTTGGTTGATATTTCATGCAATTATGAATGAGTAAAGCAAGTCCATACCCCAGGGAATTTGACAGGCATGGAGCAATAAATAAAAGGTAATCTGCACACAGATGGTGGCCGGGAAGAAAATAAACATTGCGAGGTTTGAATTTTCTCCACAAGTGTTAACTCTAAGAAGCCGCCGATAATTGCAACATGTAGCGCCAGATCTAAGCTATCCATACATGTCAAAATTACTGAATTTGGTTGATATTTCATGCAATTATGAATGAGTAAAGCAAGTCCATACCCCAGGGAATTTGACAGGCATGGAGCAATAAATAAAAGGTAATCTGCACACAGATGGTGGCCGGGAAGAAAATAAACATTGCGAGGTTTGAATTTTCTCCACAAGTGTTAACTCTAAGAAGCCGCCGATAATTGCAACATGTAGCGCCAGATCTAAGCTATCCATACATGTCAAAATTACTGAATTTGGTTGATATTTCATGCAATTATGAATGAGTAAAGCAAGTCCATACCCCAGGGAATTTGACATGCATGGAGCAATAAATAGACGGTAACATGTACACAGATGTTGGCCGGAAAGAAAATAAACATTGCGAGGTTTGAATTTTCTCCACAAGTGTTAACTCTAAGAAGCCGCCGATAATTGCAACATGTAGCGCCAGATCTAAGCTATCCATACATGTCAAAATTACTGCATTTGGTTGATATTTCATGCAATTATGAATGAGTAAAGCAAGTCCATACCCCAGGGAATTTGACAGGCATGAAGCAATCAATAAAAGGTAATATGCACACAGATGGTGGCCGGAAAGAAAATAAACATTGCGAGGTTTGAATTTTCTCCACAAGTGTTAACTCTAAGAAGCCGCCGATAATTGCAACATGTAGCGCCAGATCTAAGCTATCCATACATGTCAAAATTACTGAATTTGGTTGATATTTCATGCAATTATGAATGAGTAAAGCAAGTCCATACCCCAGGGAATTTGACATGCATGGAGCAATAAATAGACGGTAACATGTACACAGATGTTGGCCGGAAAGAAAATAAACATTGCGAGGTTTGAATTTTCTCCACAAGTTTTAACTCTAAGAAGCCGCCGATAATTGCAACATGTAGCGCCAGATCTAAGCTATCCATACATGTCAAAATTACTGAATTTGGTTGATATTTCATGCAATTATGAATGAGTAAAGCAAGTCCATACCCCAGGGAATTTGACATGCATGGAGCAATAAATAGACGGTAACATGTACACAGATGTTGGCCGGAAAGAAAATAAACATTGCGAGGTTTGAATTTTCTCCACAAGTTTTAACTCTAAGAAGCCGCCGATAATTGCAACATGTAGCGCCAGATCTAAGCTATCCATACATGTCAAAATTACTGAATTTGGTTGATATTTCATGCAATTATGAATGAGTAAAGCAAGTCCATACCCCAGGGAATTTGATATGCATGGAGCAATAAATAGACGGTAACATGTACACAGATGTTGGCCGGAAAGAAAATAAACATTGCGAGGTTTGAATTTTCTCCACAAGTGTTAACTCTAAGAAGCCGCCGATAATTGCAACATGTAGCGCCAGATCTAAGCTATCCATACATGTCAAAATTACTGAATTTGGTTGATATTTCATGCAATTATGAATGAGTAAAGCAAGTCATACCCCAGGGAATTTGACAGGCATGGAGCAATAAATAGAAGGTAATATGCACACAGATGTTGGCCGGAAAGAAAATAAACATTGCGAGGTTTGAATTTTCTCCACAAGTTTTAACTCTAAGAAGCCGCCGATAATTGCAACATGTAGCGCCAGATCTAAGCTATCCATACATGTCAAAATTACTGAATTTGGTTGATATTTCATGCAATTATGAATGAGTAAAGCAAGTCCATACCCCAGGGAATTTGACAGGCATGGAGCAATAAATAAAAGGTAATCTGCACACAGATGTTGGCCGGAAAGAAAATAAACATTGCGAGGTTTGAATTTTCTCCACAAGTTTTAACTCTAAGAAGCCGCCGATAATTGCAACATGTAGCGCCAGATCTAAGCTATCCATACATGTCAAAATTACTGAATTTGGTTGATATTTCATGCAATTATGAATGAGTAAAGCAAGTCCATACCCCAGGGAATTTGACATGCATGGAGCAATAAATAAAAGGTAATCTGCACACAGATATTGGCCGGAAAGAAAATAAACATTGCGAGGTTTGAATTTTCTCCACAAGTTTTAACTCTAAGAAGCCGCCGATAATTGCAACATGTAGCGCCAGATCTAAGCTATCCATACATGTCAAAATTACTGAATTTGGTTGATATTTCATGCAATTATGAATGAGTAAAGCAAGTCCATACCCCAGGGAATTTGACATACATGGAGCAATAAATAGACGGTAACATGTACACAGATGTTGGCCGGAAAGAAAATTAACATTGCGAGGTTTGAATTTTCTCCACAAGTGTTAACTCTAAGAAGCCGCCGATAATTGCAACATGTAGCGCCAGATCTAAGCTATCCATACATGTCAAAATTACTGAATTTGGTTGATATTTCATGCAATTATGAATGAGTAAAGCAAGTCCATACCCCAGGGAATTTGACATGCATGGAGCAATAAATAGACGGTAACATGTACACAGATGTTGGCCGGAAAGAAAATAAACATTGCGAGGTTTGAATTTTCTCCACAAGTTTTAACTCTAAGAAGCCGCCGATAATTGCAACATGTAGCGCCAGATCTAAGCTATCCATACATGTCAAAATTACTGAATTTGGTTGATATTTCATGCAATTATGAATGAGTAAAGCAAGTCCATACCCCAGGGAATTTGACATGCATGGAGCAATAAATAGACGGTAACATGTACACAGATGTTGGCCGGAAAGAAAATTAACATTGCGAGGTTTGAATTTTCTCCACAAGTTTTAACTCTAAGAAGCCGCCGATAATTGCAACATGTAGCGCCAGATCTAAGCTATCCATACATGTCAAAATTACTGAATTTGGTTGATATTTCATGCAATTATGAATGAGTAAAGCAAGTCCATACCCCAGGGAATTTGATATGCATGGAGCAATAAATAGACGGTAACATGTACACAGATGTTGGCCGGAAAGAAAATAAACATTGCGAGGTTTGAATTTTCTCCACAAGTGTTAACTCTAAGAAGCCGCCGATAATTGCAACATGTAGCGCCAGATCTAAGCTATCCATACATGTCAAAATTACTGAATTTGGTTGATATTTCATGCAATTATGAATGAGTAAAGCAAGTCCATACCCCAGGGAATTTGACATGCATGGAGCAATAAATAGACGGTAACATGTACACAGATGTTGGCCGGAAAGAAAATAAACATTGCGAGGTTTGAATTTTCTCCACAAGTTTTAACTCTAAGAAGCCGCCGACAATTGCAACATGTAGCGCCAGATCTAAGCTATCCATACATGTCAAAATTACTGAATTTTGTTGATATTTCATGCAATTATGAATGAGTAAAGCAAGTCCATACCCCAGGGAATTTGACATGCATGGAGCAATAAATAGACGGTAACATGTACACAGATGTTGGCCGGAAAGAAAATTAACATTGCGAGGTTTGAATTTTCTCCACAAGTGTTAACTCTAAGAAGCCGCCGATAATTGCAACATGTAGCGCCAGATCTAAGCTATCCATACATGTCAAAATTACTGAATTTGGTTGATAATTCATGCAATTATGAATGAGTAAAGCAAGTCCATACCCCCAGGGAATTTGACATGCATGGAGCAATAAATAGACGGTAACATGTACACAGATGTTGGCCGGAAAGAAAATAAACATTGCGAGGTTTGAATTTTCTCCACAAGTTTTAACTCTAAGAAGCCGCCGATAATTGCAACATGTAGCGCCAGATCTAAGCTATCCATACATGTCAAAATTACTGAATTTGGTTGATATTTCATGCAATTATGAATGAGTAAAGCAAGTCCATACCCCAGGGAATTTGACATGCATGGAGCAATAAATAAAAGGTAATCTGCACACAGATGGTGGCCGGGAAGAAAATAAACATTGCGAGGTTTGAATTTTCTCCACAAGTGTTAACTCTAAGAAGCCGCCGATAATTGCAACATGTAGCGCCAGATCTAAGCTATCCATACATGTCAAAATTACTGAATTTGGTTGATATTTCATGCAATTATGAATGAGTAAAGCAAGTCATACCCCAGGGAATTTGACAGGCATGGAGCAATAAATAGAAGGTAATATGCACACAGATGTTGGCCGGAAGGAAAATAAACATTGCGAGGTTTGAATTTTCTCCACAAGTTTTAACTCTAAGAAGCCGCCGATAATTGCAACATGTAGCGCCAGATCTAAGCTATCCATACATGTCAAAATTACTGAATTTGGTTGATATTTCATGCAATTATGAATGAGTAAAGCAAGTCCATACCCCAGGGAATTTGACAGGCATGGAGCAATAAATAAAAGGTAATCTGCACACAGATGGTGGCCGGGAAGAAAATAAACATTGCGAGGTTTGAATTTTCTCCACAAGTGTTAACTCTAAGAAGCCGCCGATAATTGCAACATGTAGCGCCAGATCTAAGCTATCCATACATGTCAAAATTACTGAATTTGGTTGATATTTCATGCAATTATGAATGAGTAAAGCAAGTCATACCCCAGGGAATTTGACAGGCATGGAGCAATAAATAGAAGGTAATATGCACACAGATGTTGGCCGGAAAGAAAATAAACATTGCGAGGTTTGAATTTTCTCCACAAGTTTTAACTCTAAGAAGCCGCCGATAATTGCAACATGTAGCGCCAGATCTAAGCTATCCATACATGTCAAAATTACTGAATTTTTTTGATATTTCATGCAATTATGAATGAGTAAAGCAAGTCATACCCCAGGGAATTTGACAGGCATGGAGCAATAAATAGAAGGTAATATGCACACAGATGTTGGCCGGAAAGAAAATAAACATTGCGAGGTTTGAATTTTCTCCACAAGTGTTAACTCTAAGAAGCCGCCGATAATTGCAACATGTAGCGCCAGATCTAAGCTATCCATACATGTCAAAATTACTGAATTTGGTTGATATTTCATGCAATTATGAATGAGTAAAGCAAGTCCATACCCCAGGGAATTTGACAGGCATGGAGCAATAAATAAAAGGTAATCTGCACACAGATGGTGGCCGGGAAGAAAATAAACATTGCGAGGTTTGAATTTTCTCCACAAGTGTTAACTCTAAGAAGCCGCCGATAATTGCAACATGTAGCGCCAGATCTAAGCTATCCATACATGTCAAAATTACTGAATTTGGTTGATATTTCATGCAATTATGAATGAGTAAAGCAAGTCCATACCCCAGGGAATTTGACAGGCATGGAGCAATAAATAAAAGGTAATCTGCACACAGATGGTGGCCGGGAAGAAAATAAACATTGCGAGGTTTGAATTTTCTCCACAAGTGTTAACTCTAAGAAGCCGCCGATAATTGCAACATGTAGCGCCAGATCTAAGCTATCCATACATGTCAAAATTACTGAATTTGGTTGATATTTCATGCAATTATGAATGAGTAAAGCAAGTCCATACCCCAGGGAATTTGACATGCATGGAGCAATAAATAGACGGTAACATGTACACAGATGTTGGCCGGAAAGAAAATAAACATTGCGAGGTTTGAATTTTCTCCACAAGTGTTAACTCTAAGAAGCCGCCGATAATTGCAACATGTAGCGCCAGATCTAAGCTATCCATACATGTCAAAATTACTGCATTTGGTTGATATTTCATGCAATTATGAATGAGTAAAGCAAGTCCATACCCCAGGGAATTTGACAGGCATGAAGCAATCAATAAAAGGTAATATGCACACAGATGGTGGCCGGAAAGAAAATAAACATTGCGAGGTTTGAATTTTCTCCACAAGTGTTAACTCTAAGAAGCCGCCGATAATTGCAACATGTAGCGCCAGATCTAAGCTATCCATACATGTCAAAATTACTGAATTTGGTTGATATTTCATGCAATTATGAATGAGTAAAGCAAGTCCATACCCCAGGGAATTTGACATGCATGGAGCAATAAATAGACGGTAACATGTACACAGATGTTGGCCGGAAAGAAAATAAACATTGCGAGGTTTGAATTTTCTCCACAAGTTTTAACTCTAAGAAGCCGCCGATAATTGCAACATGTAGCGCCAGATCTAAGCTATCCATACATGTCAAAATTACTGAATTTGGTTGATATTTCATGCAATTATGAATGAGTAAAGCAAGTCCATACCCCAGGGAATTTGACATGCATGGAGCAATAAATAGACGGTAACATGTACACAGATGTTGGCCGGAAAGAAAATAAACATTGCGAGGTTTGAATTTTCTCCACAAGTTTTAACTCTAAGAAGCCGCCGATAATTGCAACATGTAGCGCCAGATCTAAGCTATCCATACATGTCAAAATTACTGAATTTGGTTGATATTTCATGCAATTATGAATGAGTAAAGCAAGTCCATACCCCAGGGAATTTGATATGCATGGAGCAATAAATAGACGGTAACATGTACACAGATGTTGGCCGGAAAGAAAATAAACATTGCGAGGTTTGAATTTTCTCCACAAGTGTTAACTCTAAGAAGCCGCCGATAATTGCAACATGTAGCGCCAGATCTAAGCTATCCATACATGTCAAAATTACTGAATTTGGTTGATATTTCATGCAATTATGAATGAGTAAAGCAAGTCATACCCCAGGGAATTTGACAGGCATGGAGCAATAAATAGAAGGTAATATGCACACAGATGTTGGCCGGAAAGAAAATAAACATTGCGAGGTTTGAATTTTCTCCACAAGTTTTAACTCTAAGAAGCCGCCGATAATTGCAACATGTAGCGCCAGATCTAAGCTATCCATACATGTCAAAATTACTGAATTTGGTTGATATTTCATGCAATTATGAATGAGTAAAGCAAGTCCATACCCCAGGGAATTTGACAGGCATGGAGCAATAAATAAAAGGTAATCTGCACACAGATGGTGGCCGGGAGAAAATAAACATTGCGAGGTTTGAATTTTCTCCACAAGTGTTAACTCTAAGAAGCCGCCGATAATTGCAACATGTAGCGCCAGATCTAAGCTATCCATACATGTCAAAATTACTGAATTTGGTTGATATTTCATGCAATTATGAATGAGTAAAGCAAGTCCATACCCCAGGGAATTTGACAGGCATGGAGCAATAAATAAAAGGTAATCTGCACACAGATGGTGGCCGGAAGAAAATAAACATTGCGAGGTTTGAATTTTCTCCACAAGTGTTAACTCTAAGAAGCCGCCGATAATTGCAACATGTAGCGCCAGATCTAAGCTATCCATACATGTCAAAATTACTGAATTTGGTTGATATTTCATGCAATTATGAATGAGTAAAGCAAGTCCATACCCCAGGGAATTTGACATGCATGGAGCAATAAATAGACGGTAACATGTACACAGATGTTGGCCGGAAAGAAAATAAACATTGCGAGGTTTGACTTTTCTCCACAAGTGTTAACTCTAAGAAGCCGCCGATAATTGCAACATGTAGCGCCAGATCTAAGCTATCCATACATGTCAAAATTACTGAATTTGGTTGATATTTCATGCAATTATGAATGAGTAAAGCAAGTCATACCCCAGGGAATTTGACAGGCATGGAGCAATAAATAGACGGTAACATGTACACAGATGTTGGCCGGAAAGAAAATAAACATTGCGAGGTTTGAATTTTCTCCACAAGTGTTAACTCTAAGAAGCCGCCGATAATTGCAACATGTAGCGCCAGATCTAAGCTATCCATACATGTCAAAATTACTGCATTTGGTTGATATTTCATGCAATTATGAATGAGGTAAAGCAAGTCCATACCCCAGGGAATTTGACAGCATGAAGCAATCAATAAAGGTAATATGCACACAGATGGTGGCCGGAAAGAAAATAAACATTGCGAGGTTTGAATTTTCTCCACAAGTGTTAACTCTAAGAAGCCGCCGATAATTGCAACATGTAGCGCCAGATCTAAGCTATCCATACATGTCAAAATTACTGAATTTGGTTGATATTTCATGCAATTATGAATGAGTAAAGCAAGTCCATACCCCAGGGAATTTGACATGCATGGAGCAATAAATAGACGGTAACATGTACACAGATGTTGGCCGGAAAGAAAATAAACATTGCGAGGTTTGAATTTTCTCCACAAGTTTTAACTCTAAGAAGCCGCCGATAATTGCAACATGTAGCGCCAGATCTAAGCTATCCATACATGTCAAAATTACTGAATTTGGTTGATATTTCATGCAATTATGAATGAGTAAAGCAAGTCCATACCCCAGGGAATTTGACATGCATGGAGCAATAAATAGACGGTAACATGTACACAGATGTTGGCCGGAAAGAAAATTAACATTGCGAGGTTTGAATTTTCTCCACAAGTTTTAACTCTAAGAAGCCGCCGATAATTGCAACATGTAGCGCCAGATCTAAGCTATCCATACATGTCAAAATTACTGAATTTGGTTGATATTTCATGCAATTATGAATGAGTAAAGCAAGTCCATACCCCAGGGAATTTGATATGCATGGAGCAATAAATAGACGGTAACATGTACACAGATGTTGGCCGGAAAGAAAATAAACATTGCGAGGTTTGAATTTTCTCCACAAGTGTTAACTCTAAGAAGCCGCCGATAATTGCAACATGTAGCGCCAGATCTAAGCTATCCATACATGTCAAAATTACTGAATTTGGTTGATATTTCATGCAATTATGAATGAGTAAAGCAAGTCCATACCCCAGGGAATTTGACATGCATGGAGCAATAAATAGACGGTAACATGTACACAGATGTTGGCCGGAAAGAAAATAAACATTGCGAGGTTTGAATTTTCTCCACAAGTTTTAACTCTAAGAAGCCGCCGACAATTGCAACATGTAGCGCCAGATCTAAGCTATCCATACATGTCAAAATTACTGAATTTTGTTGATATTTCATGCAATTATGAATGAGTAAAGCAAGTCCATACCCCAGGGAATTTGACATGCATGGAGCAATAAATAGACGGTAACATGTACACAGATGTTGGCCGGAAAGAAAATTAACATTGCGAGGTTTGAATTTTCTCCACAAGTGTTAACTCTAAGAAGCCGCCGATAATTGCAACATGTAGCGCCAGATCTAAGCTATCCATACATGTCAAAATTACTGAATTTGGTTGATATTTCATGCAATTATGAATGAGTAAAGCAAGTCCATACCCCAGGGAATTTGACATGCATGGAGCAATAAATAGACGGTAACATGTACACAGATGTTGGCCGGAAAGAAAATAAACATTGCGAGGTTTGAATTTTCTCCACAAGTTTTAACTCTAAGAAGCCGCCGATAATTGCAACATGTAACGCCAGATCTAAGCTATCCATACATGTCAAAATTACTGAATTTGGTTGATATTTCATGCAATTATGAATGAGTAAAGCAAGTCCATACCCCAGGGAATTTGACATGCATGGAGCAATAAATAAAGGTAATCTGCACACAGATGGTGGCCGGGAAGAAAATAAACATTGCGAGGTTTGAATTTTCTCCACAAGTGTTAACTCTAAGAAGCCGCCGATAATTGCAACATGTAGCGCCAGATCTAAGCTATCCATACATGTCAAAATGACTGAATTTGGTTGATATTTCATGCAATTATGAATGAGTAAAGCAAGTCCATACCCCAGGGAATTTGACAGGCATGGAGCAATAAATAAAAGGTAATCTGCACACAGATGGTGGCCGGGAAGAAAATAAACATTGCGAGGTTTGAATTTTCTCCACAAGTGTTAACTCTAAGAAGCCGCCGATAATTGCAACATGTAGCGCCAGATCTAAGCTATCCATACATGTCAAAATTACTGAATTTGGTTGATATTTCATGCAATTATGAATGAGTAAAGCAAGTCATACCCCAGGGAATTTGACAGGCATGGAGCAATAAATAGAAGGTAATATGCACACAGATGTTGGCCGGAAAGAAAATAAACATTGCGAGGTTTGAATTTTCTCCACAAGTTTTAACTCTAAGAAGCCGCCGATAATTGCAACATGTAGCGCCAGATCTAAGCTATCCATACATGTCAAAATTACTGAATTTTGTTGATATTTCATGCAATTATGAATGAGTAAAGCAAGTCATACCCCAGGGAATTTGACAGGCATGGAGCAATAAATAGAAGGTAATATGAACACAGATGTTGGCCGGAAAGAAAAATAAACATTGCGAGGTTTGAATTTTCTCCACAAGTTTTAACTCTAAGAAGCCGCCGATAATTGCAACATGTAGCGCCAGATCTAAGCTATCCATACATGTCAAAATTACTGAATTTGGTTGATATTTCATGCAATTATGAATGAGTAAAGCAAGTCCATACCCCAGGGAATTTGACATGCATGGAGCAATAAATAGACTGGTAACATGTACACAGATGTTGGCCGGAAAGAAAATAAACATTGCGAGGTTTGAATTTTCTCCACAAGTTTTAACTCTAAGAAGCCGCCGATAATTGCAACATGTAGCGCCAGATCTAAGCTATCCATACATGTCAAAATTACTGAATTTGGTTGATATTTCATGCAATTATGAATGAGTAAAGCAAGTCCATACCCCAGGGAATTTGACATGCATGGAGCAATAAATAAAAGGTAATCTGCACACAGATTGTTGGCCGAGAAAGAAAATAAACATTGCGAGGTTTGAATTTTCTCCACAAGTTTAACTCTAAGAAGCCGCCGATAATTGCAACATGTAGCGCCAGATCTAAGCTATCCATACATGTCAAAATTACTGAATTTGGTTGATATTTCATGCAATTATGAATGAGTAAAGCAAGTCCATACCCCAGGGAATTTGACATACATGGAGCAATAAATAGACGGTAACATGTACACAGATGTTGGCCGGAAAGAAAATTAACATTGCGAGGTTTGAATTTTCTCCACAAGTGTTAACTCTAAGAAGCCGCCGATAATTGCAACATGTAGCGCCAGATCTAAGCTATCCATACATGTCAAAATTACTGAATTTGGTTGATATTTCATGCAATATGAATGAGTAAAGCAAGTCCATACCCCAGGGAATTTGACATGCATGGAGCAATAAATAGACGGTAACATGTACACAGATGTTGGCCGGAAAGAAAATAAACATTGCGAGGTTTGAATTTTCTCCACAAGTTTTAACTCTAAGAAGCCGCCGATAATTGCAACATGTAGCGCCAGATCTAAGCTATCCATACATGTCAAAATTACTGAATTTGGTTGATATTTCATGCAATTATGAATGAGTAAAGCAAGTCCATACCCCAGGGAATTTGACATGCATGGAGCAATAAATAGACGGTAACATGTACACAGATGTTGGCCGGAAAGAAAATTAACATTGCGAGGTTTGAATTTTCTCCACAAGTTTTAACTCTAAGAAGCCGCCGATAATTGCAACATGTAGCGCCAGATCTAAGCTATCCATACATGTCAAAATTACTGAATTTGGTTGATATTTCATGCAATTATGAATGAGTAAAGCAAGTCCATACCCCAGGGAATTTGATATGCATGGAGCAATAAATAGACGGTAACATGTACACAGATGTTGGCCGGAAAGAAAATAAACATTGCGAGGTTTGAATTTTCTCCACAAGTGTTAACTCTAAGAAGCCGCGATAATTGCAACATGTAGCGCCAGATCTAAGCTATCCATACATGTCAAAATTACTGAATTTGGTTGATATTTCATGCAATTATGAATGAGTAAAGCAAGTCCATACCCCAGGGAATTTGACATGCATGGAGCAATAAATAGACGGTAACATGTACACAGATGTTGGCCGGAAAGAAAATAAACATTGCGAGGTTTGAATTTTCTCCACAAGTTTTAACTCTAAGAAGCCGCCGACAATTGCAACATGTAGCGCCAGATCTAAGCTATCCATACATGTCAAAATTACTGAATTTTGTTGATATTTCATGCAATTATGAATGAGTAAAGCAAGTCCATACCCCAGGGAATTTGACATGCATGGAGCAATAAATAGACGGTAACATGTACACAGATGTTGGCCGGAAAGAAAATTAACATTGCGAGGTTTGAATTTTCTCCACAAGTGTTAACTCTAAGAAGCCGCCGATAATTGCAACATGTAGCGCCAGATCTAAGCTATCCATACATGTCAAAATTACTGAATTTGGTTGATATTTCATGCAATTATGAATGAGTAAAGCAAGTCATACCCAGGGAATTTGACAGGCATGGAGCAATAAATAGAAGGTAATATGCACACAGATGTTGGCCGGAAGGAAAATAAACATTGCGAGGTTTGAATTTTCTCCACAAGTTTTAACTCTAAGAAGCCGCCGATAATTGCAACATGTAGCGCCAGATCTAAGCTATCCATACATGTCAAAATTACTGAATTTGGTTGATATTTCATGCAATTATGAATGAGTAAAGCAAGTCCATACCCCAGGAATTTGACAGGCATGGAGCAATAAATAAAAGGTAATCTGCACACAGATGGTGGCCGGGAAGAAAATAAACATTGCGAGGTTTGAATTTTCTCCACAAGTGTTAACTCTAAGAAGCCGCCGATAATTGCAACATGTAGCGCCAGATCTAAGCTATCCATACATGTCAAAATTACTGAATTTGGTTGATATTTCATGCAATTATGAATGAGTAAAGCAAGTCATACCCCAGGGAATTTGACAGGCATGGAGCAATAAATAGAAGGTAATATGCACA
>JAZGUH010000528.1:0-267500 GCA_037893225.1 Hippasteria phrygiana
TATGTAAAAATCCCCAAATTGACCAGGGCCTACTTCAGACTGATTTTGCTTAATCGCATCACAGATGGTTCTTTTACATAGGTCTGCTCACTTGATGCATGGTATTCTTTCAATTTTTGCAATGTTTGCATGTTTTATTTACAGAAAAACTATTCACACTATTTGCTAATTTTTTTGGGCTATTAACTATGCTGGCCATTGTTTGTGCTTGTAACTTATTTATTGAGATTTATTGATTTTCTCGGATGTTGACATGAAATGTGTACATTCTTTTTGGAGGTCAAGAGAAAAATTAACTAAAAATATGTGCTCCACCCTTCATCAAGATGTAGTGTAAGTTATGTAAACTGACTTAACGATATTTATTTGCGTTTTTAATGCTAATTCTACAACATCCCATTTGGGCCCTTTGCAAATCCTGTGTATCATCTTGCATTACTCATCAACTAACAATTCAAGCTGAATAATTCAAGATAAATTTACCAAGTGAAAGTAATTGCTCATGGATCATTTCCTTCACGCCTGCAAATCTTGAGATGGGGTAAAGTTTAGATTCATGTTGTGTTTCTCATATCAGATGATCATTTGTCCACCATGCATACAGGTCATGCCTTTCCAACAGAGCAATTGTTTTTACAAAGCTAAGGTCCTTAAATAAAAGAAGCTCAGTAACAAATTCCCCCGGGCTGATATTGGACTCTCATTTTCACACTGTTCAGGATTCATATTTCTATAATGAAACATAAAAAAGACCAACAAATGAGACATTAATAAATGAAAGACTCAGTCATATGATACCATGTAATATTCAGTCAGTCCATACTTGAATGGCAAAGATGTACAACTGCAATGCCACGTTGAAACAAAAATCAATATTACAAAGAGCCCCTTGGCTCATAGTCTTCCCCTGGCATTTTTTTTGCCGGTTTTTGTTGTGACAATCGAAAGGACTGGATATTATTCTCTGCCTTTAGGATGTAACAATAATAACATCATTCCGTGTTCGCTTCTTGAGAATAAGTAGCTCACTATGCTATGTGCATCCAGCCTTCAATAATGAAGTCTTGCATTATGGGGTGCATGCACTTTGGCTGTTGTTTCCTGGTATATATCTGGTGCATGCTAATTTATATAGTATCGTGAGTTCTAGGGAATTGCCTCATACTCATAGTTCCTACTGATGACTATCAAATAGTCCAGGCATTTGGTTATTCACCCAATGATATCAATATTGAGTTATTTATTGGAAACGCTAATTCCTTCTCATATTAGAATTCTCCTGATTGATTGCAGGGTTTCTGAGGGTCCTTAAAAGTCTTAACTTGAATTATAAGCTTTTAAAAAGTATTATATTGAGTTTCAAAGTCTAAAAAAATGATGAAGCAACTACCGGTAATGAATTTTCCTATGAGCTCATGAATAATTTTCTGTGCACACGGTGTGGTGTAATTATATTTTATATAGAAGCTAGGGGTTACAGTTTGATAGTTCCATGAACTTGATTAGCTATAGTTGTTTTTCCCTGCTTTATGCGCTTATTTGTTTTGTTTAATTGTTCTTAAATTCCATTCAGGATGGTAAAGTCTTAAATTTGACTTTCTAAAACCTGCAGATAGTACTCTGGATTGGCAGCAGATAACTAGTTATTGCTGGATTATTTTCCAGCTCCGTCTGGGCAGTAAACATTTACATTTGGCATCTGACAGGTACATGTATATTTTATTTTGTAGCTCAGTTTACAGATGGATTAGTTAAGCTGTTCCTTGGTTAATTGAATATCATGTAATGAATGCTATAGGATTAATCTAAGGCGTTGGCTACTAAAATGCAACTTGTTGAAAAATATTAAAATATATACCATGGTAATTGTGGTGTATGTATTGATACTAGTGGCTACAATGTAAATCTTTTATTGTATCCCTGTACAGTGTCGGATGCACAACATGAACACAAATAGCAGGTTGTTTTTCAATGCAACTTGTTTCAGTATTTCAATGTTGCAGCATTATTTCTGATTGACGGAAATCAAATAGAAAAGTGAGAAATACCTTGCCATTGGCCATGGATGAAGGTAGAAAGTTTTTAAGGAGATGGACTATGGCAAAAATAATGGATTGGTAATTGTATTGATTTGTTCCTCAGACTAGCTAAGGCCATTTTCATTTCAGTGACAAACCTTTTAGTTTATGATTAGAATATTGAATGCATTCATCAATGGAAGCTAATATGCAAATTGGCAGGTGATTGAATTTGTCATAATTGGCTAGAAACACTCAACACTTGCAATTCCAAGGTTATATTGATGTCTTTTTAATTCGTTGAATTTGTGTATTGATCTGTTTTGCCAACTTGACATTACATTCTAAGCAGTTAAGTTGAGTATGACTGTTATCTATGTCTTGACTCCAATTGTACAGGATTCTCTGTATCTTGATGTCATCAACATAATATTTACCCTGTTTTGACACTTACAATGTATATAACTATGGTGTGATTTGTCCCATGAACACCTGTTTGTGTTGATGTATCTTATCAAAGTTGAAAACTGCATGTTTTCCCACCTCCATATAAAATGGGCAGGATGGGGTGGGGGTATGGAGTTAGCATAATTGTTTTACCATTTCTGATCTAGGTAAATGCCGTAAGGGGTTCTCTTTGAAAAGGAACAGGTTGCACTCTTACAAGATGTATGCCACACCATTATTTGAAGTTTTTGTAACCAGGAAACATTACATTTGATTGGTTGAGAAAATTTTGAAATGGGAGAGTAGATTTTTTTAGGGAACCTTTTTGAAATTGTTGGGGAGGGAGATGCTTCTTTTATAGAGTGTGTTATAGGAGGTCATTTCTCTCATTCCAGGCTGAGGAGTTATAATGGTGTCTGGCTTCCTTGTAAATATGTTCCTCTAAATTCTCATGGCATATCAAATGTCTTCTTTTACCTCAAAGACACACATGTGAATGCTCTTGAAGCACTGCCAATATGCTGTTTGGCCAGTGGTTGTGAATTAATACATGAAGTCAACACATTCGATGACTGTCTGAAGAAGGTTGTCTTTTACAGATTTGTATTGCATCTTTTATGCACATATAAAGCTGACAACCTTGCCATGCATCTTCCTGTCATTGTGTGTCAGGGAGCAGCCAAACATTGCTGCTTTATCTCTGACAAATATTTCATCTGATAATTGGAAAGGCTACGGGAGAAATACAAGACTGTCTCTTGGCAAAAGCGGGGACATCTTAGGCAGAGAGTCCTTGTAGTCGGTATTGACATTAGGGTTCATTTTACTTATTGCTTCATGCAGAAATCTCTGGCTTTCCATCTCAGTGATTGTCATTGCATGATTAATTTACAGATGTGGACTCGGTTGCGGGCAAAGGACTATCCCATAGTGAACAAGATGGTTTTTTTCTGTCATTATTTGTCTGTCATTGGAAGGGATGAGGGAGTGGCAGCAGACTCAATCATTGAGTCTGAGGCCGAGTCTGAATCTCAAGTATCAACTTATTTCCAAAAGAACTCTTTGAATTTAGCTATAATAGTTTTATAATTTTAATATTTTTATAAAGATCTTTCTTTTTAAATGACATTTTATATGCATTGTAATATAACCTTACTGTACTTCTAGGATAGACTGCACCACAGGTTTTTAACCCATTTGATACTAACATTTTCATTGAAAATGGCACATTTTCCTTCAAATAATTATCCTTTGTTTGAGATGTAAGCTTGACAGTTTTTGTTTGGCTGGAAAGGTTTTTGGACTAGACTGGATGATAGTACTGTTCTTGTAGGCTGTGATTTTGTTTCTTTGATTACACAATGACTTTGTGCTGATATGAGCTGCAGTGATCGACATTGAGCCAGTCAAGTGTGACTGCATGAGTCATTTTATTCATATACTCAATAATATGTGATGCCTCAGTATCCAATCTTGTGATTTTACTTAAAGCATGAAGTTACACGAGGTGAATGCATGCCGATGTCGTCTCAACTTACACAAATGTATCACATCATTGTATACAACCATGGTACAACTCATTCCGAGACTTGTAAATAATTGTGGCTGGACTACCTCTATAGAAATCGTTAATCTTTGTCTATAGTAGTATACTATAAATCATCATGCGATGTCTTAGAGTACAGTAAAATTAAAGATAATGGCTAAACAAAGTACACTGTGAGGAATAGTCTTGCCTTAATTCCACACTGATGAGGATAACATTAAAATTATTCTTTTGAAGAAAATTCTTGTCATTTAATTATAATTCTCGTCATTATAATTAATTTAGAATTTCAGTTTTATGTTTTTAAGTTAACTTGCCCTGGTAACCATTTGTAATGTTCTTTTTGTATTTCATTTGGTTTGGTCTGAATTGTGTTGCCTCTAGTGCTTGAATAATCTCTGACCATTGTCTTTGTCAGGTTAAAGTTCAGTATATACCTTCGAGGACAAGAGGAGACGGAAAACACCAAGTAATCTTTCTTGTCCTCGGGAGTCTGTCTTTTGTTAAAATCGGTCCTCGGATGTAAAAATATGTGCTTAGTCTAGGGGGTTGTGTTATATTAAAGGAACAATAGGAAGCGCAAAGCACTGTCCTTAGTAGTATAGGAAAACAGGACAGTGTGTACATGTACAATGTACTAATATGTGTGTGTAGTTTAGAATTGTGTCTGTGCTTTTCCCTATGTATATCCAATTGCTGGTTCTTGAGTATTGCTTGGGTTTCAATTGTCCTCCAGTATTGTTTGGGATAGGTTTTCTTGAGTGTTGACTGGTGGGGGGGGGGGGGGGGGGGGTGTACGTGCACAGTATATATCTCCGAGGACAAGAGAAGAAAGGAAACACAAAGAAACCTTTCAGTCCTCGAACGTAGAGTCTTTTGTTGAAATCGGTCCTCGAACGTAAGGATACGTGCTTAGTCTATGGGGGTTGGTTATATTAAAGTAACAATAGGAAACACAAAGCATTGTCCTCGGACGTATTGGGGAAGTACGACTGTGTGTTCCACAATGTATTTCTGTCCTGTAATTCTTTTTTATTTTATAAGATTTTATGCGTTTTTTCTTTTGTCAAATTCGTTTTAAGCAGGATAACTGTGCAATAATTTTTATATATTGTTTTTAGCATAATAATACCATTTCTGTCTTTCATTTTTTTTTATTTAATAAGATTCTACGTATACTTTAAATATCTTAGATCCCTTTTTTCTTTTATTATTTTAAATCTTATTTGTTTTAATGCGATATAATCTGTGCAGCAATTTATAAAGTATACATTCATTGCTTTTAACATCATTAGACTTCAAAAAATGGCCCATTGAAAATTATCTGATAGATGACATGGCTACCATCTATAAATTAAAGCTTGAATTATTCATAATGTTGGTGTGTTTCTAGATGTTCATGCACCTTGAGGAAAAGTGAAAATATAACATGTTATATATATATTAAACTATGATAAATTATTTAAATAAATTCAGTTTTAAGAGGATTACTTGTACTCCTGAAGTAATTCCAAGAACCGTTGTGCTGTTGGCATTTCCTAGCTCGCAAACAACCACCCACCCATAAAATGACTCTGAGCTCATATCATGGAGTGAAGACATCATTCAGATGAGGTGAATATCTTGGATTGCTTTCCTGATTTCAATCTCAGATACAGTCAAAGGGGAATAGAAGCAGGTATATTAGTAGGTAAGACTACTCTCCAGATGAATTGAATTTCTACATTTTGAACAGGTGAAGCTGCTCAAGATTTATGTTTAGAATTGTTCATGTTTCAGTTACTTTAGTTTCTTTGTGTTTGGCTTTGTGTCTGTAGAGTAAAAAGTGATAAATATATTGCTTTGCTCTTGTAATTATTTAGATCCTTGTGAATATGAATGAAAGTATAAACATTGTAATGATGCAAAAGCTTATTAATTAAAAATATATGCATTTTGTAGATTTTGTATGCACTATTAAGTTAAATGACAGACTTTTAAATAGCATTTTGAAAGAGAAGTGTTATTTAAAGTGTTGGAGTGCTTTCTTTTGGCCTGTTCTGAATTTGAAGGAAAGCAAGTTGTGTTTTAAAGGTCTGTGCTTTGCGGAATGTTTATGCATATTGTGTTCTTCTATTTCTCAGTATCAAATTAAGAAACCAGCTGATTTTGTCATCAGCCGTGCTGTAATGAACACTTGTTCTAGGCCTAGGCCTAGGCCTAGTCTTGATCTCCCATGCCTCCATAAAGGCAATGTTCTTATGTTTGAACTCTAATCATGCTTTTGAAATGAAAGAAGAGTTGTACGTTGGTGAATAATTAATAAAACAATTTCATTTATATCTTCCCACATCATAAATGACCACATTAACATTTACATGTGTGTACCACCTAGCCTACATATGCAAAATACATGTATGTAAGAAATATTGTACACACCAATTTTGAATTGGACTTTTCCATGATGATGGGTACATGTACAGTGATGATGGCTGTTGGGAGTAATCTCCTACTGAATCCTGGCATTTAACAACCTGTTTTTCAGCTGGCAAAATAGCCTACAGCCAAGAATGTGCTCAGAATGTTTATTACGGGCCTAATTTATAGATCCAACCAGCAGATTCGTGAACAAATATCTGTCATGCTAAATTGAATTCATTTCTTGAGACTGTGGCAATGTGCCTTTAACCCAAATTAGTAACTTGTTTTGGCATATTGGCAATTTAGAACTGACTTTCAAACAGCAACATAGTGGATGATTGGGTTGAACACTTAAGCTAATAAGTTTGGCACTTTATTTGAATTGAGTGATGCGTATTCCCAAGGTACCACTATTATGTGTTCTGCGGAATTACATTTTCAGTGCGGATAATATATCCATCTCATTCCCTTTCAGACCTGCCTTGTGGTATAAGTAATCTCCCTCGTTATATATGCAATGTCTGATAAATTGGCTGTATACATCCCTGGGATTCTGAAGTCATGCTGCTTGACTACATATAAATGTTCAGCACAAGTCCAATTCTCTCTTCTTCTTTTAGGTGTAAATGTCAAAGTTTGAATCATTTAGTATGAAGCGTGCATTTTATCAGTTATTGAAGGTATGTCATTTTAAAATTTCTTTATTTTTTTGGAGCTTGAAGGATAAAGATATATATGGCACTTTTGTTTACTACACGTACCCATAAGTTTATGGTGAGTTTAACCTCCTATGTGGATATAGGAAAAGTTTGATGACGAAAAGCTTAATGGCTTTGAAACACATCTAAATGTTAGCGCTAAGTCTACATGTACATGTATCTCTTAAATGAGACCGGTATAAACACAATGCGTGTGTAAGGGTGTATCAGCTCATCTGGATTTTAATCACTTCTGTTCAGTGATTTTTGAATACAGCTGCAGAGCTGTAACTGGCTTAGAGACCAAGATTGGATTTTATTATAATCATCTGATCAGTACTCTATCATCTGGATGGATAAACTAAGTTTTAAGGATCCCAACGAAGGCAATATTTGGTGTAGAATGATGTGAATCTGCTTATTCACAGAAAACTTCATTTTTTTCTTTATTATGCTCATTTTAAGTTAAGTGCACGTGCCCATTAATTACTATGTGGTAATGCTGACTAAAGGATATCATATTATCAGAAATGCATGCACTTAGCACCACTATGTAATCAAGCTTTTTGCTTGGTGGTATGATGCATGGTGTTTCACCTGACCGGAAACCATCCATTCAGACTGGCATCCCCCCAGGGGTGGGGGGGGGGGGGACATTCTGATGTAGAGTTTTAGCAAACAGCTGACTGCTAGGACACAGTATACCAACAGTAGTCGGATTGAATTATAAGTAAAATCTTTGGGTTGTAGGATTGATATCATTGTATGTTATGGTTGTTGGGGTAAAAGTGTAAATCTGTAGAAAGCAATATGTACATGTAGATGTAATGAGTAGAATAATTCAAATCGATAATTTTTACTGTTGTATATTTCAAGTAAAATCAAATCCATGTTTTACATAAAGATTGATAAACTTCTCCCTTCTAACAACAACAACAACAGCGGCGGCGGCGGCGGCAAATAATGTATGTTAGACTTTTAAACTTGAAATTGATTGAATAATTGTACAAGATCAAGTTTCACTTTAAAAGCTTTTGTCAAATATATAAGCCTCTCGGAGAGTAGTTAAATCGTTAACAGCCGGATGCCTTTAAAATGAAAATGTTTGCTGCAGTCGACTCGAGCTGTACTGGGTATTGATGTACATGTGTGTCAGCATGCGCAGTGGCGTATCCAGAAATTGATAAACAGGGGGTCTGGGGGAATGCCCCCCCTCCCCTAAAATTAGGCCTACTAATGAATAGAGTCTACATGACGTTACCCCTGAATTGTTGCATTTTTTGCAGAACAGGCCAACTTCAGGTATGGCATGCCATCTATGTTTTTGTATACATTGTTCTTAGTACAATTTTATATTTTGTGACTCGGGACCTCCATAAATTAAACAGTAGTGGGCCGTTATCAAAATATTTAAAGGAAAAAAAAATGTCTAAATGCTTTTTGACTCCAGGCCTTAGTTCCCTCTGAATGTCACACTTTTGTAACCATTATACATGTAGTGTTGTAGAAAAACCCCAAACATAAAAAAGAACCTTTATAAAGAAAATTCAAATCAATTCTGTTTTAAAAAGTAAATAAATAATGGGGATTGTGCCCCGCTTTATAACATCACGGACCTTTAGGTCCGTGATTGCATTTCCACTAAGATTGCAATGCCATTTTGATCCAGGTTGACGCTGACCCAGTTTACCTTAACTGAAGGAGGAGTCTTGCTGCACTTTCTTATCCTACAAGGTTCACTTTCCCTTCCCACCACGGTGCCAATTGTTTTGCCCTGGTGTGTATATGACGCTGGGATTTCTCTTTTCCTGAAGGTGTTACTTCAATCAATCGCTTGGGGGACGCTAGTCAGATAAACCCATATATGCCGTAAAGCCAGGGATCACACCCCAACCTTACGAGGCAAGCTGGGAAGCGACAATGAGAAATGTCTACACTAGTGTTAAATAAAAATGTAATTTGGAGTGGTCCTAAAAACAAAACAAAACAACACCAAAATAAAAAAAAAAAAAAAAAAAAAAATCCTTGAATATATTTGGCAAAGGCCTAAAGTTTTGTCATGATAAAAATGTGCAAGTCTACTGTAAATTTGGAGGTGTTGGGATGAATCTTGAATTTGGAAGGATATTAAATTTGTCAGTGACCACTTTGTTGTAGCTTGCTTGCTTTGTAAATGATGGGTGAGACGTGATATCGCTGGTTCATGTTAGTCTTGTTTCTACTACCTGTACATCCCATACAATTGATTGTTCATCCCGGAGCTGTATGTCATGCTGGATATCCACATTGAGCTTTCTATGTATTCTCATGAGAAACAAATAAGATTTTCATGTAACTCGTGGATAATAAGGGGTAGATTGTATGATGAGTGGATGAAGAATGTCTGCATTGAACTGCACAATGTTAGATGTGAAAGTTTAGATTTCACCAATAAATTTGTACATGTGCAATTGAAGCTGAATATTAAAGATAAAAAAATAGGGACCTAGGTTAAAAACAAAATTAGTTCTATTGACATTTATTTGAATGTTTTTTTCTTTTTCCCATATTGGGACTGCTCATGTAGAAACGTGAATCTCTTTATGATAACTTTAGTGTTTGTAGGCTAGGGGTGGATAGAGGTGGGATTATTAGTTACGAAAATGCACACCCATGGAATGTTCCTTCCATTTCTCCTATATACCCAGACCTGCACAGATGACTTCTTAGTTTGTAGAAATGATGAGTTGCGCCGTGGAGCAGATAAATGAAATTACATGTATATGATGAAGTCAATCCGACCTGGACCAAGGGGTGTTCTATGGAGATACATGCCTTGGCATACATGCACTGCATCTGTTGTATGCAAGATACTTGATTAAACGGTTGAGCTTACTTGTAGGCAAACAGAAACACAGAAAAGTACTCGGGAAAATATCAGAAGATGAAAAGAATACATTTTGTCAAAAATAGCACATTCTTTTTATGTAATAAACTAGTTTATGATTCTTTGTTTTCAACTTCTCCCCCATGGGGCACCCGCAGCAACTGCCCAAATTTTCCTTGAAACAAACGTTAAATACATTTTGTGCTGTTAGGGATCCCTGCTACAAAAATAGAATAAAAATAGAATTCCATTGAACAGAAGAAACAATTAAGAAGTAGCTTGGATGCCCAGGCTCTGAAGTTAAAAACATAATCAATTCTTAACTATTTGATTTTTATCTTGTCTTTTCCAGATACTGTTTATTGGACTGAGTTTTGCTCATCCATTTTAACAGGATTATCAGAGGAGCCTCCATCTCCAGGATTATCATACTAAGGAAGGGCAGGCAACGCACAACCACATCACTTGCTAACCTGTCAATTCAGGAGTGTGCTACTTGGACCTTTAACGAACCTCAGAATTGAATAAAGACTACTGTATTCACTCACCGAGTACCGGGAGGCATTCGTGATGTGCAAGTAAGCACGTTACAAGAAGCAACTAGAATAAGTGCCCTGGATCTCTATCTTAAATACAAATCTGGCTCTTAAGGAAGAAGCTTTTGGGAAAAGACATTAACCGCATTTCATGAGGGATCTTGAGTGGGTGTGATATGCAACATTCCTCTATAGATTATTCAAATCCTTGCTATCACAAGGGGTTTCCAGCTTCATGTAAGAGCTCTGTATTTCTTTGAAAGCTGGACAAATTTAGAGGAATAGCATATTGCTAATATAACATTCATATAAAGGAAACTTCATTCCATTTCCATTAACTCTGGAAATCTTGAGTCTGCAAAATTTGAGCTTGAGAGGATCATTTTTCAACTGTAGGAAATCCTGTTAAGTGCAATATTGTGCAGGAAAAAATATTAAGGATTTTGCATCAGCTTCTGTATCTGAATTTCAACAAGAAACTTGTCCTGGGGGAATCATAACAGTCTGTCCTGATCAGCAAAACGAGCGTGCAGTGAAAGCCGTCTAGTTCCTGTCTTTCCCCGCAAGGTATCTTTCCACATTTGCTGGTCCCTAACACTCACGGAATAATTCCGTCTTGCTTCGCTTCAACATAATTGGATCGTCTTGTCTCATATTAGTGTCTGTGTACTGCCTGCAACACCACGGCATTTTCGGCCACCATGAATTTTCTTCGCCGGCGTTTTTCGGACCCAAATTCTTTGGGAAACGTGCCCAATGGATATTTCCAGAATATCGGGTCTGAAGATACTAGGGATAAGACGTTGGCTGCTGCTTCTGTTCCTCCGAAGAGAGATCTTGGGTTCTTGAGCTCATTGACAACAGGCAAACAGCAAGAGCGGACAAGGTGTAAGACATTACTTGTCATTGATGATCAACATACAGACTGGTAAGTTAAATCCATTGAATTAATTACAAGGAGAATATTCCATTTCTGGAAAATTGTACAGATAAATATTAAAGGTAGCACTTTAAAAACTAACTGAAGTTAAATATTTTTAACTTCAAATCAAAAAATTAGCTGGCCTGACGTTTCGAACTTAAGCAACTTGGAAAATTGTAACCTTTTGATTTCAATCAAAAATTATCCCTATTTATTGAAAAACAAGTAATAAACAATACAAACAGAAATTGTATGATTAATGAAAAGATATTTAGTAATGATGAAAAAGATCAACTTTATTCTCTTTTTTGGTTCAACAGTAGTATAAAGTGATTCTGTAAGTTTCCAAAATTTGGATTTATTGCAGTGATCTTTTATCATTATGTTCATGGTCCACAGTTTCTGCCTCTTTTTGTTATGTGAAATTTGCATGTTAGCATACTTACAGGAAATGAGGCCCAAACAGATACTGTCGCGATTATACATCATTGTACTTTTTCCTTTGGTACATTTAAATATGTAGCATCAGGATTGTTATTGCATGCACTGATACAAAGCGTTGTTATTGACCTTGCTGTATTGAAGTTTATTCCACCCATTTGAAACAACCGTGAGCAGTATTTTAAACATTTAAACACCTGCTTAATTTCGACCAATGAGAATGTCTAAACTGGTTAAAGTGTTTGTTTGAAAGTTCTTTCTGAGCAAAAAGCAACACTTCAGTGATTTGGTTCAATCAACATCAACACATGGCTGCTCTCATTCCTGAATCTATCTGGTTGGCAGCATTGATACTGCATTACCATTGCTATGCCATTCAGTTGACCTATTTTTCTTGCTGTATCTAGACTAATCATGTATTACTTTATCAAGAACCTAATGGTACCCTTAACGGCTTGCCATGTTCCAATTGGATTTGTAATGCAATACTTATTGGGTAATAAAACTACAGATGTTTCCCCATGAATTTCCTCAGGCAAAGCCACCTGATATGAACAGCACCACAAGTCATTGTTAAAGGAGTAATATAAAAAAGCGGGGTACATATAGGCGTGTACCCGCTTTGTTGGGAAAGAGAGAACATTCATCACACAGTTCATGTATATATTTAACCCCTTGAGTACGGGTGTTATAATACGGTTTTCCGGTGCTCGTCTCCGGAGAACACCTTTGGCACTGGGGGGAAGAGCGGACATTCCAACAGCACAAGAAGCAATCAGACGCGATCCTGGATTGGTCGTCCCATGCAGTCGCTGCACGATCCACCAATCCCCGACCGTGATTTGGTCGAGCAGTGTAGCTTTCGCGCGCTTTCTGCCACTTTTCCGCTTTCCTTCGCTGAGCGTACATATAACCAAAAACCCTCCCACCTTCCGCAACAAAACTACTCATGGTCAATTTATCACATGGTTACAGGTGTGGACCCACCTTGGTTCTGGGGAGCGCGTATCTTGGCTACCCTAGTTGACACCCATCAGGGCAAAAGGTTCCTGGTCGTTTTACAGATTTTGTGATGTTAGAGGTCTGATGCTGGAGCAAGAGCCACCGGAGTGGCTAAGTAAATGCTGTTCCTTGGTCAGGCATAAACGATCGGGCTTTGGGGTAAGGGGCAGGATTAGTGTAATCCTAGTACATGATATATGTAGAGGCGCACCCCCAGGTGGAGGGCTGCGAAATTTTCAGCCACATTTACTTGGTTCTGGGGAGCACGTCTCTTGGCTACCCCAGTTGACACCCATCAGGGCAAAAGGTTCCTGGTCGTTTACAGTTTTGGGCTGTTAGAGGTCTGATGCTGATGCTGGTGCAAGAGCCACCGGAGTGGCTAAGAAAATACAGTTCCTTGGTCAGGCATAAATGGTCGGGCTTTGGGGCAGGATTGGTGTAATCCTGGTACATAATATTCGGTACATGTAGATGCGCACCCCCAGGTGGAGGGCTGCGATTTGTTCTGCCACGTTGTCTTTGGACTGTGGAATCCCCCTGGTTGATATGGCCTTGCATTTGCTCTTAATAGGCACCCACTATGTACAGTGTACCGGTTTCTTCACCAGGGGCGTTTACCTACCCCAGGATTTCTCCTCAGCCAAGCTGGAGTCAGTTCGGCCCTCTCTGATTTGTTATTGTACATGTCTCTAGCTCACGTTACTCGTGAGTGTCGTTGGTCCGCACGGGGACCCTCCGCACAGCACAGACTGGGGGCACCCTCTCCAGGTGGCTATGGCCCGTTATCCACTTGCCAGTTCCCCAACCTCGGGGACTTCTTCCCCAGGCCTCCTCCTGTGCCTTGGGCGGTAGGGGGAAGTGGCATAATGTTTGAGGGCGGGGATCCATTTATGGGGGAACTTGGAAAGTTATCACATCACACAGGCTAATTTCTATAAACCTTACATTCACTGTATTGTGTATACTGCAGTCAATCTCCTAATATTTGGAGGACACTATACCTTGATTTTAAGCTGTAATCCCAAACTGCTAACCGGCAATGTTAACTTGTGCTGGTTTCATAAAACTGTGTTGTCGCTACAACCAGTTGACAGGTATGATAGCTGTTTGATACAGCAGACAATTTTGAGTGTAAGTATTCGGCGTTCCTTGCCACAAGCTTACACTTTTAATGCTTGACTTGGTGTTTATAATGCTCTATGTCATTGTCATTCATTTTCCGACTACCTTAAATTGTGGGGCCCCAATCACGTTCAAGCAAAGTAATAGTTGAATTGAACACTGGATATATGACATGTAAGCAATATACATTTGTATACTTAATGTAGATGTAAAGGAAAGCAAAGGCAAGCCAAAAGGGCAATAAACGCTCGGCGAAGCAATGCCGGAGCATACCACATTGTCCGTATCATCTCTTCGCCATCTTGGGCCAATGGGGCCCCCCAGGTGCCATGCCAGCTTGTGCAGCCAAGCGAAACGGACATAAGAGGCTTGTGCAGCCAAGTGTAACACACAATAATCCAACAATGCATTGAAAATGCAGAGAATGCGTGTATATGTGTAGACTTCATCTAGCCAGGTGGTAATTTTTTATATGGCTTTTCCGACACTGTCAGTCAGAAAAGGCCTTGTTTTTGTTCTGATTTTTTCTTTCTCTTCTTCTCCTTTTTTTAGTTCTGACCAAAATCCCATAGACTTTGTACACGAATTTTGTCGGCGGCACTTTAGGTCTTAAAAAACCTCAGATCTTAACCAAACTTACCTCAAACATAGACCCTAAGCTGAAATTGTATGTCGAAGAGTGACGTCATGATGACGTAATCACGTGTCACGTGACGTCATCTTTAAGGTGCATTTTTCAAGGGCCCATGTCTAGAGAACGTTAGGTCGGATTGCATTCAAACCTGCTATGGTGGTAGACAAGTACGTGTTATACATGTAGATGAAAATTGAGGTGACATGATGACGTCATCATACGATTTTATAGTAATTTTAAAGTTTTTGAACCTTAAAGTTTCTTAAAGTCATATCTCATCAACAGAACATGCTAAATTCAAAATTCTTTTTGTAATAGCTTTGTTAGCTCCTATATTCTTTCACATAAATGTGAAAAATGTGTGACGTCATAATGACGTCATCAAAAATATGTTTTTTTGAAACACATATAAGGGTAGGTCCGATCGTCATAGAAATTAGTGGGCAGGTAGATAGTGCTACTAGCATGTAAAATCCAAGGTGACGTCATGATGAGGTCATCGGCTGATTTTCTATGAATTTTTTTGTTCTATCCCAAATCCCATACACTTTGTACACGAATTTTGTAAGAGCCACTTTGGTCACTAAACAACATCAGATCTTAATCAGGCTTAACACAAACATAGACCCTAAGCTGAAATTGTATGCCGAAGAGTGACATCATGATGACGTCATCTTAAAGGTGCATTTTTCAAGGGCCCATATCTAGAGAACAGTAGGTCCGATTGCCTTCAAACCTGGTATGTTGGTATGGTAGCTTGTGTTATACATGTAGATGAAAATTGAGGTGACTTCATGATGACGTAATCATACGATTTCATAGTAATTTTCAAAATTAGTTTTTTAACTCTTCCGCTACGGCGCGCCGCTCACAGCGGCTCAAAAAATGCATATTCCTGCCGGGAAGCCGCTCAGAGCGGCTCGTTGTAAACATTCTGTAAAACAATTACGTCACAGCCCCATTATAATACCGGAGTGAAAGAGTTAATAGGTTTGGTAGATCATACTTACATATAAATGCGAAAATTGTGTGACGTCATGATGACGTCATCAAAATGTGCTTTTTGAAACAGATACATGTATTAAGGTTCCAAATATTTGCTTTGACAAGGGTCGTCGTGATGACGTCATAATGGGTCACGTGACGTTATAGAAAGGCAAGTGGTAAAGATAAAAATTGTTGTGACGTAACGAGGACGCTATCTGACGATTTTGTGTTAATTTTTAAGTTTTTTAATTTGTAAAGCAATTTGTAACAGGGACTTGCGCCATTTAACAGCCTAAGGTCTTAAACAAACTTGTCATATATATCCTATATGGAAATTACATGAGTAAGAAAGAAGTCTCGATGGCGTCAAGCTTAAAGGTCAAGTTTGGAGTAGCAAAAGACATAGAAGTGTAGGAGTTTTGTGCTGAATATAACAGAAAAACGGAAAAGCCATATGTTCTGTTCAGCGAAGAGACATAGATTCCTAGTTAAGTAATACTTCTATTTTTTTCAGTGGCATTTCGTTTTTGTTCCAAACTACATGTACAGCATTTTTGGGTTTTTTTTTGGGGTGGGGGGAGGGGAAGGGGGAGGGGTTAGGGATGGAAGTGAAAAGCTTTCTAGCCAACTACATTCACTTGATGCACTTGTAAAGTTCTCTCCCTCTGAACCGACAATTATTCACGGGATGTTTCTCCAGAGGCATCAATCTGAGCATGCTCTTCACTAGTGTAGTGTCAAATGAACAGAGAGAGACAGTTGATGCAGTATTGCTTAATTGACCAGAAGATTAATCACACATGCATGTTACTGTCCATTAAGGGATGGGAAATACTTGATATGTGTGCTGTTGGCATGTTTAATGAGAGTTCTAATTGCTGGAAATGAATGACAAGGGGCAGTTGAATATGCCCTAAAGCTCAGTAGACTGGGTAGTCTAGCAAACTGAGGCTGAGTTTATTACACAAATTCTGTTGTAGGAAAGAGCTGTACAAATATTGAGGTTGAATATGTGTCTGTGTACCTTGCAGTATTAGCAATGTAAGAACTCTTATTAGACTATAGCAAATATTGACAAATGGTCATCGGTCATTATGAACTTTCCTTAATTCACACAATTTAAGCAGGGATGAGTTCATGCAAGTTTATGTACTATAGGAAATGTACAAATATGGAAAGCCAAATTGATATTTGCCTTTACAGTTACCAATGTATTTCAGCAGGATGTCCCGGTGTCCCACCGTTTCTTAGTCCTACCTCCAGGGTCCATGATCCCACCAACTTGCCCTATTGTTTGATGACCAACCAATATTTGTCATGACCCTTGCATCATCTTTTTTTTTTCATTTTGAGCACTGGTTTTTAACAGAGTTTGATTTGTCCTCACCCAAACAGTCCTGTATTTTTTTAATTTTTAGTACGTAAATAATTGAATTGTATGATCCCGTTGAATGTTTGGTCATACACTGGTATCGTTTTAGTTGTAAGGGATGCTTACACTTCGATTAACTTCTGCATTCACCCAAAATAATTGTAACATAGTTTCATGCATGTATGCATGCTGATGACATTTCCAAAGTACAGTCACCATATTCTGCCTTTATTGAAAGATATTGAAATGGGTACACTTTAACCCTCCTACTATTATAACTATCACAACCTATCGAAAAACCAAATCCTCTCCTCTCCCATAGCTTGTGTGTCTCAATGGGTTGTGATAGATAGGGTAGTTGGCTCCAATTTGGCACTAAAAAGAGAGGAAGGGTTATTGTAATTTCATTGAATTTCTCTGATGTGTTAAAATGTAGAGACTTGCCATTTATTTTTAACTAGATTATTTACAAATATTAGTCTATCCCTTGTGCGACTTTGGACTTATGAGAAATACCACAAATGTTAATGCATGTGCAGTCTGATGGAAATCAGAGATTCTATGATGTACTTTATCTGAGCAAATGTCATTGAAGGGAGCCCTTGTCAAATTGGAACAAGGTTTTTGTCAATTTATTAAAAGCTGTTGTTACTGATGAGTACACACATCAGCCGTATTTTCTCAATTTCTTTATGTTGATTCCAGTTTTTTTTTGTCTTTTAAGGTCCAAATATTTTCGAGGCAAGAAAATCCATGGAGAATTTGACATTCGGGTTGAACAGGTGAATCTCCAATGTATATTCTCTCCTTGTTTTATGCTTGTGGACTGATTTGTGCTTAATTGTTAAGTAATTTTGTGTGTGTGTATTAAAGTCTACCTTTGGACATGTTTACAAAATGTATCAGATAATTCAAAAAGCAAAAACAAAGTGAGATTTCATCAAGTTCTTTAACTTATCCCATTTCTATATTGACCAATTTGCCAATATTGAAGAGTTAATGGGAGAGTAACAAGATGATCGGATATCTATAGTAGGGACATTTTTTACTCTTCATTGTTCCTACTGTTGTTATTAAGCAAAGCACTTTGACTATGTTTTTTGGCTACCAAGCATGTCATAAACATAAAATATTGGTCTTTTCCCTTTGCCTAGGCTGAGTTTTCTGAGCTGAATCTAGCTGCGTATGATGACTGTGGAGTAACAGTGGATGTGAGGGGTTATAGACAAGGACAGAAAATTGTCAGGTTGGTCATTGTTCCTTGCTTCCAGTGACAAATACATTTGTACCACATTCTGGAAGATTTGATGCATCAGGATTTGGGGGATGGAGGATACAAATTAAGCTTAAAATACAATCATGTGATTTTGCTTGTCTTCATGGAGTCCTGGGAGAAAAGGATATGGGATGAAAGAGGAATATGTGTGTAGCAAAGACACATACATACATGTACAATGTACAGATTTTGAAATGTTCATTTCTCTCATTTTTCTTTTTGGTTATATTTTTTTCTCTTAGTTATATTTTTTTCTCGGTTGACATTGTCAACTTATTCAACTTTCTCATTGGAAAACACTCTTCCTCTTTCCATTAGTTGCATCATGAGCAGTTTAATTATTTATCTTTCGAGGGTAAGACATCTGCACTAGAAAGCAGGAGGTCGTGGGTTCGAGTCCCACCCGAGTGATTTTTTCAAAATAATCTCTCGGGACAACACTTAGTACATTGTATACAGTGTTTATAAAATACGTCGGTGAAGGGCAAAACCCAATATTGAATGTACATCACCCCAACGCAAATTCCATCTTATAAATAGTCATTTATCTTTGCCAATATGATGCATAGTACCACTCTTCTGCCATTGAAATCTACTTTGGTTTTCGTTGGATTTCAGGACTTTTAAGCCTGACTTCGTCCTTGTTCGTCAGCATGCAAGAAGCATGGAGGTTCAGGAAGATTGGAAGAATATCATCATTGGCTTTAAGTATGGTAACATCCCTAGCATCAACACATGGCAAGCCCTCTTCAACTTTATGGACAAGCCCTGGGTTGTAAGTTAGCAGCCATCTTGGTCTAGTTCCTAGTACATGTATGTGATAGGGATTACTACCGTGCCACATCTGCTGTATTCTTAAGGTTTCATGTATGATGGATAGACAATCTAGGGTGCCTTTGCTATAAGAAAGAAGTACTGTACATGCTACAGCATACATGTACCAGCATTATTATTACTCTAGATCCTCAGGCATATAGTTATTCCAGAATTGATTTCAGCTCCCTTAGGAGACTATAACCATTGTTTTATGTCAACGGTATCAATAGATTACTGTTTTGACAATTTCTGTTTTTTCATTAAAAAATATTGTAATGCTGTATGATTGTTTGTGAAAAGGACATAATATTTTGCTACAAAGCAAAAAAGTAAAATGAATAGAGCTCCTGTCAAACTCTGACTCTCTAATTTTCTGTCCAATCCCTTCCATGTGTTAAAAGGTGCCAATATTCCATGCTGTTATGAGCTTGAGTTGAATTATCGTGCCATTTCAGCATTCTAGACGTGTTTGCTGGCATGTTGTGCAGCCTATTTTCAGGGTGTATGCATTCTGTCAAGTTTATTATTATGTTTTATAAAGCTGTAAAAAGGCTGAAGTGCTACCTTCTGCACAGGATGAATACACACACACACACGAGTGTGTAAACGGGTGCAATCAGGGACCTCCTATTGTCCCTCTTTTGTTTGTACTCTAACTTTTTCGGAAGGCCTCCCATTGGTTTTGTACACGATTTTCAAACGGGGACCTTTCTCAATCGGGGACCCTATTGTCCTCTTTTGTTAAGGTCCCCTATTAAATGCGAAAACAAACTCACACACACATGTACCATAGAGTTTCTCAAATTGCCAGAGCAATTACATTCTACAAACAGTGAATTTACCTATAAATGAAATTTTTGTTTTCATAAAGTTTGCCCAGTTAACCAAACTGCAAGAGAAGCATGGCAGAGAGAAGTTTCCATTGATTGATCAAGCATTCTACCCTAACCACAAGGAGATGGTAAGTCTTGTCGTCTTTGGTGCTCCTTCTCAGAATAATTAATCTGATTAAAATGTCCAAGCTGAGATGGTATGGCTGGGGGCGACCCTAGTAAGGCTGTACTGTATCGCAAATCAATATCGACATCCACACTGATTCGTCAGGCAGATTGCAAAATCAACAAACATTCGTTCAGGTTCCTGCACATGTAGGGGGGTGGGGGAGGGGGAGGGGGAGGGGGAGGGTGGTTGCAGATTGCAGATTGCAGTTAAGGAAAGAGGGGAATATTCAAGTCCCCTAATGAATTTTCTTTGTGAAAAATGCATCGATTCCTCACAAAAATTGTTGTTCCAGGAGTGCTGTTAAAAAAATTATATTTAAGATATCACTTTATTCAAAAGTGTACAAATAATGCTACTTTATCAAATTTTTTCAGAGAGTACGAAACAATTTTTTTTAAAATGGAGGTTCGTATAAAATGTTTTGGGCATTCATCCATATTCGTAATTAAAATGGTGATTTGAAGTAATTGAAACTACAGGAAACCTATTTTTGAATCGAAGATGTGAAGAGATTGCAAATCCTTGGCCACTTTACATGTTGATACAAGCAAACAGATCTATCCTTACATGCATAGCCTCACACCCATACCATCTCAGTTCAGTCTGGTGAAATAACCATGTAGTCCAAAGCAAGAGCAGGGAGACAGAAATCTGATTGCCAAGCTAATGGGATCAAAAGGCCAGTTAACCGTCTTAAGCTGAACTTCACGACAAGCATGGAGTGAAGTTGATAGGCCTCAGGATGCAGTCCACAACACAGGTGAATGAACATCTAAGATAGCTTCTCAGATGATCCAATAAGACAACTCATTATGGTTGCATGAGGAATAAAATCTGAAAGGTGAATTTACCCTTTTGTGGATCAGATGGTCATATCTGCTTTTGTTTAACACAAATGAAACCAGATATGATTAGATATCCTAGTAAGTTGTCGGACAATACAGTTATGTGTACATGTACTTCTTTTTATTACATCAGAAAATATTGATATTTGTACCATGTTCAAAATCCTGCCTGTTCCTTGACTGGGCAATTTCAGAAGAATTTGGGCTGTATTTTTACATGCTGTGGATTAGTCTTATGGCCTACCTGATTGCAAACACTTTTATATGGTCTGGTTATTCCCCTGCTATCATATCCAAATGAAAAAATTGAAACTTCCTACATGTGAAAAGATCCAAGGCCAAAAATGTGTCGGTTACGGAATTACGTCAGAAAATTTAGATTTTTGTTTAACCTTAATTAATTACCAAATAAAATTCTATGAAATCTATTATAACCAATACAGATATTTGCAAATGGTTTTTGGTTGCTTGCTACATGTAAGCATGCATTTACCCACTCTGGACATCTAAATTGATGGTGATGCCCGACTGAAACCTTTTGTGTTTCCTTAAGTTTTCTTCATGTTATTTCTGCTCTCTTCTTTTTTTTGTTCAGTCTATCATGTAATGTTCTTGAATGATGTGAAGCAGTTAAATACTTGCATATCTGCAGTTCATTTGATATCAATATTCTTGTGATGGCATCTTAAGTTTGGATCAGCTGACTTTCCTGTAATCTGACTCTGGCTTAAAGACTATGGATACCTGCTTTTGTTTCTACATTGTTAGTCATCATTTGACAATGATCAGTTTATAACAAGTTGTTGATTGCTTTTGTAAATTAGTTTGGATGTTTCCTGGATTTAAGGCGTAGGATGTCTGAATTAAAGCTGCTTTGAAAGCAAAATGGCTGTGAAGATGTAACAGTAGGTCCTTGGAGTATACTGAGCATATCCCTTTGGCTTTGACGTTAAACCCTCCATCGACTCGAGTACCCTGTGTCTCTGCTTTATTTCCTCGCTGATTTAAGCAAAGCCGTTGATCTGATTCCAGTATACCCTCTCCTTTTAACTAGCTCATTTAATCTCAAGTCAATGTCTTGGAATCTACTTATATGGTGCTTTTTTAAGGATGAGGCTGGCTTTTTGAAGAAAAAATAATATATATTTTGAGACACCCGGTAACTTACATATCCAAGGTAGGATTTGTTGAGCTCTGCTGAATAGTAACAGAATTTTGATGCTTTTTATTTGACTCATTAAAACAAAGAGTGTGGAAATTCTATTCTTTCTTAATTAATAAAATTTCTTTATTTCTGTCACATATTGCAAAATGAAATAACATGACAAGTAATTATAACCAATATGCATAAATTAAAATGATTGGAAATTTATCTCAAATTCAGCTAGCTGTGAAATTAGACAAATAAAATGACAATAAATAATAATAATTACGTGCAAGCAGAAATATAAACACTACGTAACACATTACTTTGCTTATTTATGTAACACATATTTACATAGATTACAAAGCATCTTCTGAATCTTGCTGGCCCCAATGGTTAAAGAAAAAAGGCAAATACAAAACGTATAAAAAGGTAAATGACCTGGAGTTGACATTTTCATGTCATAAGATCATTCGTGAAGTTTTTTAATACTGCACATTTCATTTTAAGAACACTAATGGTGAAATATTTAAATCCGGTCACCTTGAAATGAAGCACTAGATCTCAAATTAAAACACTGTTACACTGGTACCCAGCCATAAACAAGCAATCAATTGACATCAATAAACCTGCATCAGTATAACCACGTTATCTTCATCATCCAGATGATTTCAATGTCTAATTAATTCTCTTAGTATCAAGGTTATCTTATTCATCACCAAAAGATTCCACACAAACCCAAGAACAAGGTTAATAAAGAGCAGTCAGTGGTGCATGCATACATGTACATATACACGCTAATTTCTCAAGCAGAAACAATAAATACATGTACATGTACATATAACAGAAGTCTGTACATACATAGAATGCAATGATGAAAGGATTGTACAAAGGACACCTAATGCTGGTTTGAAAGCAGCAATTAATGATTGAGTTGTAAGCTACTATATATATACATTTACTAACCAAAGCGCACAAGTAATTTGTGCATTGTACCGTATGCATTTTGACAATATGTTACATGTAGATTACAAAAAGTACCCATTTTCCAGTAAATATAGAAAATGTGTTACTAAAGTTGTCAAATCTCCTTTATTGAGGGTAGCAAAATTGTGTTATAAAAAAGTAAAAGAATTGCATGTAGCTTGTGTTTCAGCTTTTCATGTTACATGAATTTGTTTTGAGAAGATGTGGAGGCCAGTTCCAATGGAATCCAGACAGAGAAAGGGCTGATTTGCTTTGAAATGATTGTAGCTTTTGTTGATTGCCCATGCATATAATCTCATTAGATGGAATTCAAATCCCCATTTACAAAAAATGCTGAAAGGCTATTTATTGGAAATAAGCCTTTCCAACTTCCTTAGCATTTGGAAGGAGTGTCTTATTCACCACAATGTAAAGATTCTACCTTCATGTACAATTGCTATGGGTATTTAGTTTGGCTTTGTAGTAAACAGCACAATTTGACATTTTAACTGCATGACTTTGACCCCAAATCAAGGCTGGTTAACTCAAACTATTTGATTAAAATGCCGTCCCTTACATGTACCTTCACCCTGCTTTCTTCAATACAGTGGCATTGATGTCATCACATGTAACTAATGTACATATGTAATGTATATTATTATATGCCCTGATCTATGACTTGATTCCCAAAATTATTGAAGGGTTTTAAAGGATACGGACATTTGAAATAGCTTTGATTTGTTTGCTGCAGTTCACACAACCATTTTTCAAGGCACATGGCATTAAAACTCTGTTTTAAAAAATACATAAACTGCCTGTCTGTTAAAAGAAAATGGTTTAAAAATGCACATGGCTGCCTCTGTATAAAAATTAAGGGAAGATTGGGAGGGACATTTGTTCATGGAACACACATAAGATTTTGCATCTCTTATTGTCAGTTTCTTTTATATTAGGGAAGATTGGGTGGATTCTTGGTAGAGTTGTCATGAGATGCCATCTTGAGACTTGGTATAAATTCCATGGCAGTGTAACATCTAGCAATCCAAGATGGCATGCCATGACTTCATGTACATATCAAGGGATGACATGATTCTGTGTAGGCATGTTGTGAATGGATTGTGTACAGTTATGTCTATTCATCAGCTCAGGAGTCTGAAACCACTTGCAGGATCCACCATCATGTCTGCTACAGGATGAGTGTAGATTATGGCACTGACCATTCATTGGATCCCAATAACAGTTGTCTCCTCGCTCTGCACGTTCCTTCTCCTGCTGACCACATGGTGAAAATGCACCGCAAGTGTCAATCTGTCGGAAATAATAACACATTCAATGTATGAACACATATTTCTTCAGTTGTTTTTTTAAGTTCTGATTGCTTGGCATCATTCCAGAAAACAAACATGTGAAATAAGAAGAGTGAACCCATGGGACCCTGCCCAAGAGTATAAGTGTTTTATAAACCATTAAACATCACAAATTAAGGATGCTGGTTTAGTTTAATCAAAGTGTCATCTCAGTAAAATGTTTTTGAATTAATGGTGTTAAGATGGAACTTTTGAAAAAGTAGGCTAATTACCACACAGATTTGTACAGAATGCACGCATTGGGTACATGAATACGAAACAGTCAAATAATTGGCACTAATCTGCAAATAGCCAGCTCTTTGCATGTTAACTTTGGCTCATTGATTTCTAGAAATAGTTTTTAGCAGATCTCAATTTGTCTTTCCCCATTTTTTTGCTTTTTTAACTGATTCTTTTTTTTAGATAAGCACTCTGTTACATTGAGCGGGAACCATGGACCCTCAACTCAAAGGAAATTGACCAATCGATTACGATCAATGTTGGGAATATGTTTCTACTTGGACAAGATGACGGTTTAGAGGCTCCATTATCACTTAAAATGAAAGGAAACACCACACGCACACTATGTAATGAGATCGTACATCAATACTTGTGCTTTCTAGTCAAGTATTGGGTTCATTATTGTGGAACCTAATCTGATGTATGGCAGTGCTGCTGTGCTGTATGTGTTGTAGGGGAGTCAGGTTGGCGCGTGGTTACTGTCCCCGCCTTTCACCGCTGTGGCCCAGGTTCGATTCCTGCCCTGGTCCACATGTGGATTGGGTTTTCAGTCCCTACCTGATTCCGTGGGTTTTCCCCAGAATATTCTTCTGGGGTTTTCCTCCCACCTCTAAAACTGTAACTTCTTCTCATTGTCTTCTCTCTACAGGTTTCTTCAGGCTTTCGAGCTACAGTGCCTAGGGCACATTTTAGGAATCCTTGGTTTTATTACCATAAAGAATTAAATAAATAATAAATAAATAAATAATAGGTCAAGATGAGTTGGAGGAATGAAGCTAAGGTGTATGGTTCATATTCATGGCCTGATCAGAGACTTGAGAAATAAAGTACAGTTGTAGTGTCCTGACAGTTACAAATTGTGTGTTGAAGAGAAATGACCAACACTGAACAAGGGAGGACATCAAGTGTCAGTCTCTGTATTTTTGTTCTACATTTCTTATAGAAACTCTGCAAGGAAAGAATTTTACTTTTAGTTGATTTGGTGTTATGGTCATGGCAATGTATATCCAAGCTAGGGGATGTGACTTCAGAATTAAACAAGGTCCATTTGGAAATTGGAATAATTGGATGCGGTGAACCTTTTTCAATGTTCCCAATTACTCCACTCTCTCCTTTTGACAGTTACACATTTCTTGATCCTATTACTTACTTGGCATGAAGCACAGTTCTTCTCATACCAATATCTCAAGCCTCGTCTCTGATGCTTGGCTATCTGCACCCATGGTTCTCTCCAGTTACAGTTTGTAAACTTCAGTTTAGTATCTGTAAACAGACCTGTGGAAACCAGAAAGGGTAGAAAATCATTCAAGATGAATGTTGACATTTCTATGACAGTTTAATTAGAGTGATTTGACATGGCATGTTGAATATACTTCCTGGTCCGTTGATAGTTTTGTTCCTAGTCTTACCATGGAGCTGGAACGTCTTACAGAATATACATTAAACTCTTTCAACAGAGGGCGCCATTACAATTTTACATTGATATAAAAACATGCTTTGTCTAGCCTGTTATATTTTGCAGTGAATAGAATCTCTTAAAAACTCAGTCATGTGTTCTTTAGGTGTATTAAATTGATTTTTTTCTTTTTCATAAATTTAATCAATATTTAGGTATATCATATTATTTTGTTATTTTTTATTTGAAAAAATGGTTTACAATATGATCCAAAAACTTGACTTACCCATGAGAACATAAGTTTTACCAACTTGGAGGTCAGTTACACCACACATAGACTTATAGTAAGATGTGACCAGCTCCGGGTGGCTTCCTACTGCAATAAACTGATGTCCTTTGAATACCTCCTGCACCCAGAGTTTGTAAGATCGCTGGGCACTAGTCAGTACTGTTAGAGGCAACTTCTCAAAGTTGTGTGCATTGTAACCTTTCTTGACAGACATCTTCTCTGATTTGATTCTGGCTTTGATCACTGCAGAAAAAAGAGAAATTCAGAAATAAAACCAAAGGAGCTCAATGGTTTGAAGAATCTGTCATCTTGCCATGTTTAATCAGGGTTTTTGTTTAACTTTTAGGAGAGATTTTGTGTGCATTTTGGTTGTATTATAAGACATAATACAACAAGTGTTTTGATTGAGTCAATGTTATTTTTGCCAGAAAAATTAGGCAATTGCACTTAGAGCAAAATACAGACAATTCCCTCCAGTTAGAAAGGAAATTATTTGAATTAGAGCATTCAGGTTAATTTAGAATTGGCTAGTTAACAGTTGGGCAAACCCAAAAACTTACTAAAAATTGCCATAAAATAGTGTCATGGGTGAGATGGTTGAGGGAGAAAGATTAACAGAATGGTAGGGGACACGAAATAACCAAGTAAACAATTCAGCAAATGAATAAGCATTACATAAACAAATACCAGTCAGACTGATAAACAAACAATGCATATCCCGAATAAGCAACACCTGCTGTTGATCAAATATAAACTATTGTGCAATCTGATTGGACCATGGTATGTGTACCTTTGCATTGTTGCTGGTAGATAAATAGATAATTGATTATTGGCATAGTAGTTTATAGCCATTATTATGCAAACCATGGCACAGTTAAGATTCACATGAATGACAAAAATCTGATAGTTTTCAGCTTTTGGTTTATTGAGCCATAATTGTGATTTGAACCTGCAAAGTTATGTCTTAAAAACAGTGGCACCATAATCTTGATTATTCAGATCCTAGGAAGATCTGTGTCTCAATGTCTTTTTGGCTTCAAGTTGTATACGATTTGCATTCCCTCACCAGCTGCTCTATAGTTTTGGTTTATCACTACTTTGTCAGTACTAGAACATTGTACATAAGCCACAGCAAGGCCACAAAGTGAATCCAATCAGGCCTTGCTATGACAATGAACTACTTGCTGTGAAACAGTCAGCTGGATGGATGGATGGAGGACAATTAGTGTTGACTGAGACTATTGGATAATGGTGCCAGATGATGGTTAAACATGAGGGGTCTGAGTAATACTACCAGATATTAGACAACAAATACTGTTAGCTGTTTCTGTTGGCTCTTGTTATGGTCACTTTGTTTGCATTATTTGTGCTGGAAAGTTGCCTCATTCAATTGGTTGCGGCTGACTGGCCTCGCGAGCGTGGTGTTCATTGTGTCAAATTAAAGGTGGAGGAAATAATAAAACAGCCCTGAGGGCAATTGGCACGCGTCGCCACGCGAAGCTGCACCAATTGGGGTTTTGGAGCCACATTGTCCACCTATCAACGCTCTTGTCAAACAAAGAAGAAAAGCTATGTCACTAAGGAGCTTAAGCCTGCCTTGCATTATCTGCCCCTGCCAAAACTTTCAGCTTTTATTCCAAGTACCGGCTCCATTGAGTTGTGAAGGGCATTGGGAACAAAGGAACATCTGCATGGCACGTGCCTTGCATGGATAAGCAGGCAAAATACTGCCTTGCAAAGTGTCTGTCCAACCCAAATAAAGCTGCAGGAGTGTTTTGTAGCTGAGGAAGTTAAAGAAGTTACCTAGTCTGGGTGTGGTCCTGTAAGTACATAAAAAGATTTCTTTGAAATAATCTTAGGATCAGGTGAGCCCCCCAAGTTGGGTCTTTTTTCCTCAAATTTGTATGAACATTGTTGAATTGGTTGCTGATGGTAATTATTGGACAAAGGGAAAGTAGTTGCAAAATAGTCTTATCTAGTGTGAAATTCAATAATTTATATATCCTTAGAATTTTTGATGCGCGGGTTGATTTAGAAAATGTCATTATTTTGAAATACCACAATTAAAAATGGATGGTAGTTTTATTGCACAAAGCAGTCCATAAGCCGTCTTCAGAAATACAAGTAGGGAAATATCTACAGAAAATAAATTCTCCAAGGTGCAAAACACAACTTAGATTTGAGCAAAATCTGGAAATAAATTAATGTATAAGTCTTTAGAATTTTAGATAAGTATAAAGAGGGTTGATTTAGAAAATGTCTGTATTTTGAAATACATGTACCACAATTTAACCCTTCCATACCCAATTTTTTTCTTACACTGAATTTTACGTTATAGATTGGGCTGGGACTTTTAAAATCCGTCGGGCACAAATGGGTTAAAATAGGTGGTAGTTACATGAGAAATCATTGAATAAGTGTTCTCCAGTGACTGCCAATCAGTCACTTCATGGTGTTTGTTTTGCTGTTTCCCCTTTTTAAAACAAAATTCAACTGCTACATTTTATTTAACTGCAATATAAAGGTTGATTATTTTCACTTTATCTCTGACATTATACCAATTTATAGTTCAATGTTCAGAAATTCAAGAGTGAAAATATTAAGTAAAGATCACTTGATTTGCCTAACGTGTCATCAGGATATTGTTAAAAGATTCTTTAAAATCAACTTACCAAAATGTGAGTTGCAGAAATGGTGTTGTGTGTGCTGCGGGAGACATGAGCATGCTGTAGTTACTTCCATATGACTTGCTAGTATCATCAGCAGGAGTAAACACATAGACACATCAACTGCAAATGCCATCTTGAAGCAGAGTGTAAAGCTAGAGATACTGTACTTCCTGTTTCCAAAGCTTGAAGATAATTGTGCACTTTCTGCCAGTCTGTAGATGATCCAGCATGGGTGCAAGGCTAGACCTATAGTACAAACCTCACTCGGTGAGCTCCAAACAACAACTGACACCACTTCAGAGCCAGAGCGGAGTCTGATATTGATTGTTGGTATACAGCTGCTTTATTGACTTAGTTCCTGTTTACCACCAATAGGAGCCAACCAACCAGCCTTAGCCACAACTACCCCCATGTGTGCCCTTTGTTCACCCCACCCCCAACAATGCACCTGCATGCTGTGTGCCCATTGGCCCAGCTATTGTCCCCTATACTAGGGGACTACACTGAGTCAACTGGACCTAATTAAGAAAACTGTAGCTTCGTAGATTAGCATAATAATTATTTGGGTTAAGCTTGATGCTCCTGGTCTGTGTAATAATGCAAATGCTTTGTGCAATGATCAGTATGCAGGATATAGCAATTCGGCACAATTAAAGTTGCTGGTAGTTGTAACAACTCGCTCTACGAATTGAAGATTGTGTCCAATTCAAATCTGTCACCTATTTTGGATTTTTTGTTTTTATTGAAAACTCGGACTTTCCTTCAAAATCAAAAGATTTACAAAATAGTGTGTTTATTAAACATAAGAAGAATGAAAAATGCAATCAAATTTAGAAGAACAGAAGCTATAGCTTCTGTTTTCATTCTGTTAAAATATGGGACCAGCAAAAGTGTTATGAGGAGAGTTTTCAATAACTATGTTAAGTTTTTCTTCAATTTTTCTAAATGGTTTGAGTAATTAGCCCAATATAGTCCCAGTGTCCCAAATGAAGAAACAATTCATTTCACTAGACTGGACTGATTGATGACTGGACTAACTTTAGTGTGAATTGAATGTACAGTTGCAGAAAATATGCGAACTGCTTTACAAATGCAACCAACGCTGAAGGACAATTGGACTTTGGAACAGTATGTTTGAACACATGTAGGCCTACATTGCAATTTCATATTGGTCATTTAGTAGACCTGTGTACCAGGTCCTTCCACTTTTAAAAATGTGGGGGTATATATGTCACTTCACTTATTATGTAAGTTCGGATTTCCTTTCATTTCTCCACATCAGTGCTTTGATATCCTCCTTCCCGGTGTTTATCTTGTGCAACCTATATTTCCTGTTGTCACTAAACTGTGTTGTGAATACATCCCATTTAGGCTTAGTCCTGTGTGACTGGTGACAGTGCCTTTCGATCCCTTCATAGGATACCTAAGCCCCTTTTTATGTATCGTTATACATCCAAACTTTGAATTTCATGTTTCCCTTTGTACGACATCAGGCTCGTTAATTTTGTTTCAAAATATACTTCATGAAAGTTAGGAAGGCCTGACAATCTCATCCTAGTAGAATCTTTCACAAAAGCTTAACCCTAACCCTGCCAGACGCAGCACAGTGCATCTGTGGTGACAGCTTGACCTTGCTGCACTCTGCACACAAGTCAATGTGACAAAGTATGCAATCTGATGCGTCTGGCAGGGTTTCTAGCCAAAATACCCTGGAGGGTTAGGGTTAAAGGGACACATTGCTTTTGATTTTGCGATTTGGGCTATAAAACTGAAATGGATATGGTTGGGAAGCTTTTTTAAAAGTAGAATATAAAGATTCATATAACTATCCCTTCAAATTGCGTGGTTTTTGTTAAATTTTGTGACAAATAACGGTCCGCCATTTTAAAGAACCAAATTTTTGACTCCGCAAAATGGCGGACCGTGTTCACCAGTCGTATTTCCAGTCGCAGCTGCTTGAAGTACGTTCTGTTGATCTATTTTGATGTACTGTGGCACGGCGCGCAGCACTGGCGATATGTGTCGCGAGGTAGAGAATGGTACTTGGCGATCATCTGATAGGTTTACAAGGCCACTGGCTGCGGCGCCAGCCTAAAGACTCTTAAGCCCTGTCCGCACTGGACTTATTTTGGTAAAACTTACCGAGACAATGTGTACTTTTCCCATTTTAAGTCCAGTGCGGACAGCTTAGGACGTTTTCCTCTCAGTTACTTTTCCTGAGTTCAGCGGTTACTTCTACCGGCCAACTGCTGCCCAGGAAAACTGACCAGGTAACTTTTCCCGAGACGATAAGTCCAGTGCGGACAGTGCGAGTCGGTAAAAGCGGCTCAGGAAAGCATACATCCGGCCCGAGCGCAAGGTCATGCTTCACAGGGAAACCACGCATGCGCTTTACATTGTTTCACGCGGTGCGGTGCACGTGGCAAGTTTCCAAATTCCAGTGTGTTGTTCCTCTTTTGGTCGCAATCATGGTAGATTTTATTATTGATAAAAAAGTCGGAAGTTTGATTGGTGCTAAAGACGTAGGCCTGCGTGTACACATCGGCCGGAAAAATGAAAAGGCATGCGTGATTTGGGTCAATCGCGTCAAATGTAGAAAGGTCACGCAAAGCGCCCTCATGAGTCGTTATAGTGACAGCTCGGTTACTTCTCCCACGGTCTCGGTAAAATTTTCCCGTGTCGAAAGTCCAAGTGCGGACAGTGGTCACATTTGACCATTTTTCATTTTACCATCGTCTCGGTACAACCTTCCGAAAAATAAGCGCATTATTTAGACGGTGGTATTTACTACTGGAAATAAGTCTATGTTTCGCGGGTCAGATGTCAGGGGTCAGAGGCCAATTTTTTGTTTGGTAATCACTACTCACTAATTACAACACATTATACGTGTTTTTTTGCATGAACAACTCTTATAGAAGATAAGGAACATTTCCTAACAGCAAAATTTCATGACATTTTAAGGCAATGTGTCCCTTTAATGACACAAAGCAAACTAAAAATTCTAGGAAACGTCTTCCTGTATGTTTTTTTTGTGCCAGTCTTGTCTGCCCATTTGTTAACTAATAATTATATCATTTCAGTAAGTTTTCTCTGCTGGTGATTTCCTATCCTATTCTATCATTCTCATCTTGAATTTCTTCAGTAGTGTGTTCTCAGTATTGCTATAGTACATTTGTTTGCAGGTCTTGTTGTCTTGTATCTTTTGTTTCCTCTCTTTTTTTTATTTCTTTGCTTAGTCACTGTTTGTTTCCTTTCACCTTCCATGAATGTACTTAATCCCCTGGGCATGAATTTATCATACTCAGACACCTTGATAAGTAATACAAGTCTGAGTTGCCATCATTAGGATTCAAAGTCCCATACATTAATAACTCTTCACTTCAATATTGAGACGAAATGTATTATATTATTAAACCCACGTTGTAATCAAAACTTCATGCTTGTGATCTGTAAGTGGTCAGCAGTTTATGAGTTGGAGGCGGTATTGGAATGATTATATATGACCAATGTGGAATTCTAAAAATTGATAGCAGGTTGATAGCAGTAATATGGACTTCAGATCCTAGATTAACCCTTTGAAGCCGGAGGACGGCAATAGCCGCAACAAAAATTGCCACCAGGCCGGATGATGTCTATACAGGCTATTTTCTGCAGTTTCAATCCATTGTTGGATTATTGTGTCTGTTTCACTTGACTGCAAAAGTCGGCGCGACACCAAGGCGCCTCATTGTAATAACCGTACTCAATGGGTTAAAAAGAAGCCATTGAAAAGAAGAAACATGAACAAAATATGCATGAACTGCATCTACAGTCAGATCAGGGAAAAACTATGAAATAATTTAAATATGTCTAATTGTTGGGTCAAAAATGGCTTGTGTATGAGTCATCAAGTAGAAGTTTGTACCTTGATATTTTTAAGTGGCAAACTGTTGATACGAGTCCTACAATTTACTACCTACATGTACATGTACATGTCTGTCCCTACATAGTCCCCTGTGTATTGAACACTGCATTGTTAAAAGTTCACTTATTTGAAAATGGCACGTGCAGTGCTTAATTTTGCTCGCGCGCACTTTCCAGCAAATAGCAGCATACAAATCACCCCGGACAAAAAAACGTATTTGTATTGCAGATCAGTCATCCATTGAACTTTACAGTTTGAAAGCCAGGTGATGCATAGTTTCTACAGTAAATTTCCAGTTTTTGTAGTTTCCATTATGCCAATCCAGCTGACCGAAACAAACTCAGGGAAACCGATGTTGAGGTTTCCAAAAGTCATTCCCAATCTGTCTCTGAAGTTGTTGTGGTATTTTTGTACCTGCATGCATCATTGAATACCTTGATGACTTCCATTTCAATGCTCCATTCTCTGTTTGTCATCAGACCATGAACAACACACCTGCACCTGCAATATTTTCAGTTTCATAGCCTTTTTTTTTTTTAGTGTACCTGTATTTTGGAGGTTGACATTTCATATCAGCCGCGATGAGTGCAGCGCAAGTTCTTTTGATCTAGATCTAGCATCGTAGAATTTCAAATATGGCATCCGCTCGAACTTCACGATAAACTGGCTGATTTTATACATATTTGAAAGAATAAATCTAAAATATTTGAAATTAATGTGGACTTCCTGATAACATCTGATCGTATTTTCCCAAGAAAATCAGAATAAATTGCATTCTACTGCGTCGTACATATATATCCACGATTTTGCCTGCCCATGTACACATTTTGTCTATGGTACATTGACCGCTGGATCAGAATAATTAAATGACTCGTCTTACGAATGACGTACAATTTCGACAAATAATTAAACTAAATAGATAAGTTAAGTACCAAATCCTGAATAATCCTGAACAAATAAGCTTCCCAGACAACTATTTCATTAAGTACCAATTTTAGTGAAAATGGTAAAAAACAAGCAATATTTTCTTCCCTTTCACAAAACCGCCTTTCAACTCGCCACTGAGGAAAAAACCGATAGAACTCACAATTTTTTTTTCAGTTGTCTAGGCAGCCCCGTATTTTTGCTGTCTTCTGAACTCTTCAAATCAAGCCTGCCAATAGGTAAAACCGTAATACACTGACATTGCGAAAAAGTATTTTTTCACGATTTTTAGCATGCCTTTTAACAGCGTTCCGTAGCTAGGGAGTCAGCTGGATTTGACACAAAGTCCTTGTGTAGATTTTTATTGAGGGCCAATCAGTGATGCGTATTAGCTTTGTGGTGGCACTGTGGGCCACTGTGCAAGGTGAATGAGCAGTGTAAACCCTGTGATGTGCATGTACATAGATGATGTTTTTGTACCTTTTGACCAACAAGTTTTTTTGACAAATTCCCTGTACATTACACTTGCAGGAGAAAAGATAAAATCAAACATTCATTGAGTCAATATATCATTTAGTTTTAGCAAATGAATACTAACTGTTTTGTTTAATTCGTCAAACAATCCACAAGGGAATTGAAACTGACTAGGTAAATTTGAATACATTTTCAAAGTGAACAAAGAAACTGGCACGAGCGGGATTCGAACCTGCGACCTCCGGGTTACCGTACCGGCGCCCACTCGAACAAAGATACTGACAATTTGGGAGACCGCCAACATAGGGCAAGATAGCTCAGTTGGTAGAGCGCCGGTACGGTAACCCGGAGGTCGCAGGTTCGAATCCCGCTCGTGCCAGTTTCTTTGTTCACTTTGGAAATGTTTTTTTTAATGATTGAATTGTGGTTTACAGATACGTGGATAAATTAATTGATATAGCACTTCATAATAAAATAATCACAGATGTAGAAATATAGAAAAAGGCTGTACAATTCAGCATAATTAAAACTGAATGTATTGAATTACATTGCAGTAAGTTGCTTAGGCTGAGCATATTTTTGGTTTGTTTTATAAAACTGTACTGTTTTTCCAACCAAATTGAAAAGGATTTACTCTACTTTTACATATGAAGAGGAGGCTAAATTCTCTTAAATTAACTCACACTTTTCTGTTCCAAAGTGCACACTTAAAAATGTTGTACTGCCCTCTACTGGTACTCTCTCTGAGTTCTTTAAAATGAACTCGATCGAACAGCTGTTGTGTGAGCTTAGAAGGAGAATCAGGTGAAGTGTACTTCAAGTGAAATTAATTAACCTGTGATACAGTAGGCAATTTTTAAAGGTAATTCTCATGTTTTTTTCTTGTGTCTAATTTACATGATAAATTACAGGAATAAAGTTTTTACATATTGTATTTTTCTGTATCAAAAGTATCCTTTTAGAAGTCTTATAATGGCTGTGATGATGAAGTTCAAGATTTTCCAAAGATTAACATCTTTTTTTTCAATTTGTATATTTGTATTGATTGTTTCCCACGTTTTATGGTTTCTGAAAACAGTTAAGGCCAATGATGTTGTTATTCTACATCATGTGGTGTGGCATATGGGACCTTTAACCTCTCAAGAAGGCCATAATTTTCAAGGGACTCATATTATATGGATTGCTTGGTGATCTTGAACTTTCCCATAGTCACCTGTTCCCTGCACAGGTGGGGGTGGTATTTCCACACCATTTACTCCTGAAATGTGTTTGTGAATCTTGAATTTTTCTCAAGACTTGTAGTTGGCAAACTTGCAGTACTAGCAGGATTGTGGTCAAAACGATGAAAGAAATTGATCACGTAGCTCACGTTGTGACTTTAAAATTTGTAAGATGCAAGTGGGACATTTTATGTTGCACAGAGTGAGAATCTTGGTCAGTTGTATAGGCTCACATTTTCAGTAGGATATCAGTAAATAAAAGATTTGCATGTACATGTACTTCAAGCACAAGTTTCATTTAATTTCATTTTTCAGTTACTGTGTCCATGTTTTTTGGGGCATGTCACCGCTGAAAAATAATTGTTCAAATTGAACTTTTGATTTGTTAGTGTTAGTTATAAACTTTCCACAAAAAAATCAGCCTAGGATAAGTAATAGATTGAATAAGTTTGAAAATTTGAATTAGGATTGGGATACTTCTAATTCCTACAAGATAAAAGTGTAGGCAATCTACATGTGTAGTGCATAATACAACTATGTATTTCTAAAAGACCAGATACATGTAGTCTGCAGAATGTAGCAAGCGCTTTTTTGGCTTAAAAATAGTTTTCTTTCATAGCTCGTTAGCAGAAGAAAATTCATTAAATGGATATTTTCAGTGAGAGCACAGACATAATCTTTACAGAAGGATTGGCCTACCAGTAAAGGTTGGTCATCAAATGAGACATTGATGGGAGCTTGACTCTTCTACTGTCAAAGTTTTGAACCTTGCACTCAATTTTATTTTGAAGATTAGAAGGTGAATTCATTTCAATTAGCAGACACAGATTAAACCAAAGAATTCACATTATTTGGATACTGATTTATTATGCAAATGTCAAGCTATGATATACAGGTACTTACTTCAATAATGTTTTATATAAGATTACTTTTAGATATGAGTATACACAACAAATGATGTACTACTCAGTAATGAGCAAATTTGAATGCTTAAACAAATGCACATTAAAATATATTTCAATATTTAAAATATAGTAGATTTTACAGTCATTAATGTCGCCTCAATATGGGCTATGATAATCTTTCCTATCTTTTTATATATTATGTTATGGCTTTTTGGTTGGACTTTAATACTGGAGAATGGTTGGGGATGTTACAAGAAAACGAAAAGTACTAAAGAATTGTGGAAAAGGTCAAATAAGTATGCAGGTTAAAGAAATCAGTAGTGTTGAACAAAGTTTTGCTGGATAAGGATTACATTTGCCCTCAGTTTCTGTCTTTGTCGCTTTATCTTTGAGGTACATGTAGGTGCTTAATATTGACTGTTCCTTTAAGGCTTGTATCCGTGTGACTAGCCACAGGTAAATCCCTCCTATGTATTGCAGGATATCCTGATTGTATTAGGAGTCTAATACAGGATCTCCAAGGGGAGGTCATTTGGTGGAAATACAACACCACTCTTACCAGGTAGAATTCACAAAGTTTTTGAGGTCATGGTGACTAATCACAATCACAATTATTTCATCATTTTGTGTAATTGTGACTTTGTCTTTAGATGGAATAAACGTATTTTGAATTGGCTAATACTGTTTGGGATATGGAAGGCCAAGTTCCATTTTGTTCTCGGGTTATAGTTCTGGTTTATAGAATCAGACAATACTGTCATCCAACAATCATACATTATCCCTTTGCAATTTCATTTTAAAACACTTTTTACAGCTTATTGTTTTGGTTTGAAGGCATATCACATACATACTTTTCTTTACATTAAGCTTTAGCTCTTGACCAACAACTTTGTTTATTTCTCTTTGTTTTATTGAGGAGGGGTTGATAAAAGTGATTTTTTTGTGCAAAGGAAATTAATTTGTAGGACTCATCAATTCTTGGAAATATTAAAACAAATCTTTATATGAAACATTTTCTTAACATTTCTGAGGTTCTTTGAGTTATTTAGCAGTATGACAAACCAAAGTGGCCCTGTAAATTTGTTCTCAATTTTTTATTTCTCATTAGGTTCAGGAAGTTAGCCACCTAGACACTTTTCTTTTGCTATAAAGCATCACACAAGTTACGTGTGAGGGTATAAATGTGGCTTTGGACAGAACTTACAAGATCCTACACAGCTTATTTTAAATGTTCGAAAAGTCACAATGAATGTCAGTCCAAATTTCCTTCCACCTCCCCTGCTATACTTTTACACAGACATGATCAGATTACATGTGGTTTTGTACTATGGCAGGAGGGTAAAAAACAATCACCTTGACTGATTTTGACCCATACAACAACATGGCTCAGAATGTATGTTTGCATAGGAGGGTTACATTAAGATCTTTATAGAGAGTGCATAATTTGATATACACAGTATGTACAGTCTATATGAGCATGTTTCCGGATTGCAAAGAAGACACAACGTAGGCAATGATCTGTTCCTTGACAATCATCATCAAATAACCTTGTAAATTTACCCTTCACCATCTGGTTCCCAGAATCCACTTCACCCCTCAAATGAAGAGTAATTAATTTCATCCCTATGGCATGAAGCGATTTTCTTCATCATCTTGCCCTGTGCTGGATGCACATTGCTTATAATCTCTGTTCCGTTGCCACTTGCAGACATTCCTGGTCCGTGAGCAGACGGAGTGGTTGGATTCGCAGCTATTGCCCATATTAGCAATATCAAACATACAAACATCATCACCAGGCTGAGCATACTTGCATGTGTTGCTGTAGCAATTAGCAATCTGGTGGAAAAAACACAAAACAACAAAATCCAGAAGATGAAAATTGAACATTAAATATTTACTGTCACCCAAGAAAAGGGTGTCTGTGAAAGCAGGTGAGGTGTTCATACACATTTCACTAGTCTCCAGTGGAGAGCAAAGTGCTTAGTGCACTTACTGTGCTGTCTACATTGCTTTCAGTGTACAAAACTTGCCCCCCCCCCCCAACCCCCTACCCCCACCCCCCACCCCCTATCGACAGTTGACCTGCTGTATTCAACTCTCCTCTTTAGTGGCAATGATTGACATAAAGTAACTTACTGTACAATCACCACAGCTCTTCTTGTACATCAGTTTGACTCCTCTTCTTTGTATTCTGGTCAGACTCTTGTAAGGTGTGATCCAACTGCATGAACTGATACGTAGCTCATTGTCATAAAATGTGCCTGGATAGGACAGGATATAGTAGAGTTTTTAGTGCTTCAGAGTTCCTCAGTAATTTGGATCCAATCTGCTAATTTACAAACACTTGAACATGACATTCGTTTTCTAAGCTTATAATATATGTAGTAGAGTGTTTGATGTAATTGACAAAGAATTTTGATATCAGTCATAGTTATAATATTTGGGTGTTGATAATTAATTTGCATATAATAATTAAGATTGCATTTTGCAGTGAAGCGTCCATGATTCACTGTGCCATGAAGATAGTTTGTACCGTGTTTATGTCCTGGATTTTATGTAGAGTGCAGTAGTGCATAATAAGCCAGTTCGGTATCTCAAAGGTCAAAGGTTATTCGGGATAAAATTGCTGACGTAATGTGACGCAATGTGACGCGATGTTACGCGAACGCCCATTCTGATTGAATTGAACATGTGCGTGTTGTGCGACCACCTTTTGCGTTCACACGCGCGTGTTAGGTCACGCGGGTCATTCGGGATAAAATGTCATTGTGCACATGCGCAGTGGAAATAACGAACTGGCTTATTGTCTTAATATCAGACCTTTGGTCTTCTAAATCTTCTCTATATATCTGGATTCAATTTTATTAGTGAATTTGTCACATTTTGTCCTAACCTGCTATGATGTACGATGCATCTTCAGTCAAGTCTGTTCTGCCACATATTCCATCATTCGGCTGAGTGTAGATTTTAGCCAGAGTTCTCTCCACCAGGTAATTGTCTCCTTTGAAAACCTTCTCTACCTGTAAAACAAAGAAATACATGTGTCAAGTTAGCACTGCATCGTTCGCAAGATCAAAAGTGTTAACAAAATATACCCGAAATAAACAAATTTGCCTCCTTTTGTTTCCTAGGAAATCATTTAAGACAAAATTACCTAAGCCAAAAACACAGTTTTTTTTTATGTTCATGGGCATTAGATCAAGTACAATATTGTAAAATTAATTTGCATTCATGAGATCATTGGCATGGTTACCTTGATTGTATACTCCAACTTTATTGGTCTGTTGTCTTCTTCGGTATCAAGGAATGCCGGTCTGTAACCAGGGAAATCATTCAGACCCATAGGAGCAATCAAACCTCCATGCATACCAGGTGGTTGTCTATCAAACTCCCCTGCGACTTCAGCAAGATTCCCAATAACAAATGCTTCTTGCTCGTCAAAGACAGAGGAGTATGCTGGTGTGGGTTCCTGTGTGGGTTCCTGTGTGGGTTCGGATACTGTTGGCTTGTAGATGTATTCGCTACTAACAACACTTGCCTTGATGACTGTTGAATTACAAAAAGTATGTTAAGTTTAGTTATGATCACAGTTTTCCCTTCAATAAAACCCAAAAGATTGAGACTTTTTTTCTGTAGTTACAGGTGTGCTGATGACCCATTACAGTAATACTCACGTGGGAGATTCAAGTTTAAAGTGGACACTTTATGCACATTTTCATACTTTCAGTTTTTATATTGTACATGTATCTGTGAATGGTATGTTGCCGAACATTGGAATGAGGGTAATTCAATAGACTAGACATTGCATTTCCTGCTGAGTTACAGTTCAGACTCCATCTATTATCTGGCAGTTTGCCATTCATTGAACGTGATGAAAGGCGTCACTGTGTGTGGATTTATTAGTCACTGGATCTTGTCTGTCATAAATTGCTGCCATTTTATTGTCATAAAAAATATACGGATTCATACAAATAATACTTTGTAATTCACATGGTGAATTAGAATTTATGTACGCCTATTCTCCAAAATCGACTTTCAAATTGTATTTGTCACTTCATATACAAGACATGTTTCAAAAATGCTAAATTGTTAGAAAGTTCTGAGTTGGATGACCAACTATTTTCCTACTTTCTCAGTGAATCATGAATTGTCCATGTAAAGTTCTTCAACTCCTAATGAATACCATGATTAAGAATTTCTGTTAAACATCTTGGATGTGAGGAGTTGTTTGATTGATTTTAGTGTGCGTGTGTGTGTGTGAGTCATAGGCAACAGCAGCGGAACACTTTTGAAAGTGGGAAAGCCAAAGCAGTACTGCTGCTTCCCTTTTTTATGTTTTTCTTGTGTAGAACTGCTAAAAAGGGGGGGGGGGTGTATTTCCCCCAGCCCACCCCCACCCCATTCTGCCGCCGTTGGTCATAGGAAAATATTGGTACATGTATTTTCTTTGTACCTGAAGATACATTTCACTGATAGAGGATTTGCAGTGGAGAATTTAGAAGTTTCTTCAGAATCTATATCGATCTTTCTTGTTGGGCAAGGAAGCTTGGTTTATTACAATTGGTTTATTTCTTCGTACAGGATTTTTTCTTTTAGGTCTAGTGTCATCTTTGAAAATGTGTATTTTAGTTTTTGCTTTTGCATTATCCTCTAAAAAGAAATGCCCTGTTAGATTTTTCTTGGCACCCATTGTGATCACTTATTAGGTGGTTGATGAATCGTTGGTAATGATGCAGTTAATTTCTAAACTACTTAAGTTGTAATGGTTTAGGGTTTTTTATCCATGTTTGTAGTCCACAACAATATTTTTTTTACAAATGGATGTAAACCCTTTAAATGGAACTGCACAAAATCAAAGATTGTCAAAATTCGTTTTGGGATAAGTTCGGATATTGACGTCAGTGGCCTCTTTAAAGGTAGTGTACACAATTGGTGATCCTCAAATTTTTTTTTAACTGAATTATTACGAAATACCTTACTAGACTGTAAGTTAATAGTAGTCTCAATCATCCTGTGAAATGATGGCACCAGGTGTGCTGTCGTTGTCAAGAAAAGTGGAAATGTATATCGTTTTCCAACAATTTCCAGCCCCAAATCCGCCCAAAATTGCAACAATGACCAATCATGTACACTGCCTTTAATGCATGGCCTTTTTTTTCAGGATGTAAGTGAACCCCAAAATTCCCTGTCAGATATCATTAGGCTAAGTGCATTGACATGCAGTAGCCACCCACATGAAAGTACGGCCTTGTTATTGTCGGTAAGAACCAAATCAATCCCTTTCAGGTCTTTCAAGTTCACATTCCTCTACGTTTGGGAACTGATGAGGCTTTTCCTACTGCTTTTCCCATGAGATTACTCAAAGTATGGTTGAAGGAAAACAGGTTGAAGTGTTGTGTAGATGTTTCTGCAGCACTTGGAATCTGTCCTGACTCCTCAAGTGCAAATTGTGAAAGATTTTAGAAGGTCAGGAAGTTTAAAGACTGACTGGTTGACTTAATTTGAGCTATTTTCACAGTGTAAGTGCCAGGCAGAAAACAAGAATCAGAACAGTACCATCAAAACAACTTTACAACAAAATGAAAATGCCCATTAAAGTGAGAAAGAAAGTACAGTTTTCTTGAAAATAGAATTGGTTGCCCTCTTTGATTTGAACCATCAATTCACAGTACAAATTGATTTGTAGATGTGAAGCTTGACTTTGGTGTGTGTCTATATTTTATGTAAAAGACATACGGTGGTCGAGTGGTAAGACATCTGCACTAGAAAGCAGGAGGTCGTGGGTTCGAGTCCCACCGGAGTGATTTTTTCCAAATAATCTCTCGGGACAACACTGAGTATACAGTGTTTATATAATACGTCGGTGGAGGGCAAAACCCAATATTGAATAAAAGACATATGATGACCTTTCGTGAAATGATGACAAACAAATCTGAGATACATTGACATTAATTTTTGAAGTGTAAGTCCTAAGTTGTTTTAATAAGAACTTCCCGTTTGATGGAAGTGGGATCTCTAGAGCAGAAAAACTGTCTGTAATGAAACAATGGATTAAATGCTCGTAATGCCAGAAAATGACTAATTTCATTGTTCTAATTCAGTGTGTTAAAAGGAAATGATCAGTTATAGATAATTCAACATTTCACATGATTAAACTTTAAAGTAACATTTCTGACAGTGTGATGATAAAAAAAACAAGCCTATTTATTTTGAGTATGTGGGATACTGAGTGCAAGATTTTGAAGTTATAGTAGACACACCATAATCTTTAAAACATGTGGGATTAAAACTTTTGGAACCTTTTAATTTAAAGTGAAATTTAGGAAAGATAAGCATTTTTCAGTTTAGCTTCTAATAGAACCGTGATAGAACCTTTGCAACATTGATCACAACTTTGGACAATATGATTAATCTTTGTCATGTATCTCCCCTTTTACAAATTGTAGTCCTTAACTGTCATTGTTCTCAGGATGGCCCACACACAGCGCATTATATTACTTAAGCTCAACATTGATTCTTCACATTTTTAGGCTATAGTAATTGTCTACTTCATTGTGTGTAGCAATGTGAAGTACCTGGTACGTCACAATCTCCTCTTTGATCAGACAGACCTTATCTCTATTTCCTTGTTCCTTGGATAACATCCTTGTGTTGGTTGTCTTTTATCAGAACTAAGATCTAGATGCTTTTCCTGGCTTGATTGACAGTAGTGTGGTCGTCTGGGTTTATACAAATATCATGACTATTTGTTAAAATAAGCTTGGAAATGACATTTCATTTTTTCTTAACATGTCTACAAAAATGAATCGTTTGTTTCAGCCTCCCTGAATCCTTTGGTGATTCTTTATAAAATTATATTAGGCACAAAGGCTTAAAAATGTACATATTTTTTGGTTGAGGCTTAATATTTTTTATCAAAGCTTAGATAATGTTTTGGGGAGTCACAAACCAAGGAAGTTGATCACATGCTTTTTACTTGTCAGAGTCAGATTAACTTTGTTAATTTGTTAAGTTGTTTTACTGTCGGTATCAAAAAATATATTTTTTTCAATACAAAATGTGTGAATTATTTTTAAAATAAGGCTTGGAAAATGAAGATGAATTACCGTTTTTCCTTTTAGATTTGTTCATTGTGATTTTTCACTGTGATGTTCTTACACAGTGGAGACAATTAGGCCTAGGTGGAAGAATTAAAATTGACCAAGTCTGCTAGTGAAAATGAATAAAACTCCTGCAAACTACTAACTGACTGGATTGACCTGAAATATACAAATCAACAAAATTAGCTGGCCTAGCGTTTCGAACTTAAGCAAGTTCTTTCTCAAAGGCAAATGACCAGGGTGATTTGCCTTTAAGAAAGCACTCGCTTAAAATGGAAACGATGGGCCAGCTAATTTTGTTGATAAGTCTACTAGTACTAGTGTTATACTTACCAAATGCTGCCCTGCAGAATTGATCTTGAGGATGGGCAGGTGCACAGCTGCATGCATGGTTCCCTTTCATGAATAGGATATTAACCAAGACAGCCACAACCCAGATAGCTCTCATCATGTCAAATCAGCTTGGTCAACAATCAACTGAAGACTACAAAGTTTGACTTCTGCACAGTTGAACTTCCTTACACCCAATCAAGCTTTACTCTCCACTCTACTTAGCTTGTGGTATGAACCAAACTGGTTGAAGTCACGGTTGTTGAGCGCACACACAGGGAACACTGACTGAAATGATAAACCCGTTCCCTTTATATCTTCCTGCTACTTGTTAGGCTCTTCCAGCATGTGGTGCCACCCCCTGACATTTTCTGGAAATGTTGGACTAGCACAGAATGATACAGCATTCTCAAACCATACACCATTTGTTGCCTATATCTGAGTTTATAAACAGGAAATTTGCTTTGCATTTGTTGACATTCAATTCTTTTCAACTGGTTATGTTTTCAATACAGCCAACTCTTTTCCCAGAAAAGTTTGGATACTTGTAACAAGAGGTGGCAGCCAATGATGTATAGGAATTCATAGGATTTCACCTTAGAGCTTAAAGGGAAACCTTGCCTTGGGGGCACCTATGTTGGCTATAGAAAGCATTGTCCTAAAAATGCTATGGTTGGAAAGATCATTCAAACGTAGAACAATCACATACAGGACCATCCCTTGAAAAGGCACCATTTGTCGGATAATCATCGGGTCACCAGTTTGGTGCCTTTAAAAGCAACATCATCACATATTCATTAAAAACAATTGAAAAAAGTAACTGTCGGAGCTCTCTTGGAAAAAAAAGATGCAGTAGAGAATTGAAGAGGCCATGGTTTGAATTGACTTGTGTTATGACTTTTTAATGTGGTGTACTTTGATTTGGAGAGGGTTCTTTCAAAGCTGTTGTTTGTATTAATTAAAAGAAAAAAGGGCAGGTTCAAGCCCATGCAACCTCTTATTCCCTGAACTGTCATTGCCAAAGTTGGCAAAGATACTTCTAAGATGACAATTGGATATTTAATACGATGCTGGCAGCTTGTCACCAAATAAAGGAAATCTTTTTCTGAAGAATTGATGTCATTAAATTTCTTCCTACATCCGCAAATGGACAAAGACTCACGAAACACTCTGATGTAGAGAGCTTCCGGCCATTCGTGAACCTAATTGATATTGACGCTGTCAAATAAACCACAAAAACTAATTGACAGTGACACAAATTATAAAAAGATTTATTAACCTTTCAATAAGCTACATTACGTCCACCTACATTGGAAAGATTTATAAAATGTTGTGGACATATCAGGGTGTGTAGTAACTTGTATGTCACTGGCAAAGTTGCTGATTTGGTATCCTAAATCATTCAGAGAAAACAACTTTAGCAGTAATTACTCAAAATGTTGCTTGTAGGTCATATCGTGTAGTTTTAGATACATGGGGAAGTGTCACATTTTACAATGTATTGGAGTATATTCCCCAAAAGTCATTACCTGTGTGTTTGTATTTCTCCTTGTTCCCAAACTGCATAATGCATCATGTGTTTGTAATATGTTTCCTGTTGTCCCTTTTTACCAATGTCAGTTCTCATTAACTTAGTTATTCTTCTTTAAACACATTTCTTCATTATTAATCCCCGACTAATTCCTTAATCCTTTTAACCTTACACCTCTTATAATGTAAAGATAAGTACATGTAGGTGGCTAGGTGCTAATCCTCAGTTAGCACATTGATAATTAACTGTCTACCCATGTTGATTGACACAATTCTCACCCCACTATGCTCAAGTTGTTTGTCCTGACGCCTCCCTTTCTAATTTGCCACTCTGTATCCTTAGCAAATTCGCCCTTCCTCCAGTCATCTTCCTTTGTCACTTTTAACTTGATTCTCTCCCCGACATTGACCCCCACCATCTTTTATTCACGGTTGCTGTTGTCAATCATCTATCTTTTTCACAGTTAATCCCTTTTCACATTGTTATCTTTAAACCCATAATTTCAATTGAATGTAAATTTTCAAGTATTACTAGAGTTGAATGTTTCAACCAGTTCATGACATGAAATCCTTTATATTTTTCAAAGGGCAGAATGCCAGTAAGCAGAATGGCCAAGTTTTGGCTATTAATATCCTCTTGAATACTTTCCAGTCTATGTGAGGGCAGACATTGCGTTGTTGTGGTTTGGGACCAGGACTTGCTATATCCTTGGCTCCCACACTTGTGTCTTGATTCTTAGCAAAGCCCTCACATAGGTGTTGGTCATTGTGTGGTTATCCATCCACTGGTCACCCGATAGGCTTTCCAGAGGCATCCTGTACATTCCATTTAGATTATGACCTCTCATGGAATCCTGCAACCTCTTTGTAGAAATTCCCCTTTACTTTCTTGGAAGTGGAAATACCCCCAGATATTATTGAATTATTGCCTCCCAGTGTTTTATGAAAATAAAGTTCATGTAAACTAAATCACCCCCCTGCCCTTTCCAGGTCAAGCCCTCTCCTCTGCTCTGTATCTTCATTCCTTCCTTTCCTCCAATTTTCAAAGGGCAAATTGTTCTTGTTTAAAGGAAACATGCTTCTCAAATTGACCGGATCACATTTTATTTCATAAATAAATTCATTTATATGTATTAAATGTGAATTAAAAGTCAAACTGGTTCAAGTGAAGTTTTAGTGTGATTATTTGCCGCTCAAAAATTGACCCCCCCTTTTTGAAATTTGTTGAGACTCAAATTGAGTGCGCTGTTCGTGACGTAGACCGAGGCACCAAAATTCATGGATCGACTCGATAGTCTGGACCCGGCCCGTATACGCACACTAGGTGTACACGTGCAATTTCGTAAGTTGCAACAACAACTAACATCGAACTTACCCTGATTTTCTCCCTTTTAGCGAAGGCTCCTCGGGAAATGGGCCGTTTAACTGCTTTCGCCTATATCTTACTTACATCTGGGAACTTTGTTGGGATGGCAGTGGACTTGAGGATATTTTTAATAGTCATCACAAAGGATTTGGAAATACCAGTATCGAAACACGACGGCTCAAAGTGGTCGCTACATAACGCTGAAAAGCTGCTGGGGCCGGACCACTTTGCTCTTGTCACCTTCACTTTCGCCGTCCAAATTCTCCGATATTTCGCTTAAGTTGGAAATATATGAAGGCTTACTCCATCCGTCGTTGTTTTGCTGCACCCAGCAGCCACACACCTTGTAGGCATGGCCGAAAAACACTATATTTTGCTTAGATTTTGGACGAAGAATTTTCGCCGTACAATGTACACACAATGCATACCCGTGATGAATGGGTAATGTGCCTCGATCTACGTCGCACACTTATGTTAATGAGGGTCCCACTCAGGGGGCGGAGTAGCTTGGACAAACATTTTCAAAAATTGTTTTCTCATATTTAATCTGGGAAATAATTGTCTCTGGACACAAAATATCATTGTCAAGATAATAATTTATTGTTTTAAGCAGGAATAATGCAATATAAATCCTAAATCATGTTTCCTTTAATGTAGCTAAGTCCTGTGGAGTTTCTGGTTCCCTGCTGTGGTACTTACTAGCTAATGCGTTGTACATCTTTATTAAGGGGAAACATTTTTGCAACAAAATATTATAAGGCTGCTCACTTTAAAATTGAAATGCAAAATTTGTTATCATATAGGCAAGGGCTCATGTTGCTTGAATGAAATATTGAACATTTCTGAAGAAAACATAGACAGGAGTCTGATGATATGTCCTGCAAGTAGGTTTACTTGCAAGGATGAGATTTAGTGATAAATGCTTGGTCAAGATAAGTGCATGATAAGATTGCTGTCTGATGTCAACAAACTGATCCACTATCATTGGTGTGTGGGAGGTGGTGGTATTTGTACTTGTGTAAATTACAATGAATGTAAAGATGTACTGTCTGTGCTTTTCAACAATTTTTTTTCAGTCCTTTCTCTCTATATGTTAAAATTTTATTAAAAGCTCCATAACTAAACATGGGTGGGCTTTTTGGTTCAATATCTTATGAAAAAGTAAATAACTTGTATCGCTAGAAAAATAGCAATTAAAAAAAATATAATTTAAACAAAAATTCCCTCCCCTCTTTCAGCCTTACCCTAACCACACTCCTTTGTTTCTTGCTGTTCCTTCCCCTCTCTACTCCCTTTGATGTTCACCTACTGCCACTCTCCGGCTCCTTTGGTCCTTAACCCCTTGCGTACGGATGACGGAATTTGGCGCAAAAAACAGTGCCACCAGGCCGGATGACACAATTGGCCGCTGTTTGTGCAGTTTCAATCCATTGTTGGATTATTGTTTATGTTACACTTGACTGCACAAACACATTGTAGCGGTTCGCTTGGCTGCCAGAGCTGCCGCGGCACCCCGACGTCTCCCATAAAATACCGTACTCAAGGGGTTAAGCTCTCTTTTGTGTTTCTCCAGCCATCTCCACTTTCTTGTGTGTCCCCAACATGTTTGTTTCTTGTACCACTGTCATTTGCCTTTATGAATGAACTTGCTTAAATTTGAAACCTTAGGGAACTGATTTTATTGATTTGTATATTTCAGGTCAGTTCAGTCAGTTAGCAGTTTGCAGCAGTTTAATTCATTTTCAAGTTTTTAAAAATGAAATATTGTTCGTAGTGCAACCCAAAAAGAGCACAGACAGTATATCTTTAAAGGTAACATTTCTCCTTGCAGATTATTTGTACATTGGGTGGAGAAGGTTGGAGGGTGTGGGTGGGGGGGGGGGGGGGGGTGGTCAAGCCAGAGCTGTAGTTCATATAAACTGTGGTTTTGCACAGAACCTTCATTTAATCACTTTACCAGCAGTGTTATGGCATGATCCATGATAAAACCACGACCTACTTTAATCTGCAGATGTCTCAACCACAAGTTAGACCACAGCTTCAGTTGTTGAATTTAAAGGAGCTGACATTTTACAGTAAAACTAAATTAATTTCTAATCCAAAGTTTCCTTTGAGAGCTACATCACTCAACATTAGAAGTGTTATTCACATATTGCAACTGTTAACCAAAATTAAAACGACATTTCCTGTTCTTTGGGGGGATTTTGTTTGTTTCTCTTGTAATAAGGACCGGAAATTGAGTTACATTTGGTTAATGTATAATACATGTAGGTTACGTTTCTAAGCATAATTTAATACAAGCATTAAATGTCTTTAGGAAAATAGAAATGTTTTTCCATAAATGTTCTCAAGTAACAAAATTGAGTAGACTAAAAAACGTTTTGTAAGAGGCCATGTACATGTATGTTTCTTTTCTTATACATGTAGTCTGTGTTGATGTTCCTCCCTCTCAAATAACACAATTCAGACAAAGCGTGTCTGACGTTTTTAGTCTAGCCATATAATCGTGCTGTGGTTTCAGCATGTGTCTACGCTTTGTTTTTCCTACATGTACATTTGTGCACGTACACTTTTTTAACTGATGTGAAGCCAGTTTGATGGTGGCTTTAGAACCCTTTTCACATGTGTGCATGCATTGCGTGGGTGGTGTATTATTTTTCATCTGGTAGTTTGTTCATCTTTCCATCTGATAGTATCTGCCTGTGCTTACCATGAAGGAATTGATGGTAAATCAGGGTCATGACATTTGACACATGCTGCTTGATTGCCCAACCAATAATTGGCTTAGAGTCTGTACTTGAAGAGATAATTTGGGAAATTTGTGGCATTGAAAATGTCATGATTATGACAGGTAATTCAGTGGGAGGAACCATCTGTCAAAACTGTTAATAAATGAATTTGGTTGATTTGTTTTTCATTCTCATTGACTCAAATTTCATTGGATATTAATATAGCAAGTATATTGGAGAGAAGGAAGGGGGGCTGTAGACATATTATGATTATCTTTAAGCAAACGTGAAACCTTGAATCTGATTAGTCAATCCATAACAACAACAGTATTGCACGTCATTGCATGAGTCGGGCACATCCACCATCCACCAAGAGTTATGCAGTGGCGGCTGTTGGGCAGCTCTCGGCTCTCAGTACCACACAAACAGTCGTGGTGCTACGTGACATGTGAAGAAGTTTCATCTACCATATGCAGTAGTTCTTGAAAATATTATCAAACCGCTTTAACGTTATCTGGAACTACTTCCACTGCATTTAAATATAAACTAGCTGCAGTATTCACTTAGTTATGGACAAATTTGTTGGTACTACATATTATTAAACAAGTTTCAAGTTCATACATGTATGTTGATAGTATCGATAGTTTACCGGCACATTTGTACTTTGATGTATGCAGAGTATACACTGTAAATTCATTTCAAAAGACAGTAAGGAATTTTCACTTTTCACATTAAATAACATTAGGGACTGAAAATCCAATCAACACGTTGACCAGGTTTGATTCTGAATCTATATAATTGACTTGGAAGATGAGGAATGCTCCACTACACTCACCTGCATGACTCCATATTTCATATGTCATTTAAAGAAAACACCATAACCACCCCCCACCCCGACGATTTAATGTCACATTCTGGAATGACATTCATATTGGTCAGAAGCTATCATGTGGATGTGTGTAACTCTGTTATTGTCCTAATCTACACAATTTGGTTGCTTTCCTGGAGACACATATCAAACACAGAGTCTGTCTTCCATGCACACTTCCCTGATGACTTTGGTCTGCAGAAACCATGGTGATAGTAGCAATCCTCATGGGTTTGGCTGTTGCCATGGATACAGGTTGTGTTCTTAAGTGGAGTCGGAGGACAGTTACCATGGGTACGACAAGTGTAGATCTAAGATGAAACCAAGAATGTAACAAACAATTAGTTTCATGTCTCGGTTTGGTAAATAAACTTTTCTTCATGTATCTGTTTTACAGCTAAAGCCGCGTTCGCATTGGACGCAGAAAGTTACTGTGCGTGATTGTTGACATTCCACTGTGGTTATTCTTCCGTGCGTCCGCACATTACAGATTACACTGCTCGCAGAAAGTCCTTGGCCACGTAAACTTTGCATTGGTCAAAATGCATGTTTTACATTACAGTGGCTGTCTGCACTGGACTTTCAGCGACGTAAAACTGGCCGCGTAACTCTTCCGCTACACGGTTGGCCCTGTAAAAGTTCTTGCTGCGGAGGGATAACAGACAACCGACGATCGACACTTGACAATTTGGACAGTTTACCGGCTGTCTGCACTGGACTTAATTTGGTCAAGTTGACAGCAGTCTACGTACGTTTTACCAAAAAAAGTCCAATGCGGACACGGCTTAAGACACTGTGTGTCTTGTTCTTTCAACTAAAATTTGTCAGAATTAGCAGCTTGATTTGTTCCACTGAGGTGTTGCATGTAGACAACATGTTTTTGACTGCCATTTTGTTTGAGGGCACTATATAATTGTATTAATCTTACCTGACATTGTGGTGCACAGCCTCTGCTGTATGCTCCATTGATTCCTCGTCGTTGTATATTAGTCAGCTGAGAGTAAGCTTGATGGAAGTGGCAGTATAGCAGAAAGCCTTTGCCATTGATGACTGTCACTATCACAAAGAAACGAAGAAAATCACATGGTCAGGTTGCAAAACATCACAGGAAATGTATGTTTTGCTTTGGAACACTTCCTAGATTTTAATCTCAAACAAATTAGAACTTTAGGCCTATAGAACAAATAGAACTCTAAACATTAAAAAAAAGAGATGGCTTTTCCTGCATGTACATATGTGACCCGCTCTGCAAAAAGGGCACATAAGTCGCTGTATGCTTTTACGAGTTATGGGCTGTTCAATGTAAAGAGGGTGAACAATTCTTCAAACAAGTGATTTTGAAGGGAGGGAATTGTTTGCATCTTCGATACCTATATTATTCTATTTCATAACAAAAATCTTTGATTTCAGTAAATAAAGTTGGAAAAAGAATGTGTTTTTGTCGAGTGCTTTCATCTATTGCTTTGCTTTTTGTTTTTTTAAATGGCTTGTTTCTCCTTAAGTCATTTCAAGAAATTCCTGAAAACAAACACGCAAATTTCCAAATATCTCGTGATTGCAAAATGCTAGAGACCTCAGACATATACCATATGAAAGCTTTTAAAATGGCCTTTCCAGCTACATATAAAACACTATTTTCAAATTTTGCAACATAAGTGCCCTTTTTGCAGAGCGGGTCACATATGAACATGGAGGAAGGATTTAACATGTGTATCTGTACATTGTGTGGTATTTGTAGTAAAAACCTTTTAAAAAAATAGCAAAGAGTCGGGGTGGAGAAAAGGATTGAAATAACGGGGTGGGGGTTTACCTGTGAGGATGTAATGTTGTCCCACCTCTAGCCAGGGGACACCACATGAGGCATTCCTTGAGGTTGTATTGACAAGCAATTCACCATCTTGAGTGTTCCATAGCTGACCAGCATACTCTTCACCCTTCTTGACACTATTGACATGAATCTTGTAGCTCATGACTGTTGGCTGACCATGAATCTCCTGCTTCTCCTGCACTGTGCCACTGATGACTGTAATCACATGAAAAGAGAAACAAAACAAGGATATAAAAGGGCATGGATTAATGCTAACCTGGTGGCATGGGTGGTAAGTGTGTAAAGCTCTTGTCTCTCACCAATGTGGCCCGGGTTCGATTCCCAGCCTGGACCTTATTTGAGCAGAGTTGTTCGTTGATTCTCTCCTGTGCCACGAGGGTTTTTCTCCGGGTTCTCCGGTTTTCCTCCCTCCGCAAAAAAAACAACATTTGCGATCTTTGGCTGTGCCAGAGGCAACTTTACGTGCCAGCGACTCGACCACGTTGTAGCCGCGTCCTTTGTAATTCAGCACCCCAGCTGCGAGTAAGGATAATTAGCCTCCCAAATTATTATTATTTTTTATTCTATATTCCATCTTTCAATGAAAGAATGAAGAGAACAGTTTCAAAATGTAAAGTAACTATTTTCAACAAATCCAAAATGTGGCATGTTATTGTTGTGTAAAACATTCCAAGACTGATGATAAATCAAAAGGTTAGGAAAGCAAGTTGATTTGATTAGGAAAGCAAGTTGATCTTACCTAAGTCAGCATTGCAGAACTGCACCTGTGGATGGGAAGGCCCACACGAACAGCCCAATACAGAAGGAATAGCCAAGGCTATCATTAAAAGACAAGCAACAAACAACCTAGATGGCTGCATAGTGGGCTTGGTTGAGTGTTCTTCCGTCAGCTGAAATCAATTCTAATGCTCAAGTCAGTTTCTTAGTCTTATGGTTATTCAGTCTGTTCTATTGGTGCAGAGATATCATTGACTGAAATTAAGTGTTCACCAATCTCTTAAATACTTTCTAGCTCTGACAACCTGATACTTGACTTGTAAAAGAACCAATAAATGACACTCTAGATCCTGCCTGTTTCCGGCTTGATTTCAGTCCTGTGAGTGAAATCCTTAATTCTCAGAATTCATATCAAGTTATTCTAAGTTAGGTTGTTGACATTTTTTCTCTCGGGGTTAGTTTCATCATAGAGCAAGGATCACATTCCTTGCTCTATGGTTTCATGTGGTGTCGTACTTCATATCCCTGCCCAAAGTTTATGCTGTTTTAACCATCTAATGTTGCACCCTTCATGCAGCACAGGTATAACTAACCTTGGGAAATTCATAGGCAGCATCATGGTGTATTTGCAGTAATTGAAACAGAAAGATTAATTAAGTTCACAATTGTTTCATCAAAATGACATACTTTTTAATTAAATATCATCTTGTAAGCAGAGTCAGTCAGCTGTGTACCAGTTGGCATTTTGCCCTTTATTTTGTCAAGCAGATGGCGGAGGTTTCAAGACATGGATTTTCCCAGAAAACAGGTTTCAATTACCTGTTAGTTTGAGCCATTAGGGGATTTATCACTTTCTTGTCATTCAGTACAATATACTGCCATCATTGCTGCCATCAGTGCCACGGAATGTAGTTTTAAAGTCAGCAGGTATTTCATATATGTGACCGGCTCTGCAAAAAAGGGCTATTATGTTGCACAATTTGAAAAATGAGTTATATACATAGTTGAATTTGTCACATCCTAAGCTTTAATTTGGTGTAGGTTTGACCCCTGTGGCATTTTGTGTTCTTGAAATATCTTGACATTTGTATACCCCTATTTTCCAAGTTAACGGAAGTACGTTTTAGAGATATCGGCCTTTAAACACAAAAAGTGCAAAGAAATAAGATAGAAGTAATTTTATCAACACTCATTTTTTCATCTTTATTCATCAATATTAATGTTTCTGAAAATAAATTATGAAAATATAGATATGATAGAAGTCAACAAACCAAAAACAAAATATCAATTATGTGTAGATTTTTTCGCAAGCTTCACATATAACAGCCCTCTGTTTATTTTCACATATTGCGACATAATACCCTTTTTTGTAGAGCGGGTCACATATGTGTGTGTTTTTTCCTTCAGAATTCTGATTTATTATTATTCTGAAAAGTGAAACTATTTTGAGAGTAGACAGACTCTGTTGCATTTAGGTTAATTTTCGTTATTACCCAAAACGTCATTGTTACCCAAAACCTCATTGTTACACCATTCCATCATGCAAAGCTTCAAATCATACTTTCATAATATCTGAGATTGGCAAAACTTCACTTTCATATTGCAAAAAAATACCCCCTTCCAGTCCCATAGGCACAACAGGATATCTTTTATTTGTGGTTTTTCTAGTAGATTTGTTGTTTTGTGTCTATATGCATGTAAACCTTGAGTCTTCTTTTGAAGTTGTGAATTATTTTCCTGGGAAATGAAGTAGCCCTTTCAAGGATAGTTTCACAATTGCTTGTACATAGATGTCATGAAACTAAAACACTTTTTAGAATCTGATTGTTTTTGAATATATCACAAATATATTCCAAAGATTTATAACAAGAAATGTTACTAATGGTGTTTAACATCTTATTGCATGTATGAATTTTGGTATTTCAGCATGTGTAAATATTTGAATGAAATCACACATATTCCAGTCAGTACATGCATTAGGTCAAGGTGTAGGTACTGTTGGGTCAATTACTTGTATAACGGGAAAGTATTCCCATTAGAAAGACTCTTGGGAAATTACTTGTGGAATTATGGGACTGACATGTATTAGTCATTTTAGGAACTTGTGCTTGGTGGTACAATGTGTAAACTTGTGTAACTGTCTGGTATCTGCTTCCAGGATGTATGTAAACCTCAAGCTGCCATTAATCTGTCAGGGATTTATAGTCCATTCTCAAGAGAACCTTTTTAGCACGTTTACAAAGTTCGTCAGAGTGGCATATTTATGGATTCCTAGTAAAGTACATCACAGACAAGGCTGAAAGTGATGATGTCATATCACAGGCCTTCAGAAATGTGATTATAGCTTAATTAAACCTCTGAGAATGATTGAAGAAATGCAAGTTGACAATATGCTATAGATGCAGGCATGCGTATATATTCGGGGAAACTTTGAAGTCGCAAAAGGGGAAAGATATGTGGCATTGCCAACAAACTTTGAAAATGGCTGTTACATACTTATAGGGTACTGTTTAAGCATGCTTCTGAGCCATAAATGGGATAAGGGTACATGTGGCTAAGTAATTCTTCCATGGATTAAGTTAATTTGTAAGTTTGATGACTTACGCAGACAAAATGTTCATGACATGGATATTTATTTAACTAATTAAATTATTATTCGTCAAACAATCCACAAGGGAAACTGACTTGGTAAATTTGAATACATTTTCAAAGTGAACAAAGAAACTGGCAGGAGCGGGATTCGAACCTGCGACCTCCGGGTTACCGTACCGGCACTCTACCAACTGAGCTATCTTGCCCTATATTGGCGGTCTCCCAAATTGTCAGTATCTTTGTTCGGGTGGGCGCTAGTCAGAAGTCATAAACCCAGAATGCCGTATAGCCAGGGATCACACCCAATTTTACGATACAACCTTTGTTCACTTTGAAAATGTATTCAAATTTACCTAGTCAGTTTCCCTTGTGGATTGTTTGACGAATTATAAGTTAAAAAGTCAAATCCTCATTGAGTGATCCCCACAATGTCGCTTCCCAGGTTGTATCGTAAAATTAGGTGTGATCCCTGGCTATACGGCATTCTGGGTTTATGACTTCTGACTAGCGCCCACCCGAACAAAGATACTGACAATTTGGGAGACCACCAACATAGGGCAAGATAGCTCAGTTGGTAGAGCGCCGGTACGGTAACCCGGAGGTCGCAGGTTCGAATCCCGCTCCTGCCAGTTTCTTTGTTCACGTTGAAAATGTAATTAAATTATTAATACACTTTCATTGTAGTACTTTTAGTATATTATAGTATATTTTTGCATATAGTTACATTGGTAGCGATGGGGCCGGGGGGGGGGGGGGGGGGGGGGGGTGCCTGTAGCAATATTCACCAATAATTTTATTTTCTGCATATCTGTATATATTTTATGGAGCATTTGCTCTGATGTTGTGTGTTTGAGATTGCACCAGATAATGCAAACATTTCAATTTCTTAGAACATTACATTTCCATTGTCCCAGTCCTAGGGGGATTTTTCTGAGCCCGTAATACATATATTCTTTTGGAAATATTTTTAGGGCTGCAAAAGTTATTACTCTGTTAGTTTTGTTGGCCACTGTCTCTCACTTTTCCCCAGTCATCATTGGGAATTGCTGTTCAATTGCTACTGCTGACCAATTGTGGCAGCAGGAATCTTGAGTTACATGCATAAACCAAGCACAGTTGTTATTCTACTGACGGGTCTCCTATACCCTAGGACAACCGAGTTCCTTATAGCAGCATGGTCTGCTCCACATTGCCACACCTCACTGATCTTCTACCAGCCCAGTTGCATCCTCCCAGTGGCATCCTCTCCTCACGCTTCATCGCTTCCAGTCACTTAAGTCCCCACAGCGATAGAATCCCTTCAGTCTCCTGACGACGGACAGAGCATACTGTTTCCCTGGTTCCTTTTTAGAACCACACAAACTCACAAGAGATACGATTTCACATGGTGTTACCGCTGCCCTCTCTGTTGACATTTTGGAATAGCTAAGAGTTGGTCTGTCCTCTCTGTACTGTGCTGTGCTGTGCAGATATCATTACTAATTTTACTGCTTTTAACATTGTGTTGAACTATTGAAGATATTTCTACAAGATTTTGAAAGTGACAACAACACAAACTTCTAAATTAGTCATTTACTTGACATCATTACCTGACTTAACACTACATTACAAGACTAGTTACCCATCCCGACCCTATTCATGAAGAGATTAGCTGGTCTTGTTTCAGTGTGAGGGGCTGGTTCTTCCACATAATCCTCTGTAGCTCACACCTCGAGTGCCCCATATGGCTCGTGATGGGCGATTTGCATTAAAAAAAGCGGCTTATGAAATGGACCTGTCTTTTGTACACAATGCCTGGTTGGTTATGTACATGTAACCTTGGATATATACACAAATAATTGATATGATGATATGATAATATATGATAATAATTAAAAACAGATTGAAGTCAGATATAGCAATGCAGAGACATTAGGTGGCTCTGGTCTGGCTAGGTAAAATGTCAAATAAAGCAAAACAAATAGTCAACAAAACTTTGTTAACCTTTTGTCTGTTTCTGACTGTTTAGTTACAAGTTGTTTAATTACAAAAGTGATAGCTGTGGCCATTTCCCTTTAACTTCAACTGCAGTGCCATACATGTAGACAAGAATGTGCAATAAAGATGCAGGTGTCAGACTGATCTCACATCCACATACATTAATAACCAGCCAAGTATATACTGAGCAAACCCAGCATTGAGCCCCACCCCTTTTAAATGTTATTTCTACTGTCTTTGACAGCTCCTTAGATCTGAGCCACTTGTTGTCCAGATGCACTTGTTTGCTTTGTTCCCTTTAGCATAGCATCTTGCATGCCTTGCAGTACAATCATTGGTATGATAACCTATCCCATGCTGGATGTCATCATCATGTGATGGGAGATAAGCACATGTAGTAGGAGGTAGATTCCTTCTGCATTCCTGATCATGACAGGTCTCAATCTAGAATTGCAATGAACAGTGATATCATCATGCATGGTAAACATTATTCAACTTGACAAAATGTTAGGGAGAGACATTTTTTGGACAGCCATATTGTGGCCACAGTGTGATCATTGTTGGAGTGATACGTCCCTTTTGTGGCAATGTTTACACTCATGGTCTTTTATGTAGCCATGCAATCTCTCTGTCCTGTTCCTGGCAGTCCATACCATACTATTAAGTAATTTTATTGTATGTAAATTTACCAGAATAAAGTATTAATCCCAGTGGGAGGTGGAAAGAATAGCAGTGGCTACAGCTGTAGGGCAGTTTACTTCAAGATTTAGCACAGTTTCCTGTTTTATTAAAAAATATTTGAATGTGAAAATATTTAGCAAACCATAGATTAATATTTAATGTTGACCACTTTTCTCTTTTCCTACCTGGCATTTGTCACAGAATTGTTTGTAGTTGTTTTTTAGGCCTCGCTTCTGCAGTTTGGATACATCTCGGTATTCCTGTATCCAATCACACTTGTTAATCTGGCCCACTTCACCTCCTGATACATGTGAAAGAAGAGCTAGTTAGTCCATCATTTTTAAGAAGAATGTCAAATGCTATGCCATATTTTATAATTATGGCATTCTCTGTAATATATTTATTCATTTCATTATATAACTTTTTGCCTTCAACAAAATGACTTGGAGATGAGCTCAAAACAACACACCATCGTGGATGTGCTGTAGAATTAATTGTATCCATAAATAGAAGAAAACTTTATATATATACATGTAGGTGTCAAAACCATTTTTATTTCTCATTGTGGTTTGAATTTAAATTGTGATAAAATTGATAGCACTTAATTCTGCATTCCAACATCTTTCTATTTTACAAAATACCGTGTCCTCTTACATTAGGGAAAATGAAAAAAGGGGTTAATTTATAAAATGCTTTATTGAGTGCATTTTACATGTTATCAATTTTAAGAGGTTGTTTTTGGCAACTTATTTTATAATAGAGTACCGAAGTCTGACGTTAGTTGCCGCGGCAATGGTTCTAAACACATGCAGTTTAGAATGTATTCTGGTTCCAAACATTGCATTGATTGACGTCATCACTTCGATACTCTATAGATTTAGACCTGTCACTGTCTGTGTGAGATCATGTTTGCAAACTTAAGACCCGAACCAGTGAGATAATGGTGTACTGGTATAGCGCCCTCTATAGGGAAGCAGCAAAGCTCATCTTCATATGAAGCTTGCATGTTAACTCATCAAAGACAATTGATTTCATCAGTTTAAAATATAGCTTTAGCATACATGCACCTGCTAGGATGTATGATTTGCCTGCTCTGAGTTCTACACCACAGAAACCCATTCCAGGATAGGGACTTGTAATCTCCACCTCCTGCTCTTCCATCAGTAATTCTCCACCCTCCTTCTTGTACACATCCTGTATCTTGACGGTGTAGATGATCTCATAGTTCCAGGGTTCTTGATTAACGATGTGGTTCCTTCTTAGAAGACCTTTGTTTTGTCTGCGAGCTTGTTGATTATCTTGTCTGTGTGCTGGCAAGGTATCATTGAACTCTGAAAGTGGAAATATTTGAATGGACCATCTGTTCAATTTCATGCCGTCAACAAATAATCTAGAATAAAACCATCTGAAATGTTCAACTGTACATTATCTAATTTGAAGAAATAGGGTTGTTTCCCCAGTGACAAAGACACTCTCAACCCCCCCCCCAAACAAAAACCCAAAACAAACACAACAACAACAACAAAAACAAAACAAACAAACACCCCAACACCCCAACAAACAAACAAACACCCACCCCAACACCCCCCAAAAAACAAAAAAAAACTAAACAAACCCAAAACACCAAAGAGAATGAGAGAAAGAGAACAAAATCTTCAGCACATCTGTGGAGTTTTCTGTGGAGAATTTTTTTTATTTTTGATGAGTATCCCATTAGTCTGTACTTTGTTATTCCCTGACAGAATTCATTTTGGAAGTCTTGCCGCATCAGTATTTTGGCCTTTAACTTTGGTAAAATGTCTTGCTTTAGCTTTCTATTGACCTAATTTATTAAGTTTGAATACTTCTAATATACAGTGTGATGTGTTTTGAATTTAGTATTTAGATCACAAAATCAAAACTGTGCCTTTGTCTTTTGTACTGAGTTGTGCACCTTTAGACTGAAAGGCCACTTCTGCAGCTAAAATAGAAGAATCTGAATTAAGCGTGCCTGGGGTAAACTTGAAAAAGTATAGACATTCTGAATATACCCTCTTGGTCCTGGGTAGATGGTTGTGCTGTTGGCCATGCAGGTTGTGTAGCCTCTGGTTGGTTGGGACTTGTCATCATGTCAAGGGTAGAATCTGTCATGGTTTCTGTTACTAAAGGTGGCTCTGTATGCAAGTCTTGGATGAGCTGCCATTGTATTAAAACAACTCGACCACGCATCACTACAAGTTCAAAACAAACAAGAACATTGTTTAGAGAATGTTTAGGTTATTTAGAAAACTTTGCTCCAGATACAGACTGACAGTTTCTTAAATTATCAATTTAGTTGATGTTGTTCGGATTGCAATTCATAAAACCTTTTGTGTGATAAAAAATACGTGTAATTGATTAAAAGTTGATGAATTATTTGTTTTAATTGAAGAAAGTTTTTGTAACTTTGTGATAAAATGTTGAAAGAAGGATGATACCATTTTAGTAAGGAATTTTAAATTGATACATCATTAAGTTTGATTTTGCAGTAAATTCTGATTTCAACTTTTCAACCCAGAGAGGGGTTGTTACCATGGGTTGTCACCATAGTGATGGGTTAATAAGATGGAAAGGTTAAAGATCATTTAGCTTCAATAAACAATCCAAATTCTATCCAAACAAAATTGTATAAATCATGCTGTGTGTACTGCATGGTTTCCAGTTTGTAGTTGAATCAACTTGAACTATTTATTTATGTAGGTCCAATTGGTGTTGATGTTAAGAAAGAATGCTTATCCAAGTGTATTTGCCGGCGTGGATAATCATAAAAAAGATACATCTTTCTCCTTGTTATCAGTGGTAATTGTTTTCTTCAATATTATAGAGTTTTCATTTCATATCAGTGATATTGCAAAAGCAATGTTTTTTACCAGCCAGCAAAACATTTTGTTAATCTGTTGAATTACATATAAATTAAATATTATCTTCTTTCATGAAAAACATATACATTGCATTTTTGGCCATTCTGGATTTATTGCATTCTTTTAATATAATTTGATGACAAAGGAACCTGACTTTTGTTGGACCTTGGAGAACCTCGGCATCTTTCAATGTGAACCTCATTTTTCTGGTCATCATTGCTCTTGCCCAAAATAAGTGAAATAAATTACAACCAGAAGATATAGCAGTTCATGTCATCAGGCTTAAACTTTCTGACCCTGAATTTCTACATTAAGAAAGAAGAAAGTGTACACATAGCAAGACACGTACATGTACTTATTCCTAACAGACACAATTCAAGTTATAAAGAACAAGTTCCTACCATAGTTTGCCCTGCAGTAGTGTTGTTGTGGATGGATTCTTGTACAGTTGCATCCAGAAATACTCTCCACAGTCTGAAAAGATGCAACAGCCATGACTGCTAGCAGAATCTTCAATCCAGCGCTGTACATGTACATCTTAAAAATTTGCAATCAAATCTGTTTTTGATAGCTCCCTCCGACAGATCACTTTTTTAGTTCTTTGACAGCTTTGTCAGGTTGAAGTTTCATTTTATGGTGAGAATGCAGATCCTGATTGTGTCACAGAGATGTGTTAGTTTCAATGCACAACTTTGGACTTCTGTGTGAAGGTTACAGCATGTGTTTCCACTACAGGGTGTTTGGTTGTCAAGCGTTGGTTCGGTGAGGTGTTGCTTTTGTAGTAACTTGAAAAGAAAAATGAAGACTCCGGACACTTCAGGTAGACTGGCTTACCCATGGCTGTTTCATCAAATGATAAAACTCCCTGTGGATTGGTTGCCATAGGGATTTCATGCACTAGTAAAGAATTGCACCCTGATCCTAAGCAGTGTAATAAACTTAACCTAAGGCTGACTTCATGTCTCCATGGATACCACTGAAATCAATCATTTCATCATTGAGATGCTATTTCCATTTCTTTCTGTACAATTTTAAAAATCTGCAGAACAAATATTGTTTTTGTTTTAAAAGACAGTGGTGTTTTTCCCCAGCTTCTCCCAAAGAGAAGTAACTCTATCATATCATACACACTGAAACTATTCCCCAAAATTGATTTTTGAAGGGCTTCCAATGTTGTGTATCCAGAGTTGACCATATCAAAATATGTAATAACCTCCACCCCACATACACACAAAAACTAGCACATTATCTCTTCACCACCACAGCCTTCCACCTGACAGAAGTTTATCAAGTAAAACCAAGATTGTTATGCGAAACACAAGCGAAATTGCTTTCTTTTTAATTGCTTTCTTTTTAATTCCTTTTTTTCTTGTAGTTTCATGGAAGCTTAATTTTCCAATTACTAGAAAGCTATATCAAATGTTTATGTGAAGTAAATATGCTACATGTATTTACAATTTGTGTATGGATGTTTGGTTTATTTCTTCATGCAACATCCATTCTGGAAAATCAATATCCTGTGAGTGAATTTTACCATTCAGATATTCTCAGGGTTATAATTTTTGGCAATGAAAACAATTTAAGTACATCTGAACTCTGAATTGTCCAAGACTTGTTACCTGTTTTGTTGAGGCACCAACCCCACATTGCATTGGTTCTGCTTAGAATTAAACTGATATAAATAGGTAATTTTACAACAAAGCAAACCATTCATCTGTTTATGTGGATGCATGGTAGAACTGGGCTTGTGGTTTGATATTTGCTTTGCCATTATTCAATCAGTGCATTGTCATGAACCTTAGGCATTTATTTTTATCAAGACAACAGCCAAGTGGTGGACACATTACATATGATTACTATTTGATTACATTTAAATAACATGAACTACTGAGTTAATATCAACTTGGTGCTCTGTGATTGTAACATTGAGGGGCATCCATACTGCAAAAGTTATTATAGCAGTACCATTTAGTTTTTTTAGTCCTATCATTCTCTTCAATCTTCATTTCTTGAGTCACTTTGATAAATACTGCATTAATATTTTTTTTTGACAAAGGGAGTATCCTGATATGTGATAAATGTCCCTTTGCGGTTTTCTTATCAAGTGCACCCAGCCATTCCACTTGGCAACTTCTGCTGCCCATTAACTGATATTCTAGTTCAAGTATGGAGTACCATCATTGCAAACGTTAAAATGCAAACATACATTTTGTATTTAGCTTCGTAATTTTTCACCAGAGTGGGGAAGGGCTAGACTGTGTCTATGCTAAGTACATTATACTGTGAATGTATGTATAGGTATTGGCAAATTCTTCTGCTTTATTTAAAGTTGCTTTGCACGTGATTTTTTTCCTTTTTGGGGAGGGGGGTTTTTGAAAGATAAATTGTTAAATTGAATTGGTACTTTGTTGGCATTAGTTATGAACTTTTAAATGAGGCATTCCACAAAATAATTTACTGACGATTAAGTAACAAGTTCAGTGAGTAACAGATTTGTTTTTTTTATAGTTTTAATATAAATCTTTGTGTAAAGCACATATTAAAGAAATATATCTTAGGAAGACCAAATAGAGTGCACAGTTTAGTATACCGAGTTTTTCATTCCAAAATAGTTTTCTTTAATACTTTGTTAGTAGGGGAAATCCATCACATTGCAAATTTCAGCAAAGCATGCACATAGCAATTTTAAAGGCCTTTTAGTTTTACATTTATAAATACACTCCCAATATTTTCACTTTGAGCTTGGTTCCAGCATTCCTAGATACTTCAGAGGCTACTTATTCACAGGCAGAAAATTTTCAACAATGTGTTCCTTTATAACTAGTGCTGCTTCTTTTCATTACGTTGAGCTATTTTTTCTAAGATACTTCTTGCTTTCTTACTATTCACAGCAGGTTGTGGAAAAGTATCAGCCATGTCAGACATAGGGGGAAGATCTTTGGAATGACTGTGCAACTGTGTTAATGGATCAAAATTATATTCTTTGGTCAGAGGAGTTGAAAATATCTCCTTTGGAGAAGTTGTCCTTATATATGTTGGACGGACAGTGATTCGTTTGGTTGCTTGTGTCTTACCGGATTCAGATGACTGGCTTACATGTGTCTTGGTTGGTTCAGTAGTCAGTTTTGATTTTGATGTTAAATCAGTATGCATTTGACTGGATATGTTTGATTTTTCTGATTCGGAGTATGGATGTGTAACCTTTATATCAGCAGAAGGGCTTAATATTGTCATGTATTGAGTGTTCTCATTGAATCTGGCCCTTTGGTCTTGAAGATGCAGCTGAGTTATTTTGTCCAAGATGTCTGCTGCTTCTTGGCGACCTACAGGTGGTTGAGGTAAATGCATTTCATGGACTGACATATCGAAGGGGTTGTAATCTGTTGAAGATTGATCAGCCAGTATGGATGAGTCATGAGAGGGAGGGTCTTGATGGGTGTCTGGTAAGATCTCTTGTGTTGTTTGGTCAAAGATGGGAGTAGTCTCATCCTGCAAAAGATGAGATTTCATGGCTTTTTCACTCCAAGACTGCCTAGATAGAATTTCAAGCTCTTGGTTTTGAGAGGAATTCACATTTGATGATTCTTTCACTGCAGATGGTAAGTGCTCTGGTTTGGTTTCATGAGGCGTTGATCTGATAGAGTCTGATCTTGGAGTGAACGAAGCAGGTGAAGTGACTTCCTGTGTACTGAGAAGACTATCAGGTGATGGTGGATACTTTAGAGATTTCTCTCTCATACTTTCACACTCTCTCATTTGCTGATGTCTAGACCAGGAACATGTGTTGTGCTGAGCTTGAACACATGTTGAGAACAGACCCTCACAATCCTGAAGTCCTCTATTGGTGTAGAAGTTTGGTTTGTAGATACACTGTGTTGCATCTCCTGGGATTGGCTGGATACTTTGTACTTCGGTCTTAATCTGTGTGAGGATAGAGGACAAGTCAGCAAGAACTGACTAATTTTCTGTAGAAATGCTTTAGTTGTTAATTACATGTGCATCAAATAATCTGAATGATCTGGTTTGAGTCATGGAAATGCCTGTGAAAGAGAAACATTTTCCAACCCTAATGATTCTTACAGTCAATGTAAAATTGAAACATTTTCTGTGAACCAAGCTGATGAATACAGGACAAGAATGTAGGTCAGCTAAGAATTAATTTCCCATAGTTTACTTCTTCCTGTCTTACATATGGTGACTTCCTTGACTTCTAGCTAAACTGCTAGTGCAACTGTTGGAACAGGTTGAAGCACCTTGAAATAAATACTCATGGAGGCAATTTGATTTCCTTCCCCTGTCCCACCCCCTCTTCCCCGAAGATCATGTTGCTGTATTAGGAATATTTTAAGATAATGTCTTTCATACATGTACTGGAAGACTTTGTCTTGGTTAAATTACAATTATAATTGCCAAAAGGAGAAATTCTACTAACAATTGTTTCAAACATTTAAATGTTTCTATCTGAAAAAGAACCACCTGAATTTGTATTCAAAGGAAACAACCAAAAGTGTCTGTACATGCATATCTAACAATCTATTTGTGTAGTTTCAGCTATTACCATTGCCCAAGCCATCACTTTATATCGTGCAATTATTGAACAAGTAATCCTGACAAATCTCGACAGTCCATTCTTTCTGTCGGACAAATGAGTAATTATACAGCCAGTCTCTCAAAGAGGATTGTTTGCATAAGGACCATTTTGGGTGTGCTTAATGACCCATTTTGGGTGTGCTTAATGACCCATTTTAGGTGTGCTTAATGACCCATTTTGGGTGTGCTTAATGACCCATTTTGGGTGTGCTTAATGACCCATTTTGGGTGTGCTTAATGACCCATTTTGGGTGTGCTTAATGACCCATTTTGGGTGTGCTTAATGACCCATTTTGGATGTGCTTAATGACCCATTTTGGGTGTGCTTAATGACCCATTTTGGGTGTACTTAATGACCCATTTTGGATGTGCTTAATGACCCATTTTGGGTGTGCTTAATGACCCATTTTGGGTGTGCTTAATGACCCATTTTGGGTGTGCTTAATGACCCATTTTGGATGTGCTTAATGACCCATTTTGGGTGTGCTTAATGACCCATTTTGGGTGTGCTTAATGACCCATTTTGGGTGTGCTTAATGACCCATTTTGGGTGTGCTTAATGACCCATTTTGGGTGTGCTTAATGACCGTTGTGCGTCTCTTTTATGATTATTTTTGGTGTACTTTGAAATAATGGCAACTACTTGTACATGTCATACGTCAGTAGACACTGTGGCTGATGTGTCTAGGCACTTTCCTCCAAAGACTACAGTGTACTTTGCTTTTTGGTCTTTGCTATATCTGTTAATTTGTTTTCAAGTCTGATAGTTGATGAGGGTGAAATTTTCCCTTACGTTACATTTGTTGCAGTGCCTTGGGTAGGTATGTCTGAGTTGGTGATGAAAGGTGGGTGTAACCTGGTTGCTAAAGATCCTCCAATCACATCGATGGTGAAGAAGCTCACCACTTGACACAGTTCCTTTCACGAGATAAAACACTGGTCATAGTTGAATTAGGTTAAGGGTAGTGTACACGATTGGTAATCCTCCAATTTTATTTTTACTGAATTATTATGAAATACCTTACTAGACTGTATGTTAATAGTAGTCTCAATCATCCTGTGAAATGATGGCACCAGGTGTGCTGTCGTTGTCAAGAAAAGGGGAACTTTATATCATTTTCCAACGATTTCCGGCTGGCAATCGTTGGAAAACTGCCCTGTAGCCTTTAGTCAAGGCGCGCGTGGCTACCCGGACGAGGGGTGCGCCCCGTTGCTGGCATATTCGGGGTGCGTCACGTCCAGGTAACCACGCGCGCCTTGACTAAAGGCTATCATCCACCCGACGGTTGAAAACGAACGCCGTTTTTCTCAATTTTTTTTTCGCCATCCAACAACGCAAAACTTTGAACAGGTCAGTGGAACGATATTTCCTATAAAATACTAACCCCCAAATCCGCCCATTTTTGAATATTGCAACAATGACCAATCATGTACACTACCTTTAATTCAAGTCTTGCAATGGAAACAAACTGCAATACCCTTGTATCATGCATTCCCAGAAGTTTCCACCAGTTCCCTTTTGTCCAGCTTCACCATGACTTCATAATTCACTGGTCATAGTCCTAAGATCAAGTATTATCCTATCACACTTTATCTTCTAATAGCCAAAGCTCACTGCTATTGTTAGACTTATAGGTCTTCCACCATCAATCTAATTGATCTATGTGGTAGATAAAAGTTGAAAAAACTCTCAACAGAACTTAGCAAATAAAATGATGATGGCTCACACCAAGACCAGGCTATTCCCTCATTAAACAAATGGCATGAAATAAAAAAAAATTTATCAAAAGTGGTAACGGGTTTTAAACGCATTTTTCACCATTTTTTACCTAAATTTCACCTATAGACACCATACAGTGATGGTTCATTTTAAAGCTTTTGAAAAAGAAATTGTGATTTTTGGCGGGAAGTGCCTGGTTTTGGCATGGGATGTCGCAAATATAATTTAATGATATCTTAAAGTTATTGATGTCTTCAGGAAATTATACCATCATATGAGCCATTTCGACAAGAAACCTACCACGTGGGATTTTTTATAAGGATGGGAATCTATGTTTAATTTGATAAACGTTTAGCAAAACCTTCCCACATTGTTTAAATGTTTAAACGTTCAGTCAAAACTTCAAAAAAGCTGCCGCCTGTCCTGTATGTGTGCGGTAACTGCAGTTACGTGTTTTTGTATAATGCGAATGCATCTGTGTCTGCTCATGAAAGGAACCGCAATCAATGGCGTATTTATTTGCCAGGAACTGGCTGAGATATTATTATCACTGTCCATTAATTAGCAAACAGGCACTGGTGGCAGTCCTCAAAGTCCAGTGGCCTACAGCTGAACACAAATAGATGGGCCTGCATTTGTACTTTGCAACAAGCAAGAGATACATTGTATCAATTTGAACAATGCAGCTGTCAGTCATTCTCTAAAAAGGCTTTTTTGGAGCTGATATTTTACTTTGGCATTTTTCTTTCAAAGACCATGGAAACTTTATACGAAAATTCATGGAAACTGAAATAGATTTATAAACATCATAGATTTTTTTGTAATTATAAACGGAGGGTAGATTGCGCAAATAGAAGGTCCCACTTTTGAAATTTGAGTTCAGTTTAAACGTTTGGGAACATTTCTCAGCGGGTTTTTTTCTTTTAAACGTTTAAATGTGTAAACGTCACATCCTTAATTTTTTAGTGTAATACATAAACAATGAATTGAAATTGATATTAGTAGTGTGATTGGGAGATGCATTTAACCCAAAAACTAGATACAAAAAGTAGAGTCCACGATAATGAGTGGCAGTCAACCATACCAATAGTTATCAATAATATTTCACATCTGGAATGATTATTCTCATTGGCCTGTAAAACTGCACATACTGAGCTAATGAAATAGAAATTCAGGAGAACAGATTTGTTACTATTTTTCTCACACTGCCATTTCTCTTAAGAAGAGAGATAACTTAATTTGATTATTTATGACAATTGCTCTGAGCCAGTGCAAATATTTCAGAAATGTAATGTTTGGATGTTGCATCAGCCATGGCCTTGATACAATAAATAATTTCAAGCTCTTGAACACTCTAAGATGAAAACTCTAATCTCCAAGCCTTTCTGACACTAAATCATCTGAATTTCATGGAATTGTACCAAGCAATGAAAAGATTCCCAATGCTTATAAATACCTGAACTTTGTAAAACTTTAGGGTTATTACGGGCCATTTTTATCTCCTGCTTCACTTGCAGGCAAATGGTGTAGAGGTAATTTTCCAAAACATTGCGAGGTTCTGATAGTAGAAAAATATTCTCTTAGAAAGTCATTAGCCTTGCATAGTATTTGACCAAATTTGAATTTGGGAGTAAACAAATTGATAGAAATATTTAACTTGAGGAGGTGGAATTAAAAAGAATGCTACTATTGAATAAGTAATGAGTAGCTTTTTTCTCTATGATACTTACCACTGACTGTGTATACCTCGTTAGATTGTAGCATGTTCTCTTGACAGATGCTGTCCTCCAATTTGTAATAAATAATTATTTCATGTCCGGTTGCCATCCAGTTTTGTCCCTTGTAAATCCTGTTGACTTTTACTCTGTACCTGATGATTTCACCTGCCTTTTTGTGGTCTCCGGCTTTGAGATTGCTAGCTGTAGAGGCAATTCTAGGACCAAGATAATGTAGTAAGGCATCATCAGTTGGAGTGACTCCTAAAGAGACTTGTTGATCAGTCAGTGTGAGAGGTTTCTCTGTGACATCAGCATTTGTTTTACCGGTCTCTGTTGTTTCAGCGCTTGTTGCTTTGAGAGTAGCTGTGCTTGCCGTTTGTGTGAAGGGGTCTTTATGTAACATATATTCTTCACCCAAAACTTTACCTTGGATGACTGTGAGTAAAAGAAAAGATGTTATTTGCCCGCAGTTCATAAATTTACAACCTAGTTTTTGATACAAAAGCAAGAACATTTTGCGGGTTCAAAATCTCAGCAATGGAATTTTTATTTGGTTTTATTATAATTCAATAAAATTTAAAAACAAGTTGTTAATTCTATATGAAAACACACTATATGAAAACACACTCGGGGCTGTTCTATGTGAAGCGGACAACAAAATCTTCACATAAGTGATATTTTTTTTTTTTAGTTTGTTGGCTTCTACAATATATCTATATTTTCATAATTTATTTTCAGAAACATTAATATTGATGAATAAATGTTGATAGAAATTACTTCTATCTCATTCCTTTAAATGCCACAGGGGTCAAACCTACTCCAAATTAAAGCTTAAGAGGTGAAAAATTCAACTATGTATATAATTTTTCATATTTTGCAACATCATACCCATTTTTGTAGATCCGGTAACAATTGGTTTGATGAAATTGTGACTTGTTTTCCTGCGAAAAAGACTTACCAAAATCTGACTGGCAGAAGTGTCGTTGTGGGTGCATTGGCACACAAGCAAGGCATGTCGTTGGTACTCCAGCGTGACCATGACAAACCAACATGGTAATCATCAGGAGATGGAGAAGGACTCCTTGAGAATGAAGAAAATGCTGCATGCTGATTGCTCCCCTGTGCCGTGATTCCTGCCTGCCTTGATCTCGGTACTGCCATAAAGATCCCCAGTATCTCCCACTGCTGTCAAACAGCCCTATCTTGCACAAATATGTTATAGTTAACAAATGACGAACATTGTGCCCTGACTGGGAATCCCAGGGCACCATTGTTCTGTTATTATCAGTTTTATCTTAAAAACTCTATCAGAAGAAAACAAAAAATATACAACCAACTGTTTGGTCCTGCCAAATCTTTTTTCTACTAGGATCAAAATATGAAAATGAATAAAACTGCTGCAAACTGCTGACTGACTGAATGGACCTGAAATATACAAATCAAAAAATTAGCTGGCCTGACGTTTCGAACTTAAGCAAGTTCTTTCTCAAAGGTGAATGACAGAGTACAAGAAACAAACATGTAGGGAACACACATGCATGAGGGGGTGGGTGGAGAAACACAAAAGAGGGATGCAAATATCAAATACAGGTTATCCGTGTTGGTATGCAGTTTCATACATGATATTATTTTATGAGAAAAACAATTTGAATCTTTTTTTTTACTGAAAGAAATGCTTGCAGCATGTCAAAAGATATGAGTGGTTGTACATGTAGGTCTAATGGGTGCAGGGTATATGATTGGGTGTGTTTAGAAAATTGCATGTAAAATGGAAATTAAGACGCATACATATCTGTCTCATTGTTAAGAGTTCTGGCTGTAGGGTACTCTGTATTCTTATAAAAAGCTTTATCAATCGTTTCCAAAGGTTTTGAGGTAGAACTCTGAATTGTAACATGGGGTTTGTGGTTTGGGTTAAAAGAGCAACATGTGGTTATGACGTGTACACATACCCTGATATCAAGTGCAATTGACTTTTGGTACTTGGAGACAGTTTTGATATCTGATTAATTGTATAAAGTGTTGTAATATCTGTAGCAGGTGCACACAGTGCATACCATAACCACCACATCTGCAGTATCACTTGTTCCTGTAGAGTATTTCATATCTCCAGTCACAAATGCAATATTCACCATTTTTCAATAGCTTTTGAAGATAAGGAATGTACCATTTTAGCTGTGGCCATGAGTGTTAGTAATTATTTAAAATTCTCCTTCCTTTTTTAATTTTAAAATTAATATCTGGGTATTTATCTCATCAGCAGATTGGAAATACCCAGTAATAACAGCTGTCTTGTGCATGGGCGTAAATCCCGGGGGGAATGGGGTATATATCCCCCACTTTTTGAACAGGGGGACACTGGATCATCCCCCCAGATTTGTGTGGTGAGAAACAAAAAATGCTGATTTTGAGGTTAACTTGTAACTTTCCAACAGTCAAAATGTATAAGAAAGGGAAAACAAACAATACAAAACCTGTATATTAATGCACCGTTGTGTTGTCAGGCATAGACATTTTTGCATTAGATGTACACAGCCTACATAGGGTAACCAGACCTTTGTATCATAAACAGCACCCCCTAGTGTCATATTGTCTCCAGTTTCCCCTCCCCCTCCCCCCCCCCCCCACTTTTAGAATTTCTTTGGCCAGCTGGGATTTTGGTCAGTCCACATCCCCCACTTGCCGACACTGATTTTATGCCACTGGTCTTGTGACTGCTAAAGACAAGATTAAAAGTCAAAAATATCTGTATTTGTCAGATGTTATGTAAACTTCAAGGTATAATTCTGATGACTTTATCAGTGTCCTCTGTTGACAGTGTTTTTTATACAATGAACATTTCATACTTGTTCCTACTTGTGAATCAAAGTTGACAAAATACGTTGACACAGTTTTTGTACCTGAATTTTGTTTTAACCATAAATTGGGTATAACTCCACATATGTGACCCGCTCCAGAAAAAGGTGATATAAGTCGCGCTATGCATTTACGTGTAATGGCCCTTTCAACATTTAAAGGGTAAAATTTTTCGTAAAAAATAATTTTTTGTTTTTGTCTTTAATGACATCTTAAATATCTAAAGTTTCAAGTTGGGTGCACAACAATGTTGATTTAAGTGAATAAAGTGAAACAAATAACCTTTTTAGAGTGCATTGTTTCATTGCATTGTATTAGAACTAGCTATTTCAAAGCCTGTTTTCTCTGTTGTGCAATTTGAACTCCATAGAGCTAACTAATATGCAAAAACGCGATATCTCCAGAATGGAAAGGGCATCTGAGCTCTATCATGTACCAAATGAAAGCTTACATTGCGGGCTTTCCAAACATACATAAAACTCATTTTTCATATTTTGCGACATAATATACCTTTTTTCAGAGCGGGTCACATATATGCTTTTAATCAATAAAGAAAGGCATTGTAGGAGTTTATGAAGTTGTTATAAATTGGATCGTTTTGGACTATTTTGTTTCTGCTTCGTAACGTCTGAGTGTGACCATACACTCAAGCTTCCTTCCATGTCTAATTGTAGGACTTCCGCCTACTAAAGTTTCCTCCCTTCCTTCAGGCAGCACTTCATAGCTTGCTAGGTGATTGGCATGACCACATCACTGGCATACATTCTCTTACAATCTGTTGGTCAATTGATTCAGTTGGCATGATGCCAGCTGCAATATTAGTGTTTACAACCTACTCCTAGAGAGAACAGTCATAGCACAAAAGGCCATCAAATGGTCTATCAAAAAGATAAAATAAAAGCTGTGCTTTCCACATCTGTCATTCTCTACCTGCTGATTAATAGTAGACTTGTTACAAAAAGTAGGCTAAATGTCTGCTGTGACTAATATACAGATAATACACTCTCTGCTTACATAGTCTCTCTCCTCCCCGTCTGTCCCTGTCTGTTCATCCACAGTTTACCCTCACCGTTGTGTCCCATGTCCATCATGATAGCTGTTGCATTTGAGTAGTTTAAGTTCTTGCACAATGAAGCTACAATTGCAATGCAACTCCTGTCAAGATGTATGCAAACTCAAATCCCAACCCTGGACCCCTTACCACAGTGTCAGATCTTTTACTCTAGTCTATAGCTTTCCAAGCTGTGTTTTCTGTATTTTGAAGTACCTATGGGTGAAACGAATGAGAAAAGCCGTGTTTCCAGTTAACTTTTTCTTCCGCGACCTCACAAAAAATGACTGCAACATGCGTTCTCGTAAATCTACCGTGCCTTCCCATTTGGACTTTTATAACCGCGACAGAATGTTTATTCGCCTTGCGAGGCTGGCAGAATGTCACACTTCGCGGGCACTGTGCACAATCACATTTGACCTAAACAGGATAGACGCAGTAACCTAGTGTAATTTTTCGCTCGCTAAATCGCTAAAATCTGCCATGTTTCAAAGCAGCGAATGGACGAAAAACGTAGTTGTTGTATGCACGTACAGGGTCGTCTGTCGTTTCGCTCTGCTGCAAAGCACTAGCGTAACTGCATGTAATCACAGGTGGATGTACTATATGTATGTGACCATACCACCATTTACGGTCACACGCTAGCGATAATTGCTGTGTAGTTGTCTAGTTGACGTAATACAGGAAGTTGCATTGTTTACACAATGGTTTTCCGTGTGGTCGTGGTAGTTCTACATGGAGGGGCTGTTTCCATTGGACTTTTTATAGTTTCTGATGACTTTCCGCGGCCGAACGGATATCTTCCGCAACCGCTTTCGGCCTGGTTGTTTTACATCAAGGTCGCAGTAAGTTGACAGGGACGTTAGTTTACCGCGTGTCCCTATTGGACTTAATTTGTCATTCTACAGAAAAGTCGCGGTAGATTGACAAAAATAAGTCCAATGGAAACACAGCTATAGTGAGACTTTTACAAGGTGGCACTATCAAACTATGTGTGCAGTGCCTGGGAACAGATTAATAGAACTGATGAGTAGAAGAACAATGCCACGTTCCATCACATTATTCATGTTGGTCAGATGATAATTAATTTGTCATTACCCCCCCCCCCCCCCCCTTCCCCCTTCCCCCTTCCAAGAGGGTGAAATGACACCCCAAAAATAAATAATGCCGGTTTGCCAATAAGCCAGTTTAGTATTTCAACTGTGCATGTGCACAATGACACGGGTCACGGGTCATTCGGGATAACTAACACATGCATATGAACACGCAAGGTGGTTGCACAACTCGCACTTGTTAAATTCAATCAGAATAGGAGTTCACGTAACATCGCGTGACATTATGTCAGCAATTTTATTCGGATTAACTTTTGACTTAACTACTTTATCGAGATACCGAACTGGCTTATTATCATCTTTTCATCTGCAATAGCATAGGGACAAGACACAATCCATAGCCGTAACAAGCTATACTATGTTGTTCAGAGAAATACTGGAACTATGCAAATGGTCCGAAAATGTAATTTGACCTTATGCCGCCCTCACCCGAAAAATCTTGACTATATTTCTGGTGAAATGAGGTTTAAAAGAGTTGTTGATTTCTTTGTGTTGTGCTGATTGTTTTTCATTGTCAGTCTACCATTGCTTTCTTGCTCTCTTGCCAACAACATGATCTATCTCATCCTACACCTTGTTATACTCTGCGTATTGTCTGCATATTCTTCCTTTTTTAATGACCGGTCTGGTCAGGAATTGAAAGTTTGAGCAACATTCATTCAGTCAGTAGTAATCTGTTGCAGCAGTATGTAATCTGATACAGAGCATGAGCATGGACGTGACAGGATTAAACAATTTACATGGAATCATGGTAGCTTGTATGGGAATACTTTACATGCTGAAATTTGGGTTGAGTGAGTAATCCTGGCTACAAGAAAGCTTGCCCCCACTCCACCCCAACTTACCGCAACAACCACTTCCTGATTCCAGACGTACACATTTTAACAATTATAAAATATTGTCTAAACTTTTTCTTCTTGGTTGGTCTTGGTTGTGATACTTTATAATGTATATATATACTTTTATAATGTGACAGATGTACATGTAGCTTTGTGATAGGAATACCAGTCACATGCTATATCGCCACCTGTGACCACTCAGGAACTTCGCCAGGAAGAAGTTTGAGCAAGATATTTTTGGACGATGAATCAAGACTCCTTTCAGCAATTCATTCCTCATGCACATTGTACAGTAGTGTTAGTTTCAGTAGTATTAAACATTTTTTAAACCACAAGTTAAATATTTGCAAAGAGCATTCAACAAAAATGTAGTGGTTTTGCTTAAAGGCCGGTACATGATTGGTCATTGTTGCAATTTTCAAAAATGGGCGGATTTGGGGGTTAGTATGTTATAGGAAATATCGTTCCGCTTACGTGTTAAAAGTTTTGCGTTGTTGGATGGCGAAAAAACCGAGAGAAAAACGGCGCTCGTTTTCAACCGTCGGGCGGATGATAGCCTTTAGTCAAGGTGCGTGGCTACTAGCTGGACACGTGCTGCGCCCTGACAGGCTGAATGCCAGCATGTCCAGCGCGCCACTCATCCGGGTAGCAACGTGCGCCTTGACTAAAGGCTACAGGGCAGTTTTCCAACGATTTCCAGCTGGAAATTGTTGGAAGACGATGTAAATTTCCACTTTTCTTGACAACGACAGCACACCTGGTGCCATCATTTCACAGGATGATTGAGACTACTATTCACTTACAGTCTAGTAAGGTATTTCATAATAATTCAGTAATTTATTTTTGAGAATTACCGATCGTGTACACTACTTTTAAGTATTTGCTTTGTTCCCCCTCCCTCACCTTACTCCCCTCTGTCCAAAACAAATGAATAAACATGTTTTGAGTAGCAGGAGTGCTTTTGTATTAATTTGTCCCAATTAGCTTTTTCATTTTTTATTGAACATTATTTAAAATATTTTATATATTAATTTGATCAAGTAGCATTGCAGGTCAATATAAATGTGTACACAAAGAATATGAAACTGAGTGGATTAAATGTAGTCAAAAACATCCACTGTTCACTTCATATGAGGAAATATGTCTGTGATGTTACACAAGGCATGATACTACACCATGATACAGCTTCAATCAGTGAGGTTTTAAACTCTGACGTACCTGGGATATTGTACCTTTTGATGCATAGCATTCTTTCAAGGATCATAACGAGTGCAAACAAATAAAGGCAGTAATAAGAAGAGTCAAGCCAGTTTGAAGTGGGATGTGAATGAAGTTGACATCCCTATAATAAGGCCTGGAGGCCAGTTGTAATCAATTGGCCATCTGCTGGAAGCTTGTGTTCTCTTACTTGTTAGATTGTTGGTGGTTGCATTCCTAGTGTGAAGTCAGTTGTCAGATCAACATCACCACCTAGGAGAAGAATCTAATAACATCAGTAGTAATATGACTTGGCCATCTGTGATGCTCAGTATGCATTGATATAAACAGACGAGGCATGTTTGTAAGATTTCCTATTAAGTCAAGTTTGAAGTCAGTCATGTATGCAACTCCTGGTCTTACCTGTATGGTGCTACTATTATGGTTTCTATCCTTAGTGTTCAGGAAGGCGTGTCATTAATACTCTAATTCAACTAGAACATGTTCTCATACCGTAACAGTGAAGAGTAAAGTAATTTAATACACTCACTTCAAGTTGCCCTGGCTTGATAGCGTAGAAGAATTAAAAACTCAGTTTGTAAAAGGAAGAAAAAGGCATTTTGTTGACCTTCATATTGGAAAATGTGAAAAAGAGAAAAAGCTAAAATTCTGAAATAGGTTTTGAATAATTGAGTTTAAAGTATAGAGTAGCTTCCATCAGTCAACTTGAGCTAATTTAATGTGGATTTTACAAAGGCACAATAATGCTTGTAAAAATTGATTCCCATATTTAACATGTACAATAAATCGGTGACCTCAGAACTTAATCTAATTACAATCAATTTAAAAGTAACACCTTTTTAAAAATGTAATACATAGTAATGCCAGATAATATCCCCAAGGAGTGGTTATAACCAGATTTGCTTTATATAGCAAACCCTACATGAAGTTTGCAACCCTATACAAGCTGCCAGACTATTCAAGAAGGAGGCAGGGAATATTATTAGAGACACGGAAGTATATTAAGAGGAAGGAAGGCATTTCTTATCTTAATGTGCACTTGTCTGCTGTTCAGGATGCTTCCGTGTGAAATATTAGTAGGGGCTAATTATCACACATGAGTAAAGCCACCCATAACACTCTACTCCCCACTCCACCTACACACAGCGATAATGAGTAAAATCATCCACAACACTCTACTCCCCACTCCCCCTACTCACAGCGATAATGAGTAAAACCATCCACACACTCTACTCCCCACTCCCCCTACTCACAGCGATAATGAGTAAAGCCACCCATAACACTCTACTCCCCACTCCACCTACACACAGCGATAATGAGTAAAATCATCCGCAACACTCTACTCCCCACTCCCCCTGCTCACAGCAATAATGAGTAAAACCATCCACAACACTCTACTCCCCACTCCCCCTACTCACAGCGATAATGAGTAAAACCACCCACAACACTCTACTCCCCACTCCCCCTACTCACAGCGATGATGATTAAAACCATCCACAACATTCTACTCCCCACTCCCCCTACTCACAGCGATGATGATTAAAACCATCCACAACATTCTACTCCCCACTCCCCCTACTCACAGCGATGATGAGTAAAATCATCCACAACACTCTACTCCCCACTCTCCCTACACACGGCATAAACCATCCACAACACTCTACTCTACACTTCTCTACACACAGCAATGAGTAAAACCATTATTATTCCATCACTTTTGAAAGAAAAATACATGTTTTTTTGGGCACATTTAGAATTTGTATTGTTTATTATTAAAGTTGGGACATGTCAACCTCAACTGCTGCATGTTTAATCTATTAAACTAATATAAATCAGTGTCATACATCAGTATGGAAAACTGACATTTCATTTTAAGAGAATACTTAGAAAGTTAGATTGATGTGGCAAGTTAATAGCCTTTCTCGCCTATATTCCGTTGAAGGGCGACTTTCCCTGACTTTTTGAACTGAGTTTTATACATTAGGGTGAAGTCTTGAATCTGGAATTACGCAGTAGATTTGACTGCAGCCAGCCACACCCAACAAACTTGCACTGTATGTTACAGCCATACAGGAAAAGAACCCAACCTAACAAACATCCTTGAACTTTGAGTATCTTTGATAAATCGCAAAGCTGTCATTCTTAGAAAGTCTCAGAATAATACCTAACTTCCCCATTCAGGCAGTCGACAGCAGTACTTTGAAAACTACTCTGTACCAACTTATTTTGTTTCTAAATGTCTTGACTTTGACAAAGATTGAATTAGGGGTGTGCATTTACGGGTATTAAAAGAACCGGGTACCCAATTGAAAAACATACAGGTACCCGGGTACCCATTAAAGAAACTCAACCCAAAACTTCCAATCCCGGAAGTTGCAATAATATCTTTCTCTGAGATTCAAAAAGTCTGAATTTAGACAAAATTCTGAAAATCTACAGTCATGCCTGTCCAGTAAACATGGTCACTTCTCCACCTTTGTGTGTGCCAGCACGCGCATGCACCGGCATCATCACAAAAGACTTGTCCGGAAGCTGTTCTATTTATTGTGGATTGAGGTGCTATTATGTCTCGTCGAGGCTCTTACATACCCAGACTGCAAAAACCACGACCAGTAAATTCCCTTTATTGTCAACTTTCGTGAGCGTCATAAACATGAAATCTGTGCTGTTTTCCCACATAGTCCGGTTTTACTTTTGAAAATTCGTGACAAATAACATTTAAAACCTTTCTTTTTTCATTGTCTGGGAAGTAACTATGCGATAATGTAAAGTTGTACGGGTATTCGATTCCATAATCTGGAACCGGTTCCTGACATGAACGGTCGGGTACTCGGGTACCTGGTTCCAATGCACACCCCTAGATTGAATACAAGTTACAAACACCAACATTTTCATGCACAGTGCAAATTGTTGAACTATTTAATCAAATGATGGAAAGGAGTAGTAATTTGTAGAAATTCATCTTGTAATAACAGATCCAGAGACAAAGAAACAGAATTAAAGTTTTATCTTTTTTAGAGGTCGACTGTGCTATTGGCCAATTATATGTTGTTTCAAAGGAAATGTCTGTAAAATTACCAGGAAAGTAGGAATTACAGCAAATCAAAACACTTTCATAATGCATCAAGTTCCGCACAGTGTAATTTTATTTCCTTTCATGTCAGTGCCCATGCCCTATAACTCCTTAATGCTGTGTCCTTATTTACATCAAAGGACAGGTCAAAAAAGTGCTGGGTAAGTCTGGTCAATGAGGATTCCGTGAGAGTTGTCCTACCTTGGTGGGTGGGCAGCGGGAGTCTATAATGAACCAATGTCCGTGCAGGAAACTAGAAATCTTGCCTTAAACCACCTAACTAGTATAGAGAGCTGACATTGTGTCAAAGAGAGTAGCTTAAGGTTGATATTTCTTTCCTCACGCAATAGAGCTTTTAAGATTTAGGAGGAAAATCATTCATTACAATTGTATGAAAACAGCCAACTCTGAAGTATAGACATATTATATTGTAATGTCAAACTCTGTCCTTTTAAACATTTGCATAATATAGTGCTTGTCTTTGAATTATGAATGAACATGTAAACTGTAAACCAGAAGCTAGTTTTATTTTCAAGCAGAATTAAGTTCCACATATAAAAGGCTGAAAGACTGACGTTTTCTAATTGGTTTTACATCCTGCCAAGCAAAATATTTGAACAGAAAAATAATGCTGCCCAATTTTTGTTGTATTGACAAAAATTGACAAATTGGAAAATTAAGCTTAGTATCGAGAAAAAAGACTATTTGATCAACATTTTGCTCTGCAATGGCAATTTCAAAATGTATTGTTCTTTGATAATTGATAGTGAGAAAAATGGTTTTATATATACATCATGTATTTACATGCTGATCTATTTCAGTTTTTTTATACATAAAAGGTCAGAGCAATAAATTTAATTAAGAATAATTAGTAAAAATAGAAGAGAAGAAGTTGATTTCTTTTCAATTCTTTACAAGTGCTTCTCCAAGAAGATATATTACATATAGCACCATTCATACATGCTCTTTTCTCCATTATTAACATAATTTACAATTCGATATCTTTCTGTATCACAATACCCGTCAAACACACTAAGAAAAGATGAAATTTTAATTTAAAACTTTGAATCAAAAGGATGGAATACTAAGGTTCTTGGTCAATCAAAGTACGGATTATATAAGTATATTAAATGCATCATCTGTCTCGATACTGATATGAACTGGACTCTTATATACAAATGAATAATAAAATGATATTGATTAACAGTTACAGTTGGTAAATGTACATTGATGAGTAAGCAATGACACAGCTAGTGCATTCTCTCCGACAAAAACGTAATAATCTGTGTCTGTCCACTATCCACCTTGCTAAGGCGTAGGACACTGTCCAGATATATAGGCCAAGGATTTCAAACTTATTCAAAGTAAGGCAATGAGACATTCTTGTTCAGACAAAGTCTTCCGGTTTCCTCCAGATGTGCTAAAATCACGATTTTGTCTCCGTTTTAGATTACCAATCCACTCGATGTAAGGATTAAGGAACAGTGCTTCCTAGTGTATGGGAGTGCCTGTCACACTGACTCATGCTGTCTTCGCCTAGGAATAAACCTTTTTTGAACAACCGTCATTGACTGTTGGTTGCTTGATCTCATAGCCAATGGAACATCATTGCCTAGCATGTTACAAGCTTTGGGTGATTGAAACGAGCAATATGCTCCAATACTAGCTAGTGTGTCCCAGGTGATCCATTCTGCAATTTGGTGGCCTATAAGCTTTCAAAATTTGTTCATTTTCTTGAGTTTACACAGACCTTACATAGACCAAACGTTTTCAGTGTGCCCTTAGACTGAATTAGATTAGGTGAAGCTACATGGTGCTCCACCCTTATCTCTAAACTTCAGATCTGTTCCTCCACCCAATTGTAACAGATTTCAGACATTGACAACATAGGCTATAACCTTAATCCTCTGAACAGTATGATGTATTTTGGATTAAGTTAGAAATATAATAGATCTGCAGATGTTTGTCTAGCAATTTAAACAAAGAGTGTATTTACAGGGCAAGATATTATTCAGTATCAAGTAATGCACATTTTGTCATTTATATGACAGTAGAAATATTAATTTTAACATCATTGAATGTTTAAATTGTGTAAATACAAAGACAGGAAATGTTTTCTCTTTAGATCGAAACATATTTGTTTAATGTGGTGTTATCTGTTTTTAATAGTGATACTTCAGCCATGTCTGTTCATTTTGAAATTTTTTTGTCATTCATTTCAGTCAGAGTATCAAGTTTCTTCACCATTCCCAAAGGTAACTTGACAGACTTGTCTTAAAAAGTCCCTTTCATTTCATTTCATGGAAGGATTGTCAAAGTCCTAATTACCTTGCCAGTTTGTTTCTCATGTGATTCACAATCTTGGCTGTTACAAGTTCTCCCAGGAGGTGCACCAATAACTTGTGATTGTTATACTCCATACATGTATTCATGTGTTTCTCTACTATCAGTTCAGGCAATGCCAACTCTCTTTGCATGTTTTCTCCTGGGCCCTATTCTCATCTCACTACCTTTTTGACATCTCTTCATGGGATTTGTTACAAGCCACTCACAAATGCCACTTGGTCTACGTACACAAGCAGAATGCATGGCTGCGCAGTCATCTTCATGGAATAAGTAGGGGTTATAGGCACAGACATCCTTCTCTTTAGACTCTGGAGGCCAGTAGATGACACCAGGCTTAATCTGAAATGACATTAAAGAAGGTCTCACTGACTTGTGGTTATATTTAAAAGATATTTGCATGATGCAGGGTAAAGTGGTTAAAGTTTTCACAGCAAACCAATTAAAATGTTTAGTCTTGTTTTCAAAACATTTTACCATTGTAGTTAAAAAAAAAAAAAAAACTATTTCAGTGCAGATCATGTCTTCCGTAAAAAACAAATAAGAAAATTACTATGGGCTTGTCTGGGAAGGTGGTTTGACTTGTTTGAGTAGAAGTAAGTTATTGGCTGTTTTTTATATTTAGAAATCTTGAACATAATTGCTTTTCATTTTTCTTTCTGAATTTGATTTGGCTGTTTCGAGTGTAAGTTCATAAGCCAGTATTGATCACTAAACAAACCTTCCCACTGATGTTAATAAATATCAGCTTATATAGGGAAAGTTAGTCAATTAAAAAGGCTTGCTAATTGATTGGTGCACAGGTGATAGGCCAGTCCAGCAGGTGTCTATAAAACCACAGCTATATTCTATCTGCTAATTTATTTACCTGCAATCATGGTATGTTTTAGTAGATGAAGTTATGGCTGCCTTAATGACAGCTTGAAACAAGTTAATACAGCCTTGGATACAGTAGGTACTGGCCTTCACCAATTAATTATTCTAATTGCACTTCATTTAATTCTTACGGTTGGTATTTTCTGAGTTATTTGACTTACTGTGCATTCATCGCAGTATTTCTTGTAGATGTGCTTCAAGCCTTGTCTCTGGCTTTTGGTCACAAGATGTGACTCAACTACCCAATCACAAAGGTGGATTGTCGGCCCTTTATCATCAAAGCTTCCTGTAAAAGTAAAAATAAAATCAAAGCTTCCTGTAAAAGTAAAACAGAATCAAAGCCTGTCTCACTTATAGGAACTGCCAGAAAGACCAGCACATTATCATTGGAAGGATATTAAGAATGACCAGCAAATCATGAATCATAAATTTGCGCTGTTAATATTGCAGTCAAAGGATTAGATAATCATCAAGTGATCAGTAATCCAAGATGAGTTAATCTTGAGCTCCTTGTTTGAAGATATAATTAATCTCCCAATGGATTACAGGTCGCACATTATTTAGTTTCAAGATACCACTGTGTCAATCTTGACCCATTTACAAGTTGACCTTTTGCTGTTACAAAGTCTGCTTCAGTCAACAAGTCTAAAAATTATCATCCGGCCTCGTCCCTAAAGTTTTAAGGTAGATGGGAAACAGACCAGTCTGTTTCAAGTCTTCAAGTCACACAGTTCCCCAAAGTTTGCGTCACAAAAAAGAAAGTGTTGAAATAATACCCTATGATATTGTACTTTAGGAGCATATCTGTATGTACCCTTCCTCATTTTTAATGAGCTGCAATCATAGCATCAAAATAAACTGCCAACAGTCAAAGCTTTTGAATTATGACATACCCTCCCACGTAAGTATAACAGAGTATAAGATATCATATAGATATGCGTTTTTCAGTCTTTAGATTTGAATGTAAAGTATAGATGCCATTCTGCTTGCAAAATGCAGTTTCCTCACCTGTTAACAAGTATTTCTTTCCCTCGTTCAGCATAGTCACACCACACATGCCACTATCTGCTGGACTGAAAATCTCAATCTTGCTTCTTGCTAGTATCTTCTCCTCACCCTTGTAGACCTTCTCCACTTGCATTGTGTATCTCAATCTCAAAGCCCAAGTGTTCCAGGAATCCATATCTCCTTCAGAGAGGATATGAGGACTTTTGGGTGGCTTGGCCATTCTAAGCTTGCTGACAGCAGGGAATCTCCATGGAGGCTTAGTGGTTGGTTGAGGGGTGGTAAGCAGGGGCTGAGATGACATCATGGGCTCGTAGGTTTTGCTTAGGATTTTAGCACGGATAACTAGAAATATGGAAATAGAAAAATCAATGAGTAATCAATGTAAGAAAAACTTGATAATTCTTTTGTTTTTGATGAAGCGGATGTAAAATATTCTGTCTAGGAAGTACATGAAACTCTGTCTACTGGACTTTGTATTGAGAAGATTTGGTTGTACAGACAGAATCAACTTTTAAATAATTTGATATCCAGTTTGAAATTCTGATGCCTTACCTGTTTCTCCAGTATACCACAATATCCCCACTCTTTATTTCCCTATTTCTATCCTTGTTGCTACTTGAATTGTGCCCTTATTAGTTTAGCTAATGAGGCTGTGTAATGGGGACCAGTGTCCGACACTATTGGGTTTTCATTGAAGGATAGTTACCAGCTTGTCAAGGTGTCAGTTACCGTTACCCAAGCTTCTGGAAGGCCCCTTTTCAGCTTCCTTTTTAAAACCTAATCCTACCCCTCTCAAAAATGATAATAGGCCAGAGTTTTTTTACATTCATGGATGTAAACACTATGAGTAAAGTTGTCTCAGACAAATCCAAGACAACTCCGGTCAGAAATGTGTGTAGCAAACCCTTTATGAGCACTTGTGTATGCATTGCACTGTTTTATATATATTGCGTGTGCTCCATGTGCAAAGTTATCTAGGAACTCGCAAATAGAGATAACTTTCCTGTAAACAAGCTGGTAAGATCATGATCTTATGTTATATTGAGGTTTCTAAGAATGGAATATGACCAGTGTTTTCTGAAGGGTATTTAACTTTTAAAACACTTGGTTTATTGTTGCCATGGACTTGGAGGGATTGGTGTCTCTTGAAAAAATGGGAACAAATAGCAGGACCAGAAAAATCCTTAAAAGAAGACTTGGATATAAAGATGTTTTTTTTCTGAAGCTTGAATTTCTCCATCTTAAGCCCTTTTCACACGACACAAAAATAAAACTTGCAATGTTTGAGGATCTACTTCACTGACATTTGTTGGCACTTAGGCCTATGTAGATTTTCCCTGCCACAAAACTGTACAGTTACTTTAGGACTTGTTAATGCAAACATTTTCTTTAAATTAGAAATGTTATTATTTATTTAATGTTGGGTTACAAAAACTGAATGCTCGGTTGCTAGCGTCGTTCGTGCATTTTTAGCATGTGGTGTAGACTAACTCACGCCGCACCAGCTACTGTAGACAAATAATTGCACACACTTTATGGGAGTGGAACAGATCAGGAAAAAATGGCCCACGAAAGCGTCTCAGTGGTTTCCTTTCAGACAATTTTCCTTTCACAAGATTTGTTAATCATTGCAAGAATCTCTCAATCATTGCAAGTTTTTTGGCATTGTGTGAAAAGGGCTTTACATGGATGAACTTGTAGAAACGATTAAGCGCTGGAGAGCCCTGTCAGTAGTAGACATTTATTTTTGCTTATAAAACTGCTTGTTCAGGGAGCAATAACATGAGTAGATAGACCTTGCCCACTGTTTGGAACTAGACCTTGGATTCCAGTTTCTTTGTTAGATAAGTCCAGTAATTGTTTGTTAATCGTACCTGCTGAATATTTGTTGTGAATAACAGCAACATTGCTAAGGGGATCAACACTTTTGTCAGTATTCAGTAGGGTTGACCTCTTGCTGAAAGGCCATCAATGCCAGGAATGCTGGCTCCTTACAAAAACAAGGACATCGTTAACCCTTCCTGTGCAAGATCAGTGGTTGCACAGTTTAATTAGTTGAATTCACAGTGAAATCTTATAACTTTGGACAAGGGAACACTATTTGTTCTTGTTGAGTTCCTGGTTTGTGCACCTCATGCATATATTTATTTCTAGGTCTGTGTTGACTAAGTCAATCCCTCATGTGGACCAAAGCAGGTTTGATGACCACATCCCAAAATAACCCTAAATACCTGTCTGTCCTTGCACTGTGGTTTGTTCATTGCTGTTGAATGACATATGTGACCGGTTCTATAAAAATGGGTATTATGTTGCAAAATTTGAGAAATGAGTTATATACATAGTTGAATTTGTCACATCCTAAGCTTTAATTTGGTGTAGGTTTGACCCCTGTGGCATTTTGTGTTCTTGAGATATCTTGACATTTGTTTTCTCATATTTTCCAATTTAATGCAAGTGCATTTAGGGATATAGCCCTTTAAAAATAAGTGAAAAGAAATGACATAGAAGAAAGTTCCTGCAACGTTTGTTTTTTTCGTCTGTATTCATCAACATTACCGTTTCTGAAAATAAATTCTAAAAATATAGATATAATAGAAACCAACCAACCCCCCCCCCCCCCCCCCTTCCCCAAAATAGCTTGTATGAATTATTTTCGCCCTTTCACATAAACAGCCCTGTGTGTGTTTTTGCATAGTGCAACATAATATTTTTTTTGTAGAGCGGGTCACATATTGACGTTGTAAAAGTGTGAGGTTTACCGCATTTTGTGAATTATGTCTGCAGACCTGCTTGAGTCTATTTTTTGTACCTCAATTGACCAAAGAATAGGTAGCTGAATGCAGCCGAATATATATCCCTTTATTTAGGTGGCACTGTCATACTGTTTATCAGTGTTCAGAGACACTGATGGCTAACTGCTCCAGAAGAAAGTGATGTCCTGTGATCATTAAGGCATGATTATTTTGCAAATTCTTTAGACCCCTTGGTAGGTGTAAACAGGATTTGGAATTTATAAATGCTTCTACAAAATTTAAAGAAGGGACACACATCCCAAAGCCCATTTCATGTATATCTTGTAGATTAGTGGCAGGGGGAACTATAAGATGTTACAATGCATAACATGGTCTTCTGCAAGAGAAAAGGAAATTCTATGTGTCAACATTGCTCATTGAAGTTTACCATAATCTTCTTCATCAAACCTATTTAATGTGACATTTGAAATCCAGGGAGTGCTTAGAGGGCTTTCATAGTTGTTGTTTCCATGCCCTATTCTAGGAAGTTGTCAATTTCATAACCTGTCTGGAGGCTTTACAATCCGGCCTTCCACAGGCAGTTAGGCAGGGAAGTCTGAATCAAAACATATTGGGACTGTACATGTATAAAGCAAATATGCATTGGCTTTATTGGAAGTGCCAGAGATCGGGCTGATGAATCTGTATTAAACAGTGCCTCCTGCACATTACTAGATGGTCTTTTCCTCTGATTGGAATAAAGCCCCAGCCATGTCTTTTTGTGTTTCTGATTTTGTATTTTGGCTGTATCACTTTCATTTTCTCCATTTTCACTTTTAAATCTTGCAGGTTGTAATAGCCATTTTGTGCTGGAAAAGGTTTTGTAGTTCCATTTATTACTGTATTTAGCATTACACTGTTCAAATCATTTGTAGTTTTAAACTTTCCTAAAGGTAAAATACTGCTGCTTTCCCGCCAGAAACATAAACCAGTTGATCCCTGGAAAAAATCCACTTGATGCACTTCCCTCTTGTGTTTACTCAAGCTAGCTTGAGAGAGAGAGAGAGAGAGAGGGGGGAGAGAGATGTATTTGACTCTTATTTACTCAAGTGTAATAATATATTTCCCTCTCGACCTCTAGCAATAGGGAGTCAATTTGTTTTTAACCCTACCCAGGGACCAATCTTTAAGAGCTGCTTGTACCCTTGCTCTATGCTTGTACCTAGAAAAAGAGTCCAACATCTGACCAGGGTTGGAGAAGGAATTGAAAGACTGAGCCAACTGGAAAAAAACTCAATTAGATTTAGGCATATAAATTTCAATTGCATTTGTACTCAACAACCCTTCTGTTAATTGTCAAGACTCATTCATGGTTTACTGGCCAGGCATACCACTACCCAGGGCCCTCTCTCCTGCACTGAACAGGGATCCTTATGGTTAACAAATCAATGAGATGTCATGAGGTTGCAGGTACTCTGTTGATGAAATCAGAGGTGTGTTTGTCATCACTGGTCATAATGGTCAGGTATCAGAGGTGTTGGGAGATATGTGGATGGAGGGATTCTGCAAACACTGCCCATAGCTAGCTAGCTCAGTGTGGGCCATAAAACCTGTTCTTAAATGAATGCCAAGTTTTTGTTCCTGTACCAAAGGTAAATTCACAGCAGTGGTTTGGAGCATTGAATTCGTGGTCTGCGGGTAATTCTGTAGGTTGTTGGTTCGAGCCCAGTCCTGGGCTATAGCACTTCTACGCTGAATATGGGTAGAGGCATTATTAATGCCTTGCAGTGGACTAGTTACCCATCCCGACCCTATTCATACTGTGAAGAGATCAGATTATCTTGTCTAGTTTCAGTGTGAGGGGCTGGTTCTTCCACACTTTCCTCTGTAGCCCACAAACTGAGTGGCCCTTGGCCTTGTAAAAATCATTTCTAGTATTGCACCAGCTGCTGGAAAGATTGATGAACAGTAACATTTGATAGGGCCCCAAGGGAAACCAGTTTTAAACTGTTTGGGCACACCCTGGGTAAAGAAATGTAATAAATAAATAAATAAATAGGCTTCAGCTTGTGGTCACTTCCTCAAATTATACACCACTGGATTCAATGCCACCACTTTCACCACAACTCGGGATTAAACATTGATTTATCTAGTCTTCAGATATTCTGTGCAGCCAAGTTTTCTGAAGAGTGGATGATATTAATTTATCATTTAACCTTGATACCAGTACTAAAAATTCAGATAAATTTTGAAAGGCGTTAGTACAGTACAGTTTGTTGGGTTTGCGTGTACCTGTATGTGCATGGCAGTTATTATTCTGATATTGACTTTAAAAGAAAGAGGCAGATATTGTTAGTTTATGTTGATGCTCTAAGCTTTAATGGCACCACTATATGAAATTCTTACAAAAGAATTTATGCTCAGCATAAAAGCAAGATTGCTTACCAAATCCAGCTTGGCAGAAGTGTTGTTGTGGATGGCGATGAGCACACTGACATCCTAGTACCATCTGAGATGCCTGAAGACATGTCAGGAGCACAAGAACCAAACTCAATGATGAGATATCCATCTTGGAATAATGTTCTTGAGAAACTGTTAATTTAAACTTCTAGTTTTTCCAAAGTAGAATCACTGGCTTGATGTACATGTAGGTATGTCAGAGGATTTACTGTATGCCTCAGAAGATTACAGATGCATAACTTGCAACAATAACTCTGTGACTTGCTTCAAACACGTGGAGCACTGCATGGCAAACTGATGACAACTTGACATACCTCCCTGTATTTATCCCTGCAAAATTCCATGGCTGTTCTTTCTAGCATAACTACCCCCTCTGTATGAGTCACTCTGCTTGTGGCCTGCGGTTACTGGAGCCTTTGAACTGCCAATAACAATGTGGTAGATCAAGGGGCTGGGGACTGCTTATGGGCGGTGCTTTCTAGCCAACCCTAAAGTGAATGACTAGAGGTTTCACAGTCAAAACTCACACAATACAGGTTAGTGATGCTCTTGCTGTTTTGTAATAGTGATATGTTGTTTACGTGATGGTTGCTTGGCAAGTCACACCATCACCGTTATTAACCTCTTGACCCTTGTTGATGTTGAGGTGATAAATTACACTTAAAACCTATCCAAGGATTTTCAAATTTACTCTTCATCAATCATGGTTTTGCAAGGATTGTGTTTTGTTGTAAAGGTTTATGTTGTGAATATTACCATTCAGTAGCATAATTGAATTGGCTTGATATAGGAAAAATACAATATATTTAGATTTGATTTAAAGGTTTGCATGTTGAAGACAGCAATAAGATAAAGATTTGTGGTAGCACCATGTGGCAACGTTGAGTTTTCTCCCCGGTTCTTTTCAGAACCCACAAACTCACAAAAGAGAGAGTCGATACAAGGTGCTACAGCAAATCTTTACCCTATTGCAATATATCTGTAATGACTGTTTGCAGGAGGTGGTGTAAAAATGTGGATGTACACTTGATGTTTAAAAGGAGACTGTATGTTTAGATTGCTGGAAAAGATATAGCAGTTTCATATGAATTGTCATGCACAATGTACAGTAATTTCTCTGTTAAAAGAACATATACCATAATGAATGCATAAAACACATACACGTCAGGTTGCTGAGTTATGCCAACATAAAGAGCCCTCATGCGACAAAATTTGCTATTTTGTAACATTCTCCATAGGAAACAGGGATGCTCACAAATTGACCTGGAAATGTGACAACAAATGTTACAGTTACGATATAAAACGTGCCAAAGTGCTTTTTTAAAGGAAATTTGTACAAAGTGCCGCATGCCGCATTCACAAAAAGAGAGTTTGAATTTGTTATTTTATACGGCAAATGTACCACAAAAATGGTCTAGCGAGGTGTCAGCTGGACGTGCCACAAATCCTAGGACAAACTTTACAAATGGAACTGATAAATGAACAGAAATGTTTGCCTAATTGTGGCATCATGAGAAGTTTATTTCTCAAAATGCTTGTAAAACATGAGTCATGTTCCATCAGCCAAAACTGAACCCTGACTTTACCTTTTCAGCCAAAGTTGAAGTATCATTTGAAATAGAAACCTATCATAAACATTTGAAGGAGTTTGCATTCTAAGTCGACCTTGGGCATTGACCCTTTTCTGCTGTTTCTTTGTGAATTATATCAGCCTGAATTGGACACCAAAACGTGAAGTTCTTACTCAGCTTGTTAGTAACTCTTGAGTTTCAATTAAATTGTGAAGACTGATACAGCTACTTCAAATGTTGAAGCATGTGCAAAGTATACCCTTGGATAGAGTATTAACCTTCACAAGAGAGCTTCCAAGAAACATGTTTTATTTGTCATAACTATTTACTTCCCATTCATTGCCCAAACGCCCACACCAGTTAATGTTATGGCTCCTGTTTTAGCCAGAACATTGTATTGAAACCAATCCTGTTTATAAACATTGCCAGAAAACTCAAATATTTGTGTGATTGAGCAATATCTGAAGTATTTAGTCCCACACATGTTGGAGTTATGTGATTGGTATGTTTTTACAAGTTCAAGAATGTTTACCCAAGTCCCAAGTTGGTGAAACAATTTACATTCCTTTATCCTATGAGCCAGTACCTTATGCATACAGTAAACAGGTGTGCAAGGGACACAGTGCTGTTTAAGTAATTGTCCATTGAAAGTTATTTCTGTGATGTGAAAACTAGTACCCCTCCTCAATGGAATAACTATAACAACCAAATACCTAGGCATCAAAGAATTCGGTGTTCTAATTTTTAAATAAAAGATTAAATATGATATTCACACGACGGAAGCCATTTTTGTGAAAGAAAACTTTATGGTTGTGAAACCAAGGAATCCTCAGTGGTAATCTGGCACTGCAGCTCAGAAGCTTCAGGGAGAGATGACGAAAAAATGTTCTACAGCTAATAATAGACATAATGTTTTCCAGGAATGCTTCAACACGTTTAAGCCAGATACCCCCCCTCCCAAAATAAACAAACAGAGTGATTTGGGTAAACCAGTCTTAGGTGACTCATGAATTGTTAGTTTCCCTGTAAATACAACTTGAAGTTTCCTTTACATAAATCAAAGTCATTGACAATTCAGAGAGTAACATCTTTTCTGTGTTTTAAGGCAGGAATAGTGCTTTTAAATTGAGATATTTGAGATGTCCCATTCATCTTATCGTGTATTCTGAAGCCCCCCCCCCCACGTCATAATCAGTGTTTAAGAATAATCAAAGCTCACAAAATGATGGAAAAGTTCAAAACAATTAAATAACTAGCAGCTACTAAATATTTTGATTCAGTTACCAACCTTTTATAATCCTCCCTCAACACGGATAATCACAATAAAAACTAGACATCTGGTACAGTGTTTGTGGACAAACACAGGGCTGTTTTGTTTTTTTGTGTAAAATTTTGTGATTAAAATGAAATTACAAAAATTTCAAAAATCATTTAAAAAATTGCTGATTACGTCATCATGACATCATTTCAGATTTTGCATGCTAGTGACAGTATCTACCTACCCACCAATTTGCATGACGATCGGACCTATCCTTATATGTGTTTTTAAAAAGCACATTTTTGATGATGTCATCATGACGTCACACATTTTTTTCCTTTTTAGGGCATATCTTTGAGACCTACCAAAGCTATAACAAAAAGAATTTTGAAAATATCTTGTTTTGTTTGCCAGATATATTTAAAAGAATGTTACGATTTCAAAATTTCAAAAATTCATAACAAATCACGTGATGACGTCATCATGACGTCATTTCAGATTTGGCATGCTGGTGGCAGTATCTACCTACCCACCAATTTTCATGACGATCGGACCTATCCTTATATGTGTTTTAAAAAAGCACATTTTTGATGATGTCATCATGACGTCACACATTTTTTTCCTTTTTAGGGCATATCTTTGAGACCTACAAAAGCTATAACAAAAAGAATTTTGAAAATATCTTGTTTTGTTTGCCAGATATATTTAAAAGAATGTTACGATTTTCAAAATTTCAAAAATTCATAACAAATCACGTGATGACGTCATCATGACGTCACTTTGGATTTTGCATTCTAGTGCCAGTATCTACCTACCCACCAATTTTCATGACGATCGGACCTATCCTTATATGTGTTTTAAAAAAGCACATTTTTGATGATGTCATCATGACGTCACACATTTTCTCCCTTTTAGGGCATATCTTTGAGACATACCAAAGCTATAACAAAAAGAATTTTGAAAATATCTTGTTTTGTTCGCTAGATATATTGAAAAGAATTTTACGATTTTGAAATTTCAAAAATTCATAAAAAATCACGTGATGACGTCATCATGACGTAAATGTTCGGCATACATTCTGAGCAGTTAGTCTAAGTGTCTGCCAAGTTTGAAGTCAATCGGTAACATAAAAGTAGCCAAAGTGCCGGTAAGAAAGAAAACGTGTACAAATGCTATGGGCATTTTGGCTGAAAAAGAAGAACAAAAAAAAGAAAAAACTAGAGGCATGAGGTTGGTGTTTGTGGACAAACACAGGGCTGTTTCGTTTTTGTTTTTTTAGTTTGGATGTGAAATGTGAATACAATAATTTAAGTTTGTCAAAGAATCGCGCTGCTGCCAGTTTTCTTTGGTAATTTTGAAATTAATTAAAGTTGTTTGTAGTAGTAACATGTGATGACGTCATCATAACGTATCTATAAACTTGCTGACCTACCTAGATATTACTTTTCAACTTAATCGGACTTATACTTTTGTTTATATATGGCTTCATAAACAGCCCCTTTAAGATGACGTCACGTGACATGTGATGACATCATCATAATGTCAAGTCACTTTTCATATATAAACCTATATGTACTGGGCTACCTAGATATTACTTTTCAACTTAATCGGACTGATACTTTTGTTTATATAGCTTCAAAAACTGCCCCTTTAAGATGACGTCACGTGACATGTGATGACGTCATCATAATGTCAAGTCAATTTTCATCTATAAACCTATATGTACTGGGCTACCTAGATATTACTTTTCAACTTAATCGGACTTGTACTTTTGTTTTCATATGGCTTAAAAAACTGTCCCTTTAAGATGACGTCATGTGGCATGTGATGACGTCATCATCATGTCATGTCAATTTTCATCTATAAACCAACTGGCCTACCTAGGTATTTTTAAAAAACTTAATCGGAATTGTACCTTTGTCTATATATGGCTTCAAAAACTGCCCCTTTAAAATGACGTCACGGACATGTGATGACGTCATCATAATGTCAAGTCAAATTTCATCTATAAACCTACTGGGCTACCTAGATATTACTTTTCAACTTAATCGGACTTGTACTTTTGTTTATATATGGCTTCGAAAAATGCCCCTTTAAGATGACGTCACGTGACATGTGATGACGTCATCATGACGTAAACGTTCGTTACACATTGTGAGCAGTTTTTGATGACGTCATCATGACCTCACACAATTTTCGCCTTTTAGGGCATATCTTTGAGACATACCAAAGCTATAACAAAAAGAATTTTCAAAATATCTTGTTTTTTTCGTTAGATATATTGAAAAGAATGTTACGATTTTCAAAATTCAAAAATTCAGCAGTTGGGGTAAGTGTCTGCCAAGTTTAAAAGTAGCCAAAGTGGCCGGTAAGAAAGAAAACGTTTACAAATGCTATGGGCAATATTCTAGCGACTTGAAAAACATATTTTTTTATGACGTCATCATGACGTCACACAATTTTCGCTTTTTAGGGCATATTTTTGAGACATACCAAAGCTATAACAAAAAGCATTTTGAAAATATCTTGTTTTGTTCGGTAGATATATTGAAAAGAATGTTACGATTAAAATTGTTTTATAATTTAGCGACTTGAAAAAAGACTACAAATCAACCCTTTTTATAAACAGCATGCACATTTAAGCCATGGTTACCTGCCCTTCCCAGAATTCCTTTGTGTTATATTGAATTTGGTCTAAATTTTGAAATGGCTGTTATTTCTTACTTGAGTGAGCCACGATCATGAAATTTTGGAATTAGGTACAGAAAAATTCAATGTATACATTTTTGTAATCAGATTGACCCTTACATGCGTTTAAAAAAAAAATTTTTTTGATGACGTCATCATGACCTCACACAATTTTCGCCTTTTAGGGCATATCTTTGAGACATACCAAAGCTATAACAAAAAGAATTTTCAAAATATCTTGTTTTTTTCGTTAGATATATTGAAAAGAATGTTACGATTTTCAAAATTCAAAAATTCATAAAAAATCACGTGATGACGTCATCATTACGTAAAAGTTCGGCAGACATTCTGAGCAGTTGGTCTAAGTGTCTGCCAAGTTTAAAGCCAATCGGCTGCTTAAAAGTGGCCAAAATGCCGGTTAGAAAGAAAACGTGCACAAATGCTATGGGCATTTGGCTGAAAAAGAAAAAAAAAAAGAAAAAAAAAAAAAAAAAAAAAAAAAAGAAAAAAAAAAAAATCTTAACGAAAACAAGGGCTGTTTCGGAAAAGTTTCCGAAACAGCCAAAAAAAAAAAAGAAAAAAAAAAAAATCTTAACGAAAACAAGGGCTGTTTTGGAAAAGTTTCCAAAACAGCCAATTAACTTTCCTGAATACATTTTTGGGAATAAACCTTACAAAAATATAATGTTTAGTAACATGCTTAGTGGATGAAATATCATCTTGTTTCTTGCAGAAGTTGTCTGAAAGACACGGAAATGCCAAACAAATTCCCAAATGCTAAAATGTTTTATTAAAAAAGTCTTTTCTACACAAAGCTGCTGGAATAGAATATAAGTGTGTAATACCATTCCAGCTCAGTAGGTTCCAGTCTAATAATGATACAAAAGGAAGTTTATTGGTACAAGGTGAACTCTATGAATAGTACCTACAGATTTACCAACAAAGGCAAGAATTCAGAGTATGTTAAGAATGCATCCATTTCAGGAAACAAGAATAGTATTTATGTTGCAAGGTGAATCTGAGACTGTTATTCTGATTTTATTAATCATGAAATAATTGCATTTGGGTGTGTCCATACTAATGATTATAACTTATAACTGATAAATTAGAAGTGAGATTTTTGCCTTTTCCTGATGTAGTGTATGAAGCACTGTACACTCGGTGCTTTCTGAGAGCCTGTGGGAAAAAACTCACAGGCTTACTCGGGTGGGACTTGAACCCATGACTTCCTGCTTAGTGCAGACGTCTTATAACCACTCGACCACCGAGCTTACTGGGGTTGACTGGCTGATTCAAATCCAATGTAGCAGCGGGTACTGTGAAATCAGTATGTAGATGGACTTTGCGTCGGTAATGTGAAAGAGTTCTTTTAATACACTACGTCGGAAATGTTAAATATTGAAGATGATCCTCTGTAATTTAAATGCTAAGAAATGTATCCAACTTTTTGGTAGGCAATTTTCCCTCTAAATGTCACACTATTGTGTCAGTGTGGAAAGACCCATTTATGGTGACTTATCTCGGTCAACTGAATTCGATTGGTCTTATGTCACTGTGTTGGCATGTCATCGGATTCTATGATACTGACCTCACATCACAATCTGACCCTCCCTCCCTAGACACACCCTGCATGACGGAATCACTCAAGGAACATTTGACTCAAAGACACTTGTACCCATGAAGTACATAATTCATTTTTATGGATGAAAAGTAAAACAGATTTCTCTATACAGTTTAAGCACTTTGATAGCAAAAATGTGCAAGTATGCACAATACAACTTTGAAGATCTGAAAAGCACATTTGTGGTAAGTGGTGTACTGTTTACTTGATTCTATAAATCATCTACAGATTGCACCTGGTTTTTATCCAAGTAATTGAAATCTGAGAATTTTGTTTAAGTATGTACTGTAACCTCAGTTTTGAAACGTGCATGTATTTTTCCAAAATGTCAATGTGAACTTAATGTCATGTGGTGTTGAAATACACAAACTTGCCCCTGTTTTTTGCTTTTAACTGTATACAACAACCACTTTGTTGGAATCACAATGAACAGACTATAAGAATGAGAATATTGACAAATGCAGCTTCATTGTAGTGGGAGTATTACACTGATAATGCACCTTGAAATATTGTTTTGAGTTTTGCTTATGAAGATGAAATCTACTGATATTGAAGAGTCCTCTTGTCCCAAATAAGTCCTGCAGTCTCCATTGACACAACATCATCTTGAAATAGGTTCAGCATCAAATAAAACTGAATCTGACATCCTCAAAGACTTCCAGGAGATAAATGTGTGCAGTCAGGTCATTATGAAATTATATGAATAGTGGAATTTAATGAAATCTGATTACAGATATTAAGTCCTCATTCCAATGAAAGCATCAACAATAATGTACAGGTGAAATATTTAAGATGAGACTACATGCCATCACCTTACTGAGGAATATCCTTCTGAGTGTCTTCACCAGGCTTTGGTGTCTTGAAGAAAGCAAAGCCTGCTATAACTTGTGCAAGACTGGCTAGGAATGCAGAGAACATGTGGTGTCTTTTGTTGGACTTGGAGTAGATCTAGGTTGAATAAGATGAAGTGAGATTGTCTATTGTGACTTGGGATTCCAACAATTCTTCTTTGATTCCTAGAGCAGGTCAATCCTCCAGGATTATTGGTCTTCCCTTGAGAATCTAGACAATATAAGGCTAGTAAAGGTGAGACAAAGACGATATATAACATGATAGGGCTGTTCATTTTCGAAAAATTTAGTATTTGAATATTCCAAACTGGGTTTGACCGAATATTCGATACTCGCCGATCAAGTTTTTCTGTGCATGCCGCACCGGTAAAAAAAAGGGTTTTACGGACGGCAACAATAAACCTCTTTCCACAAAAAGTTACGATTGACAAAAATGCAGCATTTGACACTGCTAAAGTGCCGTAACTTTTCTATTAAAATACCATCAGAGTCGTATCTGTACGTGCATATCTTTTCGAATATTCGAACTGGCAAAATGGTATTCGAATATTCGCTTGACGATCGCATATCGAATATTCGGTATATTGGGACAGCCCTATAACATGATGAAGTCATTATCTGCAGTCACAATTTCTACTCTGTCTAGCAGGTTTAATGTTGCCAGCATGCCAGCATTTATGTCAAATTTTTGTAAAAAAAAAAACCTTCATTGCAGTTTCTTGTGCAAATGCAAATTGTTTTTGGGGTTGGTATATTTGTAGTCTGTTTGTAGAATTTGCCCTTTTCTCTCTCAGTGCTTAGTAAAGGTGCCCTCACACCATGGCGTATGCTGAAACCTATGAGTTGCGTGTAAAAAATATTGTTATACGCACCAAACGCAACCCAAATCAACAATTTTTCCAATTTCTAACCTATTCAACCTATGGGTTGCGTGTGAGTTGCGTGTGGGTTGCGTGTGGGTTGCATGTGGGTTGCGTGTGGGTTGCGAACTGAACTTATGATCCCCCAATATCTGCGATCACCTGCGTACGAGTTGCGTGCGAGTTGCGTGTGAGTTGCGTGCAGAACTTACGAGTTGCGTTTGAGTTGCGTTCAAAACTTACAAGTTGCATTGGACCTGCGTGCTAGTTGCGTGGTAGTTGCGAATATCGGTCACGTGATAAAAACCTATAAAAGCGGAGCCGATTCAGTATTTTCTTCAGTACTGATTTGGTCATCGAAGAGTCAACATGGGGAAAGCTACCAAGAAATCAACACGCATGTAGTACGCAACTAACACACAACTCACATGCTACTAATAGGTTGGATACGCAGGGCATAGGTTGGGGATACGCTGGGAATAAGCACAATAGGTTGGGGGTACGCTACACACGCAACAGGATCGCAACAGGCACGCAACAAGATCGCAACATGATCGCAACAGGTACGCAACACATTCGCAACATGTACGCTACCAAAACCTGGCCAGATACCTCAAATTTGGACCTGCGATCACCTGCGTTCATAACTTATGAGTTGCGTACCTGTTGCGATCGTGTTGCGATCCTGTTGCGTGCGTAGCGTACCTGTTGCGTCCCTGTTGCGTATAAATTGATCGCAGGCATTCGCAGAGAATTATTGAACATGTTCAAAATTTCTGAACTTACTCTGCGTGTGTCTGCGATCACCTGCGTGATTGTTGCGTACTTCAAACCTATAAAACCTATTAGTTGCGTGTGAGTTGCGTTCGGAACTTATGACCACTATTTTTTATTCGCAACCATACGCAACTGGTGATCGCTATGGTGTGAGGGCACCTTAAGATTTTCAAAGGAAAAAATGCTGAAGCCAAAGTTTTGGTATATTTCTGTTGTAATTATTGGAGCCTCTACGTGACCACAGTTATGTGCTGACATTGTAAAATCAGTTGCACATAGATGCTGCTTGTCTGGTTACAAAGCCTTTGAATTTCTAGTAGGTTTTGTATTTTGTCCAAATGAGAATTTTGGTCGGGAAAGCAGTAACTGGTAGGCACCCTGTCCTGTACCAGAAAGTTAAACCCTTGCCACCAGTTGCCCCAAATATGTGCGGATTGAAAATTGCCACCTGGCCGGTTGACATCTATGTGTGCCAATCTCTGCATTTTCAATCCATTATTGGGGTATTGTGTACGTTATGCTCGGCTGCACAAGCATCTTGTTTCTGTTTCGCTTGGCTGCACAACCTGGGGGGGGGGGGGGGGGGTTCTCCCATGTAATGCCCAGTGGGCAGGGGGTTTTAATTTCTGCTTTTCAAAGATATTCATTTGGAAAAAACACTCCCACTTGACTGATGGGATGATAATTTTTAATGAATTCCCCAAATTTACCAGCTTATCACTTGCGTTGTTGCACAAACATCATAACAACACCTCTAAAAATTACCAGGAATTCTGTGGATTTCTAGGGACAGCGGAAAGACTGATTAATTAATACTAGCTTGATCTGCCACCAAAACATTGCACTCATCACAAACTACCCTGCAAGTGCAATATCACAGTACAACTTGTTCAGTACCTCTAAACTTGATGAGTAAATGGCAGGTGGTTGTAAATCCCAAGCATACTACGTGACTAGACACTGAAGCCACACAGACCACAGTGACGTCAAATAGCAGCTAACCGCAGGCACTGGGTGATTCACTTGAAATCCTGTCTTCCCTTGGGCATTTTCTGTGGTTGTGCTAGGTGCTCACCATAGGATGGTACTGGCTGAAACTTGTCAAGTGATTGGTATCAAGGCCTACCCCTCTTGTCAGGCTCACACCCTGAAGGCACATAACCACAAGTTCACCCTTCATTGATTGGTGGAGCTTGCCTTCAGTCTCTCTCTGCTACCAACCTTGGTCTCATAAAGAATCTTGTTGAGCAAACTTACTTGTTGAACTTTTCAGTGTGCCAAATTGTAGGCATATTTTGGCATTATTGCTGTAAATTCAGAGAAAGATTCATCATTCAGCATCCCTGAATCTGACAAGTTGGCATAATGGTAATTTAGTATTCAAACATTTCATTTCTTAACCAGTTCAGGTCAGGATTATTTTGACATTCACGGACCCAACCGTGGGAATATTTTTCCCTAATAGATGCCAGACCGGTTCAGGCAGAATCAGGCCGTAATCTGCAGGCAGAACACCTTGATATTTCCGGCCTCGTTCACTGCCAGTGGGTCGCTGACAGATAGATACCGGTCTCCATTAAGTGCGTGTTTATCAGTCAGCCGTTTCGAGTACCCGCAAAACCTTTGCGAGTTAACTCGTCATCTGACGCGAACTGGTTAAGGGCCAGTCACACTGGCCACGGTAACGATGACGAAAACGAAAACGATGCGAATATATGCTCTCTATTGGTGGGTGGACGTGTGTGGATTACACGCACGACAATTCCACCAATCAATGGCTTTTATTCTCACCGTTTTCATTATCGTCGTCGTTATTGTGTCCAGTGTGACCGTCCCTTTAATCTGTTTTTCCTGGTTTGAGGTTTGTTCTCTCAAGCAAGTTGATACAGTAGAATAGCAATAACTCATCAATAATTAATATACAGACATTTGGACTACTGCCTTGTCATTCCTGAAACTGGCGTTATTATGTAGAACTTCCTGCTGTGTCGCCCAGCTACAAAGCCAATATTTTTAATGATTTAGATTTGAGAGAAAAAAATCAAAAGAAACAAATTAAGAAACAAAAACCAGTCATGAACTCTTGTAGTCTTTTAATTCCACACCATGTTGTACTTGTCTGCTTTATTGTGTAGAATAATTTTTTTTTAGGGAATCTGTTTTAGCACAGTCTTACCTTTAATGTCCCAGTAAAGATTGTTGGATGTCAACCCATTAATGACACAGGTCTCTTCAAATCATTCAGTGGAGCGCTGTGGCCTCGTGGCTTAGTGTATTGAACTCAAGATCTCGGTGACACTGCAGATTGTGGGTTCGAGACCGGCTGGGGTCATGGTGCTTGTGTCCTTGAGCAAGGCACTTTGTCACAAGTTGCTTCTCTCCACCCAGGAGTAAATGGGTACCTGTGAGGGCAGCATGGTTATGTGTTTGATTAGCCCATGTGCGCTTAAAATAGCAGCCGGGGCTGTATACTCCCCAGGGAGCTGAGAAGGTTTCAGGAATGATTAATGGGCCCGATGACCAGGGGTAATAATATCTGTAAAGCGCTTTGATCTTGCTAAAAGCGCTATATAAGAACCTGTATTATTATTATTATTATCCTCATCGATCTTAAATTCCCATAGTAATTCCAGGTTGAGTCTTAAAAATCTTGAGAATTCTGTCTTGTATTTTGTCTGATTTCTCCATGGAATTTGTTCCCCCACAGCACGTTACATCTATTAGCAATACTTCAGCACCTCGTCTTAAGTGAAGTATTTAAACCCCCTTTGGTCATCAGAACATCGTGGTCAAGTCAAATACCCTAGATTCTAAGCTTAGGTCATCTATTAAGCTCAAGTTCTGAATGGAAATTGACAGTAAGACCACACAGAGCATTTGTGAATCAACTACCTTGCTATCAGCTTGTAGCTCTGTGGTGATTACTGGTGGTCTGTGCAGGAAATATGCTGTTTTGCTGTTAGTAGCAGATAACTTCAATGTAAAGATTATACATGCTTCTTGCCCATCCTATTCTCAAGAATGTTTTTCCTTTTAATTTTATTTTAGGAAGAATTGGATCAGCTGTCATTTTGGTTTTTCTTTTTGATTCAAGCGTGGAAAATTATTGTTTGTCAGAAGCCATATTTGTCTTGTGGCATGGTTTCCTTACTTCTTAATGAACCCAATCTGATAGAATGTCGTATGTGTGGGTGATTGTTTTTTTTATAAGATGGCAATTAGTTGGTTGGTAATTATTTAGTTGGTTTATTCGCAGTTGGTCACTGGGTCATTTAGTCAATTGGTAATTTGATTTTTAAGTTGAATTGGGTCCGTTCAAATGTATCAATTTGATCTTTTATCGTAGAAATCATTTCCCTAACCATTCCATTTTATTGACCACCCACATGTACCAGCAGGTTTTTAGTCACATCAGTCCATATTTCATCACACTGATGAACCTGTGTATTTTCCTGAATGGAAGCTTAGTAGGACATACCATTCCAAGACCAGTATCACTGTACCTGGTTCAGCTTTGACCCCTTTTGACCCCTGGATGACCTCATAGAAGATTGGCTAACAAGCTTGCCACTTGAGGATGATGGCCAATAAAACAAAGATATGTGAGCATGATGTATCACATGTTACCATCATACTTGGTTGATTAAAGTGATCTACCATCCTATTTGGCTTTTGCTACAGCGGGAAAGCCTTTGTTTTTGTTTCTATACGAAATAGTGTTTTGACATTTTGGGAATTCTTTACTGAAATCGATAACAATAGGCCAGTTTGGTATTTCAACTGCGCATGTGCACAATGACATGGGTCACTGGTTATTCGGGATAATTAACGCGCGCGTATGAACACGCAAGGTGGTCGCACAACGTCCACATGTTAAATTCAATTAGAATAGGCGTTCGCATAACATTGCATGACATTACGTCAGTAATTTTATGTTAAATAACCTTTGACCTGGACTACTTCATTAAGATACCGAACTGGCTTATTGTGTACATTTTATTATTGCTAATCATTCTATTGACAAAGTGTTAATTGTTGGTCTGCTTTTGATTGGTTTCCTTTTGATTGGTTTCTGAAACCTTTGTTCTGTGTGTTTACAACTGGCCAATTTGATCATTCAGTATTTGTTTTTATTTGTTTAAATTTAAGTTCGTGCAGCTTTCAATTCTTGTCCCCCTATTCCAACTCTAAGACTCTGATTTGGTGTAAAACATGGGTTCAGTGACCTAGAAAAAGAACTTTTGGCAGGTGTATTTAAAGAGAAGCCTTTCATTTTTTTTTAGCTTCTTGCACATTAGCTTGCAAACACTTTTAATATTCTTGATTTTGAGACATGCACCTGTTATAATGAAATAATTAGGTGATGTTATCCCTCCCAGGGCAAAGTTTGGAAACAAATTGATGTTGATGCTTAAATTTCATTTTTGGTTTGTTGTAAGGAAACTTCTTACTTGTTTCAATGAAATTATCCCCAACTACTCCATACTAAAAGAAAGTTAATAGTTGTGCACTTGACTATTATGTCACTATTTGTGAAAGAATGACATCCGATTTACAGGGTTTAAAAACTGTCTTTTGAATAGAACTATATTGTATTTATTAAATATAGAATGCAATCAAGTACTGATGTAGAGCTGCAAAAAATAATCAATTTTTTCCTCATAGATTTGTTTTACAATTTTATTTGCTTTAACCTTAATGTTGAAAATTATGCATAGGCATGTGCAAAATGGACCAATTCATTAACCCTAACCCTGCCAGATGCAGCACAGTGCATCTGTGGTGACAGCTTGACCTTGCTGCACTCTGCACACAAGTCAATGTGACAAAGTATGCAATCTGATGCGTCTGGCAGGGTTTCTAGTCAAAATACCCTGGAGGGTTAGGGTTTTAAAAAACTTTTATTTTAGTCTATCTGACATCCCTAGCTCAGCACGACGATTTCACAGTAATGTAATTGTTATGGTCAAAATTCAACCAAGTAATCTGACTCCTTTGCTGTTGTTCAGTTGAAATCAATCTTGAAGTCATAAAATCATAAAAGCAAGAGACTTTCAAACAAGAAACATAAAAGGAGACCTTGCAAGTTGTTTTGACCAAGGCATCTCCTGTTATTGCTTGTTCTTAAGGTGTGTTTTTCCATTCATCCTGTTAGTGTTAGCACAGAAACAAAAATAGGCAGTGCTGCCTAGTTCCTCATAAAGCATCATGTTATATTTCAGCATTTTACTCTAGTTATTTTGGACCTTTTCATTTCTGAATAAACAAATCTCCCCTATAAACAGTACTTATAATTACAATCATGATATGTTAATAAGATCTATATGGTAGTGCAAAACTATTTTTGAATTAACAGACAAACCAAACACCCTGGTCAAGGCTAGTTCATTATTAACAGAAATTTAAAACGTAAAAACAAACAAAAAAACAAAGAAAACAAAAACAACACAGCACTAAGCGGAACTTATCAGTGAGTGGGGTGGGGGTGGGGGGGTGGGGGGGGGGGGAGGGGGTGGGTGAGGGGGGCGGGTTTATTCAACCCAACTCCCCCCCCCCCCCCCCCCCCCCCCAGTGTACAAGCCTGAAAACTTGAAACATTTGGTAAACTGACTGACATAAGCAGAGTACTTGCTTGTTAAACTAAAGACCTAAGGCCATCAGGTCGGATTCAGTCAAACTTCAACAAATCATTTATTTTGTAAGGCTTTTGCACTTGAGCCATGATTGATTGTGCCGAAATTGTTGTGAAATGGCCAGATCTAATCTAAGCAACTGTTATTTTCTGACCAAATTAATCTAAGCTTGGCTTCCGCATTCCTGAAGTGCAAAACAATATTGCTCATCAATCTTGTGCGATTAAATATAATAACATCTGACATGTTTACAGCTGTGTGTACTGGATCGGATGGTGTAAGAGCCGTCACTGTGATGTCATAGTGTGGATCAGCATATTTTAAAAACAATTATTTTAATTCTTTCTAGTAATGAAACCAAGAATTCCTCAAAAGTGCATATCGCACTGTAGCTCAAAAGTCTGAAGAAACCTGTAGGAGACGACAAAGAGATGTTTAGTTTTAGTGGTGGGAGGAAAACTTCAGAATGATATTCTGGGGAAACCCATGTAAACAGGCAAGGACTGAAAACCCAATCCACATGTCAGCCCAGGTGGGATTCGAACCTGGGTGAAAGTGGTGGAAGGTGAGGAAAGTACCACAAGGCCAACCTGACTCCCCATGTTACAGCTATATGTGGGAAACATTGAGAGTATGACCTTGTTGGTTGAAGGAATGGAATTGATAATCTATAGAATCCTACTTGTGTCAACTGCAGTGTAAAACTTACAAGCAATATGACTAAGATTTTCTAGTGACTTACTTCCATGTAAACTGAACTTAAAAATTCACTCTTTTCGAAAAGAAAGAATACATTTCATATAGTATAAAGATTTGTATTATTAATGTTGTAGTATGTTAAAAGATCTTTATTCCTTCCCCTCAAATGGTTATTTATAGGATTTAATTAAAGTACTAAATCAGTATGCAGCGGAAATGCATAGCTTCTCGGTTCTTTTAAAGGAACAAAAATTATTTGCTGCTAAGAGCTATTCCAGAAATCCTACAAGCTGCGTGTATGGATGGAGGAATGGTTAGAGAATCTGGTTCTCATACATTAGCCGACATCGTGTAAGGCAGTAGAGAGGGAAGTCTGGGGAGGGCTTTGACACATTTTTGGAAAGTCAGACAGGAAAATGTGGAAGCCCAAGTGGCTTGAATGTAGGCTGTGTGGCTATGGGATATGTTAAAGATAACAGGTTGAAATTGGGTTCATATAAAACAGGACTGAAAACTTTTAGTGTACAACCATATGATAAATTTAATTTCCTACAAATGGTCTGCAAAAAAATGTTTGTCATCAGAAAATTAAACATTCTCATGCTATCTGGACTTTCATTCCATAATCAGTGACAATATCTTATTCAATAATCTAAAGATACAAAACTTGGATTTGCAGTTGAGGTGTGTTTACTGGGAGAGGTTAAGAAGAGATCTAAGAACCACTTGCCTCCAGGAGAAATATCCTGTCAACTTGAAACTTTGCCCAGGTCACTTTTGGTAAAATCCAAACCCAAACCACAAAGTGTCCTAACCCACAAGGTCTGTGCCCCACTAAAGGCGTATTTATATTAATAATCAATCATCCTGCTGACGTCAAACTCACTGCCTGTCAAAGCAACATTACCACCCATGGTGACTATCACTGCAATGACCAAATATGGACATTTTACATCTGTGATGTCACAGTGAGCAAGTGGGTGGCTAGTCCTGGGTATTACTTTGTGTTTAGTTACCAGTGAATTGTGAATTATTAATGACCGGTCCCCTGGGTTCTAAACCACAGGGTAAGGTTGCTTTCACTTTGGACATGACTTCTTCATTGATGACTGATTATAAAAGAATGGGTTTAGCATAGATCAAGTAGGATTGGGTGGATGTTTAATTCTTTCCCCACAGTACTTTTATAGTCACATGTAGTCTGATATGTGATACCTTTTCACCTTCTTTGCCCACCTTGTGTGTTTTTGTGGACACTCTATTGAGTCCTGAAGTCTGACGTCAGTTGGCATGACAACTGGTTCCAACAAGTGTAAATTTCGACTGTTCCTTTGTTAACAGCCAGTCATGCAAACACATAACAAAAATATTCTGGTTCCAAACATTGCATTAACGTCATCACTTCGGTGCTGAGAGATGTTACCTAGTGACTACCTGGAATGCATTTGAGGAAACTGTTTCTCCCAACACACACACACACACACACACAGTCGTGTACCGACCTCCAAACGCGGACATCCCATTGTTCCTCTTTTGTTTATACTCTAACTTTTTCGGAAGGCCTCCATAGGTTTTGTACACACTTCCAATCGCGGACGTATGCTGGGAATCGCGGACGATATTGTTCTCTTTTGTTCTCTGGCATTTTTCGTCCGCGGTTTGAATACACCAACGCGCCCACAAGTGTGTAAACGGGTGCAATCGGGGACCTCCTATTGTCCCTCTTTTGTTTGTACTTTAACTTTTTTGGAAGGCCTCCCATTGGTTTTGTACACGATTTTCAAACGTGGACCTTTCTCAATCGGGGACCCTATTGTCCTCTTTTGTTAAAGGTCCCCTATTGAATGCAAAAAAAACCTCACAAACACCCTGGCACAAACGCATTGTACAGTTTAAAAGAAAATCTGTATAAATGTTTAAGAACAGTTGCAAAAATCATGTTGGTCATTTTGCGAATCTATTTGGTCAATTTTTGAATCATTTCACCAGTTCACTGTTAATTGGGGAAAATTACTGTGGATAGCCTGTATTGTGATTTTTATAAACACTTCTCAATCTTGAATTTGTAAGCGTAAGAATTCACTTAAGTCCATTACATCAATGGATCTATCAACTGACCCACGCTATCCTATCAGAATACCACCCTACATGATTAGATTAGACCAAAATAGCATCTTGGGAATTGAGTATGCAACAAGGTACCCCTGTCATCAAATCTTTAGAGTTCTTGGCATTGCTGATAGTTATAGATACATGTAGCTGGCATACCCCTTGCGATACTCTGTCACATTGCTGATTATATTTCTCTTGTATTTCCTGGTATTTCTCTAACTGGAAGCATTTCAAGAATTGTTGGTTGTTGGTCTAGTATTATTTTTGAAAATCTATTTTTGATTTTTTTAATATCTTGTTAAAAATCCTGTTTTGAATCATTTAGTTACTTTTATAAACTGACAGTTGTGGAATGTCATTTAATGGCTTATTTCATTTTAACAGACATTTTTGGTGTATAAGTGCATGAAAAAAATCATATTAAAATTGTTGGATTTAGCAGGGTTAGGGTACATTAATTAAACAACCAATTTCCCAAATCTGGTTGTCATTATAATGACATTTTATTGTATTCATTTTTCCAACTGTTGTCTGCCTTCTAAGTTTGTTTTCACTTCTTTTTTCGTTTTTAATTTTAAATTTACACCCCCCTTTTGTTACAGTAGTACACACAGATAATGAACCATTGACTTTGGTGGAAAAAGGGACCAAGAATTTCTTTGTATACATTTTGGCTTCAATTCAAAACTGTACATGCTTGAAGGTGATGTAGATTGCATATTTTAAAATAAAACAGGCCATTATTTCTGCCATGAAATAACAAAAATGTGACTTTTGAGAGCTATTTTTATCAAGTCCCCCAGCCCGCTGGTGCCATTTGTCTAAAAGTCATCGCTGCAGGTAGCAAACAATTCTGATGTCATAGGACGAACTTTCCCTTTTGTGTCTAGCACTAAGAACAAAGGAGGAGTTCGTCCTATGATGTCAGAATTGTTTGCTGCCCCCAGCGACGACTTTTAGACAAACGGCACCAGCGGGCTATGCTGTGCTAGAGGGGACTTGATAAAATAGCTCTCAAAAGTCACTTTTTTGTTATTTCATGGCAGAAATAATGGCCTGTTTTATTTTACAATACACAATCTACATAAAACAAAAAAATCATGCAGACTTCTCTCAGCAATCAACATTATCTTTAAATAATAAATCATCAAGTACTCCACCGATGAGTTTTGTTTTGTTATGTTCTTGTAAGTTGCATTTTATGACCAGAGTAGCTTTTTATAACTTTGCTTGTGACCTGCAAATAACTGAACTACAGAGGGCTCACTTCTCTTACTTTTTGCCTCCTGTTGTGTACCAAGATTGAAAATTTTATTAGTGAGGATCCAAGCGGTGACATACAGAGCGCCCTCTTTCGGCACATGTCCATTCTTGGGTTATTAAATAATGTGCATTATTTTGTCATAAAAGGAATCATGAAAATATCTGTGAAAGAAAGTTTTCGCCCACTATGTTTTTAAGCCACCTTCTTCCTTAAATAAAATAGTATTCTGCTCCAGAATGTATTTCAGCTGGAATGACATGAATAATATTGAGTACTTGAAGTTTTGATCCTAGAAGAATCTTTCTTGAAGCTTTTAAAATAAATTCTGACAAATCCTATCAATTTATTCTTGAAATTTCTCAGGTTGTTTTATGTAAAACTTTGTATGTAAACAAACTACATGTATTTATTTGAATATGATTAACTTTATATAACTTATATGCTAAACCATCGGATTTCAAGGTTTGTGTTTTTTAATGGTTTCTTTATTCCATCCTAAACTATTTCCCGTCACCTTAAAGTAGTGTACATGATTGGTCATTGTTGCATTTTTCAGAAATGGGCGGATTCGGGGGTTAGTATTTTATAGGAAATATCGTTCCACTGACCTGTTCAAAGTTTTGCGTTGTTGGATGGCGAAAAAAAACGAGAGAAAAACAATGCTCGTTTTCAACCGTCGGGCGGATGATAGCCTTCAGTCAAGGCACGCGTGGCTACCTGGACGCATGACGCGCCCCAAATGCCAGCATGTCCAGGGCACACCACTCGTCCGGGTAGCCATGCGCGCTTTGACTAAAGGCCACAGGGAAGTTTTCCAACAATTTCCAGCTGGAAATCGTTGGAAAACGATATAAATTTCCACTTTTCTTGACAACGAGAGCACACCTGGTGCCATCATTTCACAGGAGGATTGAGACTACTATTAACTTACAGTCTAGTAAGGTATTTCGTAATAATTCAGTAAAAACAAATTGGAGGATTACCAATCGTGTACACTACCTTTAAGCTCTATGCTACTTACAATTGTTTAGTGTAAGATATAAATTAAATTTGGTGGTCATCATCAAGTCTTTTTTACTATCATGATAATCTGCTTGTGCGTATAACAAACCCTATGTACCAGAAACATAAGCCGCAGTTAAATGTATGATATAGTATTTGCAGAACTGACAACATAGTTCAGGCAGTATTCATACTTTGTGGAATCCAACATATACCTGTACATGAAATAACAAACCTGTGAAAGTTTGATCTCAAACCATTAACCCAGTGCCAAGAAAGTAGCTAGTGAAAAACCAGTTTTTTTTAACAGTGATTTTGTGTACGCTCTTATTGGCTTTTCAATTGTTAAAATTGAAATAAGCCACAGCATTTTTAGAGGTCTTAAAATACAATTTTCTGGAAAATGTGGGAATTCCAATACTGCAGCTGTGGGAATGCAGCTGTATAACTAACATTTATTACATATAAATAAATAAATGGCGAGAGGAGTTGAGGTAAACAATTATCAGCAGCAATTCCAAATTGTGCTATAGAAAAACCTTGGCAAAGTAGGAAGCATTCTAATATGAATGGTTGAAACCTCTCTCCCACAACCTCCCTTCTTCAGACAAAGGGAGGTGGCTAAAGTAGTGAGAATCATTCTTGAATTACAACCTCTATGTAAGTTCTGAATTCATTTACACTTTGCTTGGCATTATCGGAATTCCCACTTTGTCTGTGACAACAGCATTTCAAATGGAAACTAATCAATTTGGTTTTTTTTATCATTACCAAACCTACATCTTACTTTTTTAGAAATGTACAATCTTTTTTAACTGACTTCATATACCCTTAAATTGGATAAGAAGTTTTGAAGTGGAATTGTAGTGTAATTTGATAAATTAAATCATATAAAGCAGAAAACACACTATTACATCATTTCTTCTAATATATTATTTACAAAATTTGTGAAGCATACACTTACTGCTTTTGACTTCTGCTGAAAGCTGAAAATAGGTTTAAGATTTTCAAAGCAATTGATATCCAGATACCATCCATTATTGAGTTATTTTAACCAAGTTTAATTGGAACAAATTCGTGGTTGTTATGCTTAACAAGTAATTACCAGTTACCGCCTTGGTTAATCGTGTTAGAACCAACTTTTTGATTTTGCATCTGACGTTGTATCTCAGTATGCCTTTTCTGAACGCATTCTTGGTAACTATTGTTACTGAGCCAGCTACATCCACCATGGTGATGTTGTACACAGCTTGAATACACTGCCTCACAATCTTGTATGCCTGCTCGTTGGCCTGCATATGAAGTATAAGAACATCCCTGAAAATAGTCTAGTGGTCCTCGCAGCTGGGGATTGGTCAGTGTGTTGGGTGTGTGGATCCGTATCTGTGGAGATTTCATCACAAATCAAATGCTTTATTAATTTGTGTTGTGGATATGTGGGTGTGGGTGTTTTACCTTAAAAAGTTCACAGAAGCTGCAAAGCTTTGAAAAAAAAATTCCATGAAGGATGGGGACAGAATATGAGAAATATTTTGTGTGAGTTGATCAACCATTGACATGTGTCCCAAAGACCCTTTATTTTTAGCACACTTTGAATTGGTGATGGATTAGCACCCATCTATGATATGCATAGTGTTAATGAAAAAGAAATAGGCCTCAAAAGCAAATGATGAATTGCATTTCAGGAAGCCTGCCACGTACATGTACATTTGAAAAATGTAATTACATCTAATCTCTCCTGTGTATTCCCGTGGTTTAAAGTCAACCACGTTTACAGATAAAAATATCCTTCAAACTGAGATGATTTCAATTCATTTTCAGTGACCTAATTACAAGCGCTTCCTAATGCCTTCCACAATTTATTTTGTATTCAGTGAACCATAACGTGTGAATTCTAATTATTTAATTACATGTCAAAATGAATAATAACAGATTGGAGAATCACTCAAGGAAATCAGCCTTGTAAACACATGGTCTTTGTTCTTCCAGATCAATTGGAATTTTGTCCTAGTAAGTCTTAGGTTCATACGTAATATGGGATGCCTTCAGTAGACCATTCATTAATCTGTCATTAGTAATGAATTTTGCCATTGTCTTTGTCTCTTCATCTCTTAATTAATTGCAACACTTGACCATCTGCTACCTAATTATGCATTAATTGCCAGCCTTCATGGTCCAATGTTTCGCCATTTTGTCTTTCACCTTGAAACCCACCTACATATATTCATCCCCATGTACCCAACCAACCATAACCCTCACCCAGCCCTATGGCTGAATTTCCAGCCCTACAGCTGTATTTCCAGTAGGCGCTGTGTCTAAAACCTATACAAAGGACAGGACCTATACCATACAGGGCCCATTATAAACAAAATAATGTTGGAAAGTAAACCTCTAATGGGGCCTACATGCATGGTTAAAGTGCTGATGTGAAAGGAAACCAAATTTAGAAACTAAGAGAAAGAAGCAGCTCTTTATACACATAAATTGTATCCATGGGAACGAGTTACACTTTTTGAGTCTGTTTAAACCAATTGGGTCCCCCTTTTGGTACTTCTGCACACCTCTTTATCAATGCTTGTTACAGTGTCTGTTGCAGTAGACAAACTTTTATGATAGCCACAAAGTGTGCGAGAAATGTGTGTGTTTTGTAATAAGTACCATACTTTCCGGAGTTGACTAAGAGATGGACAAGAAGAAACATTGAATATGTAATCTTACCATGCAAGTACTGCAGTATTTCTTATACATGTGTTTGACTCCCTGACGTTGTGGTCTGGTAACGGACTCCCACTCAGCTACCCAATCACACACACTCAGCTGCATGCGACCGTCACGTACATTTCCTGTAAATAAGGACATCAAACCATGAACTTTTTTTAAGTAAAGTTGTTAAATTTTATTATAATAAAAGTTGTTGTCCCTGTGAACTTTGAGGTTTAATTATGTGGAATTCTTGGTTTTACAAGTAGGAATTAATATGCCACCAACTAACAACAGAGAAGACATTTGAAAACAGAAATTTAATTGGAAAAAATCATTCCTCAAGATTTAGATATGCAATTTTTGTGAAGCATGTTTTTTTTCCCTCATTGATTTAATTCATTTAATGTTTGAACGAACTCACCTGTGATGATATACGTTTTGGTTTTGACTAACTGAGGTATCCCACACAGTGCCTCTGATGCTGGTGTGACAAGTTTAATCTCTCTTCCTATCCCACCTTGCACATCATCTTTGAACACCCTCTGCACTTGGATGTCATATCCATATTGCCCTGCAAAGCTTGCTGCTGGCTCAAGGGGAGACCTTCTTAATACCTTTCCTCTGAGCACTATTATAGCAAACACAATAAGATTTGCAATACTTATTCTCAATATGAGAAAAAGAACTCTCTCCAATTTTAATTTCTTGTGTTCATAACCCGCTCATCTTCTTTTAAATAATGATGTTAATTTTCCATCTTATTCCCTATTGTTGCACATAAAATGTGCACAATCCACCCCACACCGCAACACCCATATTGGATTAATTTCAACAACAACAAAATGCAGTCAAACTCCAAGATTAAATGGCTTCCTTCATCATTTCATAATGTTATTGCAAGTTATTATTCCGAGATTGATCATTAATCATTGCACCTGCCTGAAATCCAAACAAAGTGACCAACCAGTCGTAACTTATTGAATTGTAACTCATTAAACCAAATTAAAAAGCAGTAAGCCTACTCACCAAAGTCAGCATGACAGACATGTTGTTGGGGATGTTGCATCTGACATGTGCAACTTTGTACAGATGAAATGGATACGCTAAGAATTAGGCCAACACACAGAATAATTTTGTCCCACATAGTCATTTTCTGGCACCAAAAGATAGGGAACAAATTGAATGATGTAAATTCAGACGGCTCTTGATAAAAGTACTCAAGAAATCAAAAGTGGTTTTATCGATTCTGCTCCTCACTGAAAGTTGAAAAAACATCCAGCCATTTATTGAGATTGAGGTGACATTTCCATATGCAAACTTACACCCTCCCAGCTTTATTTTTGTGTATATAATAGACTTTATGCGTAGCTTTTTCGTAGGGTAAATGAAAGGGAAGTAGAAGAGCCATTTCTTGTGTCCTTGAGTCTTCATTTGTGCTGGTATTTTGTCAGCATGTGTTCTCAGCGTGGGTTGTGAAAGGTGACTGCCAGCTATTTGGATTCATATTTGTAATGTCTTGAAAATCTGTCAAGATTCATGTTTCATGTGGACTTTACAATAACATGTCATAACCCCCAAAATAACTGGTCACTTGTACAGTCTTATCAAATTTGCTTTAGTCAAAAGTAATGAGAAACACGTACATTTTACAGTTTACTCTTTCATCAATGTTGCTTCAACTTATGTGAACAATTAAGTCAGTTCTGGTGCAAAATCGAAAGCAGTTATATATATTTTGTGTTCATTTCATCAAAGCATCATGAAAACCAACAGAACAAATGTTTACACTACACTATTTAATTTCAAAATTTTACTTTTGAGGGAAACAGATTTTGTCTATTATTTTAAAAATTTGTTTACAACTTAAAAAAAAATAGTCGATAGTGTAGGCATATTTCAGTCAGCCATCCTTGCCAATGATAACTTTAAGCATTTCTTTTAGGAGAAGTGTTGCAAGACTGGGTTGGATTTTATTCCTCAAAAAATTGACTGGGAATCTTTTTTGCCTGTTTTTAAAGAAAATAGAGTATTTTAATTTTCATCTGATAGATTCAAGGAGGAATGATCTTGAAAAGATTAGAACAAAAATTACAGATTTTGTTACATTAACTTCCAAGCTTTATAAAAAACATGCATGCATATGTACTAACAATAATGTCTTATAAATCCTTGTATCCGTTGTGCGTGTGCTGTGCATCAAGTTACTTGACATGATTGATGTCATTTGTTTTCTGATAATCCATGATGGTTTTTCTATCAACATGTAATTATATTCCCTTAGAGTCAGTCTACTTTGGTTTCATATGTTACACTTCACTAATTTTCTCTGATAATTGAAGTCATTGTTAGTTCATTATATTTCAGATTGGCTTAAAGTGTTGGATGAAGATTTCTTTTGCCTCTTCCCACCCCTGCATTTACATCCCCTTGCCTGCCACCCACTCATATCCTGTTTTTGTTTGTTAGTTTTATTCTTCTTGACAATTTTGAATCTTTCCACCCCCTCAACTACCATGCCTAGACCCAACTTAAAGTAAACAGATGTCCATACACGTCACATTCCTGTTGCGGTTTGTCATTCACTTTTATTTTTGTGTGGATTTTCTAGTTTTGGTTTGGGGAATTGTTTCATTCCTTCTGAAACAAGCGGTCTCTTAAATTCTTAATCCAAAAATGTGATACTTTGTGCTGCATGTGAAAATTATGGATCTTCTTTCAAACATTAATTTGTGAATAATTGTAATTGCAATTGCAGAAACCCTTTTGGTTTCATTCCATGTTGTACTGTGTTTTGTCACTATTTAAAACATCAATAAACATACAAACATCTTCAATGCCTTTTGTATATAAATACATACTCGTGCAACTCAATCATTCAAAACAATTACTCAGTGACTTTATATCGTGTTACAATGGGGGAAATTGACACAAAAACAATAAAATTGTACTAAATGTAAAACATTGATCAGAGCATTGAGCTTAATTGTTGCATTTTGTTCTACCAAATTATAGGTATAAACAAAGAGATTTGTTCATGCTTTACACATAAGTATAGTTAACTTTAAATGTAATAAATTGATAAAATGTATAGATTGTCAGTTGAGTTTTCTGCAATACATTGTATGTGTTCAGGCCATATTAAAAATAATTGGATGATTTCCTCCATTGATAAGCATAGTGAGAAGTGTCTGTCATCCATAATGTACATTTCAGTTGACATTTTTACAGACTTTTTTGTATGATGTGATCCTTCCAGTATTCTTTAAAGTGAAGTTTGTCAAATCATATTTAAATAGTTGCTTTGTGCTTATATAGAAGGATCTTAAATTCAAGCTTTTTAACCTTTGATCTCATTCTGCAAGTCTAGCCAGCCATTTTTATAAGTTTCTTAATTTGCTTGGCTGTGTTTCTTGAGCGCTTTGCCATACCTTCAAGCTTGTTAACCTTTGATCTCATTCTGCAAGTCTAGCCAGCCATTTTTCTAAGTTTCTTAATCTGCTTGGCTGTGTGTTTCTTGAGACGCTTTGCCACACACTTATTGTAGCGCTTGCTGTTGGTCCAGTCACACTGGTTTCCCTCCTCCTCCTCATGAGGTACACACTGTGAGTACAAACTCTCACAATCTTCAATGAGAAGGTTTGCAGAGCCTATAGGGTCATGGAAGCATATGTTTCCAGTTGCTGTTGGACTGTCAGAGATACCAGGTATACTGTTATGTTGTTGATCAATCTGTGAAAGGAAGAAAATCAAGTGTAATAGGTTAGTCAAGATGACTATTTGTAACATTATTTGTGGTTTTATACCGGGATGCACTACATTGGTTTAGATAGGATATTTTTAAAAGGTTGCTTTATTTTGTTGTTGTCTATTGACATGTTTGTAAGTTTTTGAGTTCAATTAGGGCTCTTCAATGGGGGGGGGGGGGGGGGGGAGGGGGAAGGGTGGAATGGATCATAAGTGTAATGTAATTGGGGCATGCATATTTTATGGGGCACATGTATTTCTTACCAAACAAGAGCTGCATCCATTCATGTATCCCAACCTGAGGCCTATGCGTTGGTCAGGTGTTAAGTCTGTGAATGGCTGAATCCATTCACACATACTGAAAAAAATCTCTCCTTCAATCTCCAGGCCTAAGAAGTGAACAATAAAAATAATACAACCATTATCATAATTGTACTCATTCTATGTATGATGTATAGACTAACTATAATCATGACTGCTGTGAACTTGACTTGAAATCATAATTGTTGTGTAAATAACTTATTTGTCTTCTAACCATGGATGTATATTTCGGTTTGCCCTAGCCTTGTACATGTTGCACAATTTAGCTGTTCAGATACTATTCCACAATTCTTCTTTACTCGCTCACCTGTCAAAATGTAGAGCTCTCCACTCTTCATCTCTGTCACTCCACATTTTCCAGATGAGCTCGATGTAATCATCTCAATCCTCTTGCCTCCAGCTCTGATAGAGTCGGAGCCCTTGAAGATCTTGGTGACTTTGATTGTATATTCCAGGAGACTCCCCATTGCAGGAATACCCATACCAGAAGACTTTACCTCAATAACACGGCCCTGTATGACTGAAGTGATAAGTTTCCAAATGCTGAGACATACTGTACATGTATTCATATTTGTTTAGCCACACTCAGTAGTGATCACAGTAAACAAATTGCAGTAAAATCTTTTAAAATTGAAATGATCCTCAAGAGTGAATTTGTGATAGTCAAATGTCCACATTTAAATGCGTTAACTTTGACGTGTTCAACTGCTATAAGACTGCTGTAAAGTTGTTTTGTTATGCATTTATTGTAATCTCTATGAAAACTTGCTTAAGGGGCCATTTAAAATGTTAAATGTTTTTAAATTTAGATTATTTTTTTTCGAAAATGTGGGTGGGTGGGTCGAAGAATATTATTAAAAATCGAAATTCACTTCTTAATAAAAAAAGAAAAAAATGAAAACAAAAATATTTTTTGACTTGCCGATTATACTCCCGCATTACGATTCATTTTTTCCCCCAACCCTGTGCCTGTAAATGTGCCTGTACATTTTGTAGATGATTTTATCGCCATATTGGCGATATAGCGGGAAAGAAATATTGAAAAAAGAGAAAAAAAAACGCTAATGCTAGGTCAGAAGCTGATTATGAAACACAAGAAGTCATCAGAGCACATGTTCAAGCAGGGGAGACCCACAGCTGCATCATGCCATCACTGAACCGGACATTCTTATTATTTTTAATTGAATGACAAATGAATATTTTCAGATCGAAAATTGGGGTGGGTGGGTGCGTCAAAAGAATTTTCAAAAAAAAATATTGAAATTTTAAAACATTGATAATTTTGAATGCCCCCTTAAAGTTGGTTAGAAAAGTGTGAGAAGCTGTATCGGGGGGGGGGGGGGGAAATCATCCCCCTCCCCCCACATTTTGGGAGAGGGAATGGCGATGGCAGTGTCCCCACAATAATTTTTCCCTTGTCGTGTACATTTTATGGGTCATTGGCTTTTACATACACCAGTACACACCAGAGTATGCAAAGATCAGCACACATTATCAAAACATTCCCAGGATACACAAGAGACACCGAGTATATGTACAAAGAACAGAAACCAGACGTAATGCATTGAGCAAATTTTTAGCGCAATCCAAGATCTACATGTAGGTAAGTTGACAAATTTTTAGCTTCCCCATTGTAATACCTAGTTTATAACAATAGAAATATAATAATTATTATGGTGATGGCAGTGCTCAGAGCACTTAACAATTATTGTTGGTTGTGTGCTTTTTCCTCCGTTCCCCTTAACCTTGACAAGAAATCGCCTCCACTGATTGTCTTTAAATAATTTTGCCCAATTTTTCAAAAAGCTATATGCTAAAAGAAACTTTGGAATTTTGATTTTTATTGAGCACAAGTTCTTTGAAAACAAGTCCCTCAAGATCGAACATTTGGATAATATTCAAATTGTAATATGATTTGTATGTTTCCTAAATGTCCTTTCAGGTTTAATTCCAGCTTTAGGGGAATAAGAAGAAAATGGCTCCATATGTAAACTGCATACAGAAATTCGGCCACGTTTTAAAGTGGTGTCATCTTATTTAACACTTATGGTACATGTAGTTTAGCCAAACACGAGGGTCGGCTGAAAAGTTCATAGGTTGACTCTGAAGGAGTAATGCCAGTAAGTTTCATTGATCAGGCATTACTCCTTCAGAGGCAATCTATGAACTATTCAGCCGACCCTCGTATCATATGGTGCAAATTCATTCTTGACATACATTTTTGTTTCAAAGATAATATTTTCCTGCATGATACTAAAGACGTTTACTGTATTTGTCATGTGAGTGTGCCAGTTACTGTGTCATTTAAACATATACAAATGTACAGCTTATCAGACCAGGTAACCTTCCATTCTAACCTTTGACTTACCAACATCAGCTCGGCAGATTTTCTCTTGTGGATGTTTAATGGGGCAGCTACACTGAGCACCAAGATTTTGTGGTTCCAACTGGCTGAGTACCGAAGGCAATATGATCACACAAACCATACATATCTTGCAAAGAAGCTTCATCTTGGAACATTTGCCTGGTGGAATTTGTTATAAGGAGAGTTGCTTGAGTTGGTAGTTGTTGTCTATGACCACCCTAGTTGGATTGCCTCTGCTTGATAAATGTCACAGTGTCAGGGAGTGTTTAACCATCATCATTTGCTATGGGGCCAAGGGGGCGATGTGATTAAACCTTTGATGACAGAAATTGTGCTCCATGGGGTAGCTATATCACATCAGTGGGGTGCAGTTTGTGGTGAAGTTAAAGGGACTAAACTTATTGCAGAAATGTGTCTATAAGCAGTATTTTTTAAGATATTAGAAATTATTATTATACTTCAACAATGGATTGCGGAATACAAATGAAATGGTGTTTTGATCTGTAGGTATGACATCATTAGTGACATCACAGATGTCTTGCAGCTAGTTGCCTTTTGTATAAGTAGGAAAGAAACAAATAAAAAAAATAACAAAATAACAAAACAAATGAATAAATGCAAGAGAATAATTATCATATGCTGAACACATGATAATGTTTTTACTCATCAACACTGCAATATTATGATTAAAGATGTCCAAGGTGTTTTTGTGTAATCAATATGAACAAAGAATGAACTAATGACATTGACTCTATGTACAGCAAACTACAATACAGGATACACGGAAAGTTATATGATGATCAAATTCAATGTGTTAAACATTATGAGGGAAATATTCGCTAAAGAATCTAAGTAGCTAGAGCACTAAATGTATTTCAAGAAGTTAACTCTATTTTATTTAACTCCACAACTCTATTGCTATTGCAATAGTTAGAACAAATATTTTATAAGATTTGAAAAGTTGCCTAATGTTGAAAGCATATTTTGTGTAGTCAATTACCATGGTTTCAATTTTCCATTGAAATTTGAATTCGGCTCAAAGTTCCTCAAACACTTGGACAACTTTATGAAAGACAATTATGCATTAAGTTAAATATCCTTAAATTAATACGATTTTAATTTCTGTAGTAAAACATGTTTGGAATGTTCTTTTTCTTTAAACCCTGCATATTCTGTTTTATTTCATCTTGATACGTCAATAATTTTGGTTTATATTACTAAGTACAAACTGAACGCAGATTTCAGATTATAGCACACTGAATTGCTCATTTTACTCTCCAATTATTTTGGATTTATCAAACTGACTGGTTTAAAGTTCCTTTTCAAAATGTCTTATACACAATATAATTGGAATGTTTGCAAAATATAGCTGTACAAACCCTTACAAATCTGAAAAGAGAAAGCACTGTATCCTAAAAAACCTCAATCCTTCAAGTTCTTGGCAGAAATTAGCATGTTCTGATTGCACATTATATTTCACTTTGGACCAAAGGGCCCATCTTGTCAATTTCATATAGAAGGCACACATTTTGCTTGACATACGGTTACATTTGGATTAAGTATTAAACAAGCAACATATTTCAGTAACAAATTAAGGATGAAAAAAAGGAAGAAAAATATCTATAGAAGGGTAAATATGCCCCCAGAGAGGGATTGGGGGATGTGATAAAAAGTGTGAGAACAAATGACCAAATGGCAGTATGTTTCCTCTGCTCAATTAGTTTTGTCCATTAATCAGATCTGTCCACTGTATGGCAGTTTAGCTTTTGTGCTGCATTTGTGATGTCAGAATCAGTTCATTTTTAAATCAATGACATGCTTGTGTTTGAATAGGCCTAATGGTGTTAGTAGCCTTTTACAAGCAGTGATATTTGTTGATTTCCTCTGTTGCTGTTATAATTTTCATAAGATTCTTTGTAACTGTGTTTTTTACAAGAATGCGAATCCCATGAAAGTGAAGCAAACCACTATGTCAACCTTCCTGGCAATTGTTAGTGAGAAATATTTTTCCGTCAGATTTTGATTAATGGATCTGGAGATGATATTCGTATAATGCATAATTCAATAGTTTTTAGTCATATTGATACTAATCACAATAGAAATATGGCAAGAATCGATACTGTCCACTGTTGCATAGAAATCAATCAGTGTTACTTTAAAAGCCAAGTAAAAAAACAATGTTTTGCTTGGCTGATTATGTAATGTTTTTCTTGGGAAACTTAATTTGCACATATTTCTGGGGTACTTCTGAAGGAAAACTCATATACGAAATAATTTAAATGGTTCGTGTTGTCATAGTGTTTGTACAGTAAGTTGGCACCACACTCGTATCACGTGGATATGGTGTCACTAGTCACACGCACTGTTATCAATGGCTATGGCTCTTCACTGTAGCCTGACAATGGCAAATTTCGAAGCCATAGCCTCAAAAAACCTGATCCAAATATGGCTTAATTATACTGCGCGAGTGCAGCAGAAAAGCCTGTGAGTAAACTAAATTGATACACCTGCAGTATTCTGTGAGCATACATAACAGGAGACAAAGGGAGGAAGCCTGGGTATAAAGGATCAGTGTGGCTAAAATAAATGGAGGCCATAATATAGAAGAAATGATTATTCTGAGAGAACAAATCTTTGTAATAAGCGAGGGAGAATCTGAATGTGGTCTTTTTAGCATTCTTATATATGGGGTACTTGGACAAGTAAGTGATTAGTTCATGATTGTATCTTCTACAAGCAGTCTTGGGTTTCACCATTTCGCACCCAGGAGCAATCTTCCCCACATCCTCTGGCACAGCTGCTGTCTTTCACTAGTTCTTTTCCTTGGCAGTATTGAAATGAGCACTTAGTGCCATGTGATAGCATTGGTCCTCTTGGTCCTCTAAATAGATTTGTAGTTATCTGTAATGGAAAAAAAAACAACATTGTTGTGTGAAACTATTTTAGTGTATACTTCAATAGCTCTGCATTAAAATAATGGGATTTTATCTTATGAAATAAGGGAACTGTTGCAACTCATGACATTCAATTAATGCCATGAAATTTCCCAACAAAACTATGATCCTTCTTTATAAGTCCATTTTGGAAAATTATTTTGGATTTCAGATTTTGGATGTAGATTATTGGAGTAATAACGAAGGGAGACTATTTTTTACCGAGCAATGTTGGCAGTTGTTAGTGTAAGCGCCATTCAGAAGTCCCTGCTGCTGAGAATGTTTCAGGTCTCTCCACTTCATGATCCATTGGCAATCTTCAGATTGAAGTTGTCCATCTAATTTGTTTCCTAAAGATATAAAATCACAATATAATCACATATGGTCTGCTCTTCACCCTCATCAATTATGCATTAAAGGCATTCAGATGGGTGGATAGGGTGGGGATATGACTTTGCCTATTTGGGGAAAGATTAATGATGTTTATTTCTGCATGTTTTCCATACACTTATGTTGTTCCTTATGAATACATTTTCAAAGTGAACAAAGAAACTTATGTTGTTCCTTATGAATACATTTTCAAAGTGAACAAAGAAACTGGCAGGATTCGAACCTGGCGGGATTCGAACCTGCGACCTCCGGAATACCGTACTGGCGCTTTACCAACTGAGCTATCTTGCCCTACATTGGCGGTCTCCCAAATTGTCAGTATGTTTGTCCTTAACAGTGCATGAGTTGGATAGGCACATCCAGCATCATTTACTAGTTATCCACTAGGGGTTGGAGAAGGGAAGGGGAACTAATGCCGGACAGCTAAGAATTCAATTTGTACTTTGATTACTTGAAACTAGGAAGCGTCATGCGGTTTATGGTAGACAGTGGATATCTGATCAACCAAAGTAAACATGGCCACAATTGGGCAAATATTGAATGAGACATTTATGCAGTTAGTTTCTTTATGAATTACTGAACAGTCTTGTCCTAATCCTTTTGAAAGCTTAACATCCAAGTGAACACAGGGAATGCTAAAAAAATTATGCTGAATATAATTTGTCTAGGCAGTAGATTTTGGATAAGGGAGACGACAATAAGAACGAGAGATATTAATAAAATAACATGGGGTAGGCTGCCCCACAAAATTATCTTTTGGAGAACCGTGTGCTTTGGAATTTGACACATGCTTTGTGTATTTCCGAATGGCAGCACATAATGAGCAGAAAGTTACACTGTGGCTTTTTGTGTTTACAGGCAGCAACATTCTTCACTGAAAATAATTTTGGGATTTTAATCTAAAAATAATGTTGGGGTGATTTCTTTTTGAACAAGTCACAAACCCAGACCTTCATTTTCTCGAAAGATGGGCCAAAACTCCAACAACATCAAAAGGTTATTACAGGGCATAGGGGCTAGGAATGAGCTACGTGTACAGCAGCACACAATGTATAAAATTTAAGCTTAAACCTGTTCTTTCAGGAAATACTATCTTCTTAATTTTCAACTTTTGCTTCCTTCCTTTTTTGGGTCCAGGTGACATGTAGTATTGAGCCAATAATATGTACTCACCTGTGATAAGGTATTGTTCATAACTTTCAAGGATGCATCTTCCAGCTGCCCTTCTGCGGATGATGTGACGTCCTGTTGTTATGTTGCCATTACTCTTGAAGATTATCTGTACTTCAACCATGTATTCAGCTACAGTGTCGAATTCAGTTTCGACTTCCCTGGGCAGAACTTTTCCTTTGATAACTGTTGGGATAATCAAATAAGTATTCATTTTTAGTAAGGAACAATTGATCTCATCATTAAGTGAAATATAAAATGTCAATTATTATGTACTTGTTGATGCAGTACCTTGTTCTCTAATACTAAAGTCTTGTGTAGCAGAAACTACACACAAAAAGGTTTTCAATGTAAATGATTGATGTTGTTTATAAATCTAAAAGCTGTGTTATTGTTACTAACCTAATGACAACTGTTACCAGAAAACTGTAAATCATGGTTTGAATAATTAACTGTCTAATTTCTGACTTACCAAAATCAGCATCGCACACAAGCTCTTGGGGATGTTTTCGACAGCCACAGTCGTAAGCATAAGACAAGGCGTTGTCCTCCGTGTCTCTCACACAGCCTAAGGCCGAGTTACGATAGGCCAAGACCATAGGCAAGACCATACACAGGAGAAGTATCATCCTTGCAGAATGATACACAGAGAAATTTATACACATATTTTATGATTGTTGCTTGATGTAGAACACAGGCTGACACAGTACTATTGAGTTGTAGATATTTCAGTAGTAGTTTTGAAGCAGATGCTGTGTTGTTGGTCGGTTGTTGCACTGAAGTATCCTCATGATCAAGACACTCTTTTTATGTCATTCAGATACTGGTTGCTCCACCCACTTTTCGGTTGATTCTTTGCTTGCACAGTCCTGATCCGAGATTCATGGATCATGTTACCACCCAGTCAGGTGTGTCCTTTCCTGTGGTCTAGGTTCAGTGAGTTTTCAACCGGAAGCCTAAAAATTCCATACATTTCACTTTGGGTATTATTATTATTATTATTAATTCTTTCTGGTAATGAAACCAAGGATTCCTCAAAAGCGCCCTGGGCACTGTAGCTCGAAAGCCTGAAGAAACCTGTAGAGAGAAGATAATGAGAAGAAGTTACAGTTTTAGAGGTGGGAGGAAAACCCCAGAAGAATATTCTTGGGAAAACCCAGAAAACTAGAATATAGTGTGATGGCGTAACTGTAGTATATTTTCTTTATATGATGACTATGGACTAAACTTACTTCCTTAATACTGGTCCCCTTTCTCGAAATTGTCAAATGTTAGCTTATTTTCAGTGGCCTCTTTTAATATTTCATACATACCCAGGCACCATATTCTTTATCTGAAACCTACTTCAGAGTTCCCTGTAGAAGGGAAGGTGTGTAGTGCCTGTGGTTGGATTGTGGTTGGATATTACTAAGAAAAGGTTTTTTTTCCTGGTTAGATTTTTTCCTCTTTTCTAAGAGTAATGGAAACTTTTTCCAGAGATGCTAAACAGCAGAGGGTTGATGGTAGCAAAGTTTGGTGGTTGGGTGGGAATATTTCAACAACAAATACTCAGTGATGCAGGTGTACTCATGCCATCATTTGCAGTCTTGTGAATGTGCTTATGTTCCCACCTTAACTGATGTGCACAACAACCAAAAAACAAGTTACAATGGCAATTCGCAAGTCTATGGGTATTTAGTTTCTAATCAGCAAGATATTGTTTCTTGTAAATGGCAGCTTCTTACTTTTCTCGTGATTGGAATATGAAATTGTTATACATTTAGGGAAAATATGTCCTATGACTTATTATGATAACCCACAAAGAATAAGCATGCACACTTCAGTATGAAAAAGAAAGTATTGAAAAATAAACTTGAGATTTCCTTTAGCTGGAAATGCACGTATGTGGTTAGAATCTTTTTATAGTGAGGATGACGTGCACAGCAATATTGATATGAAAATAAATCAAAAATTACTTCGGAAGAAGTGGGATGAAGTGATTGTTTTTGCATGATCAGTCAAGGATAATGAATTGAGATATACCACACAGATGTTTCATTGTGGTGTTTTTACAATTATTGGTTAAAAATACTTGTTTTAATATAAAACCTAAATTAGCTCTGTGTGGTGCTAGATTGGTGCTTTTACTTGTAATATGTGGGAGCTTGACGTCAATTATCTAACCATAACCCAAAATATTTATCCATTTTGAAGGAGTTTGGCAAACCTGGAATTAAAGATTAGTGTCAATTCAAGTCATTCAAGGGACTCATAGATGTAAATTTGGAAACAAAGAATGTGTTTGAAATTACTGTTGTCAAAGAGCCCTGCACTGATACTGCTCTCTCTCCCCCTCCCTCTTTGTCATCATTCTCACAGTCTGCACTCGATCAGCCTGTCCCATCAGGAATGAAAGATCAGGGATTCTGTCAATATTATGTAATTGAATTAATTCTTTTGCACCATTGCAGTGCAGGTCATAGTTTTATATTGGTTTGTCACCTTTTAATGATTTTGTACTTTAAGAAATGAAATCTAGTTGAAATTCACTTTTTTCGAATTAGCAGATTCATAAATTATTTGTTATATTGTTGATTCTGATTCTGGTCGGAAGTTTATGGTTAATCCAATATATACAATGTATATTAGTTACAATTCCCTGAATAATAATAATTTTTTCCCAAAGTTTGCTTTGTTTCCATGCATTTAATGGGATTCCATCATAGTGGCAATGAAAAGACTCACCTGTTTGTTATAGAAGTGTTAATAGATGTATAAAAGCACTGAAACACAGGGAGTCCTTTGCACCAAAATAGCAGCAATATTGTCACTGATTGTTAATGGAAACAGAAAGTAGGGCAGAAATAACTGGACCAGTCACTGCCTGTACATGCATGTAGTATGTGCTTGTTTGTTCTGTGGATACAGCAAGACATGCTAGACCTACTTGGAGTTAACCACAATTCAATTTAGACTTTTATTTCTTACACTTTCAATGTGGCTATGAATAGATTGCTAGCTTTTAACCCCTGTCTGTTGATCTGGCCTTCTCCACACCCAGCTGACAATGTTTATTTGGCATGACTACCACTGACAAGCACAAACTTTACACCTGCTCTAGAAAATATGTACTCAATATACTTTTGAGTATCAAAATCTTCATCCAAAGAGGTGTGTTTTGAAGAAAATAAAACTGCTAATTTATAAAATACAGCCAAATACAGAAATTAGTGATTGCAAATGTCATAGGTACTTTTGTCTTTGTGTTGCATGGTAGGCCTATCAAGAATAAGTACAGTTCTAATGATTTTTATGAGTTTGTGAGGTTTTGAAAAGAACCCCGGTTCTTTTCAGAACCTTTCAAACTCACAAAAGAGATTTTGACATTGTGCTACCACACGTCTTTATCTTATTGCTACCTTCACAATGCAAATGATTTGAGATATGTCATATCAGAATCTCCATCTCCAAAACTTTACTTTTACATCACAGAATAAGTGTGTGACAAGTTTCAATTTCCAAAAATGTTTTTGTATGTTGGTTGTAAGAAATGATGCACTGTACCTCAAGCTGACCATACTCTACCACACCTGACAATCGCTACCATATTTCTGAAGGATTACGGGGCATTAAAATATATATGGTAAAGGTGAAACAGTGCTCACCAGATAGTTTTACCCGAGCTTTCGGTGCAATGCACCTTCTTCAGGGGAATTATGGCTTGTTGTGATGAACCGCTGGTAGAACAAACGCGGTAAACTCCACGTTCATCCCGTCAGGGTGGAGCGTGCCCAGTTGGAACATCACACGCTGTTCTAGAGATCGGCGCTGCGTATCCGACGATGCCGTGGAAACAACGCAGACGCTCCTGTCCTTTGTGGAGTGTGATGGCGCGCTGAAGTGTTGGGCGACAGCCAGACCAGGTTGTTTCAGCCGAACGCTTCGGAGATGCTCCGTAAAACGGTCGGCCAGTCGGCGCTTGGTTTCGCCAATGTAGAGCATGCCACAGCGGGTACACGTGATGCAATATACAAGATTAGTAGTGGTGCATTTGAAGTGGCCCCGGATGTTGAAATGGCCACGGGGACCAGTGATGGAAGATGTACCATCAACGTGTGCGCAAGTTTTGCATCTTGGACGCTTGCAGGGAACAGTTTTGAAGGGGTCGTTGTCTACGGTACTAGCGATGCTGGGAAGTGTTGACCGCACAATATGGTTGCTGATGGAGCGGTCAGGGTTAGGGTTAGGGTCTGACTTTTCCCAAACCATTTTCGTCAATGATTTTCAGACAAAGACTGCATTTTCAAGGGATGATCATGTAAATTATTATCTTTCCAATTATAGCAATTTTAGGACCAAGTTTTCTTTGTAGCCCAATTGTGCACCACCTCCAAGTTAACGTGTTCCTTTAACTTTGTTCACTATTTTATGTGTCAAATGAGTGGCTTTCGTGAGACAGCATATAGCTTTGCTGTGTCTGTATTCAATTATTGTTTGTTAACCATGTGCTAATTAACCATATGAACAACTGTTGTTCCTTCTCTGTTTTTACTGTGAGTCATGTCTTACTTTGCTAGGGATGAATTCAGTGAACACAGAACTTTGGAGGCTTCCCGGCTTTTTGGTTAAACTAATGACTTCTTGGTGACATTCCAATCTTAAAGAGCCATTAGATATTTGCTCATTTTCAGAGTGTATATTTTGGGGGGGGGGGGGGGTTAAGTATGCACCCCCTCCTCAAGTTCCATTTTTAATCACTAAAGGAGGACACCTTGTCATTAATACTGTATTGATACTGTTTAGATGTGTAAAGGCTTTTGAAAACAGTAATAATGCCACAGAAAAATTTCCCCCACCCCTCAAAGAAAAAAAATCACCAAAATATTTGATTGTTTATGGCGAAACAAAAGAATTTTGGTGTACGTGCGTTGAAATATTGGTTTCACGCCACAGAATGAAATCACTAAAACAAAGAAGCACCAACACATAAGTTTACAAATTACATTATATAGTAATGGAAGAATATCTTTGACGAGAAACAGCTAAAATTTGAGGCTAATCAAGTTTGGAAATCTCAGTAACTTCAATAAAAACTTGATATTTGTGTGTGCCCAAGCATGATGTCATTAAGTTTTATAATTCATTGGAAATGTGAAACATCCAATCATATCAAATGCATTTCTGTAATACGAACATTGCCATTAACTTAATCGTTTTTCATCATTCTGTGATGATTACTTGACATGAGACTTGCTGCTCCACGCATTTTGGGCTTGCCATCCCAAAAAATGAATTTAGAAATTAAATCGCTGATCTTCTAGTATTACCAAAAGCATTAGCTTTCTAATGAGACAGTGAACCAAAAATCTGACCATGTTTAGTTATAAAAAAATAGTTTACTATTTCAAATTGTTAGTGGACCACTGCCAACAACTCTGTTTTATCAGGGCAGATCTTCTGAACGGATGCATAATACTCTCCCATTGAAATTATTGTACAGTATCAGGGTCTGAAAATACAAGGATGACATTATATTCAAGGAACATTTTGGGAATAAATGGAAATTTGAAATAGTACAGACATATTTAAATAGTTTTGTATATACCATTCTTTTTATCAACATAGATTTTTGGCTGTATTAATGTGTTTAACCCCTTGAGTACGTGTTTTTACGGGAGACGTTGGGGTGTCGCGGCGGTTCTGGCAGCCAAGCGAACCGCTACAATGTGTTTGTGCAGTCAAGCGTAACATAAAGAATAATCCAACAAAGGATTGAAACTGCACAAACGGCGGCAAATGGCGTCTTACGGCCTGGTGGCACTTTTTGTTACGCCATATGGCGTCATCCGTACGCAAGGGGTTAACAACCTTGAGGTGAACCTTGAGGTGAACCATGGTTTGAATTAAGATTTGACATTTGCATTGCTACTAAAAATGTCCACTAAATATTGAAAAAATCTACTAAATATTGAAAAAATCTACTAAAATGGCAAATTTTACTCAGTGTACGATTGTTGTAGTCAAGACCATCACAAGACCACATAAGACCACACAAGACCACACAAGACCCTCCAAGACCCTACAAGACCCTGCAAGACCAGCACAAGACCAGCACAAGACCAGCAGTCTTAATCTAAGTCTTAAGCTATTCAAATGAACTGTAACAAAAGCATTCCTTTGTCATGGTTTATGCCTGATACTTGTGCCTGTTACAGGCTGGTCTTGTGAATGGTCTTGTGCATGGTCTTGTGCATGGTCTTGTGCATGGTCTTGTGCATGGTCTTGTGCCTGGTCTTGAAATGGTCTCGACTACAACACTGCAGTGTACTCATCTTTTGCATACCCATTCCATTTCCATATGGGTGGGTGGCTTGTGATTGGTTGTTTGTAAGCTTTCATTTGAAGTGAAACTTCATTTAAAATGTTTCCCTTAGTACTAATTGGTACTTCTGTTTGACAGTTACCAGATTCCGGATACTTTGCTTAAAATGAGCAATCAGTTCTTAGCCCCCTTATTAAATTAACTCATGGGAAGGGGGATCTTGTCCCCTCTTTGTCAAGTTAGTTTTGGGGTCCAGAACATTTCCTCTTAAAAACAAACTAATTCTGAGATTCTAAAGCTGATTTTTTTCAATACAGGTGTAACATTGCCAAGTCTGCTCCAACCAACCCACTCATCTCCCGTGTTTTTCTTTATCTTTGGCTGTGGATATACATGTATCTAAATACCCGTACTCCCAGGGGCATAATTGTCATGTACTGGTTTGGAACTTCAGTGAATTCAGTATTGTGTCAGCTTTTATGCACAGTTTGCAAGCTGCCTTAAAAAAATGGCAATCTCAGAAAAATGTTTCATACTAATAAGGTGAGGGATCCCATTACCTACAGCCGTGACTATTTCAGAACCAGTAGGCCTTGATAGTGCAAACATTTACATTTGAAGCAAGATATGAGACAGAGGGAACTCCCCTCTGTTGTGTTGGTCATTGTGTTCCCGGTGTAGCGTGAAATATTGTTGTATTGCACATGCCTTAAGTGATCGATAAATCGATTATTGGGAGAGTGGCTGGTCACGTGAGAGGGTTTAACCAATAATAGGGAACAGGAGTCGGATATTCATGAGAGTCGGATATTCATGTGAGTCGGATATTGATGGGAGTCGGATATTGATGGGAGTCGGATATTCATGGGAGTCGGATATTCATGGGAGTCGGATATTCATGGGAGTCGGATATTCATGGGAGTCGGATATTCATGGGAGTTGGATATTCATGGAGTCGGATATTTATGGAGTCGGATATTCATGGGAGTCGGATATTCATGGGAGTCGGATATTCATGGGAGTCGGATATTCATGGGAGTCGGATATTCATGGGAGTCGGATATTCATGGGAGTCGGATATTCATGGGAGTCGGATATTCATGGGAGTCGGATATTCATGGGAGTCGGATATTCATGGGAGTCGGATATTCATGGAGTCGGATATTCATGGAGTCGGATATTCATGGAGTCGGATATTCATGGAGTTGGATATTCATGGAGTCGGATATTCATATGATACTGGAATTTCAGGAATTCCTTTTAGATATCCAGGGGCGATGTGTTAGGTAACAATAGTCTGGAGTCTGGAGTGTGTATAGGGTATAGGGACAAGAGGGGCATACCCCTTGGTCCCATATCTCGCTGGGTATAAAAGAATTGCCTACAACCATGGAGGAAGAATGCTACAACCATATCTGACAAAAATACATGTTGGTTTAAATGTGTGTCAAGTAGACCTAGAGTTGCATCAGTGTACATTGAACACAATTACATTATATTCATAAAGACAGGAGAAAGGAGTGTAGATGATTTTTCTCTTTTTTTGGGGGGGGGGGGGGGGGGGGGTGGGATGGGGTTGGGGGGGGGGGTGGGGGAAGTGTTAATTAAAATCAGTATTAACATCAGAGATTGGTCAAGACTCAAGTTGATATGCAATTAAAGCAAAAAACTTAATGGTATAGAAAAAAGGTGAATTTACAAGAGCTGAATCCTTGTGAGTTCTCTAGATTCTGGGATCTGAACTTCTTCACTTTAACTCATGAAGATAAGCCCATTTCCTAAGCTATCAGATTGTTGCATAAAATATCAGCCTTTGTTGTAAATCCCCTCCCCCAGCATGTCAAGCGAGGGGGTACTTCTGCAATATGCTGGCTACAAAGAGAATAATTGGCAGGACACAAGGTTTTCAAAGGAGGGCGCTATGTGACCATCATGTTGGTCTGCACTTGGGCTTGAGATTTTGTACAGTTACAGGGAGTCTGACATTGAGGAATTATTATAATGAAAGACGAATTATTTACAAAAGTGAAGCTCCCAAGTTAGAATTTTAGCTCATGTTTTGGGGATGGAAGGGGTGACAAAAAGAGAAAAGTCTGTTAAAGTAACCTTCATTTTGTTTTGCATAGGGAGTCCACTCTCAAAACCCAAGCAAATTTTTTTGGGTGTTTTCAGACGATGATAATTGGTATTTTGAGAGGTCTAAAACACAAAAAAGTGAAGTATTATATGGACAAAAGGTTTATCTTATTATTAATCTATTCACAAACTTGGAGGTGAGAAAGTTACTTTATAAGTTACCATTGTTATAAGATACTATAATTTTGGAAATAGTATCAAAACATTTTTCATAATAAAATCTGAACCAAAGAAAATGCCTCAAAACGCATTCATGTGTAGACAGATTAGACCTTTAACACAATGCTATCGATAAAAATGTCAGCACGTTAGGCGCACATGGTCGCCACTTTTACAGACATCGGCATCCAGAAATTACACCTTTAAAGTGGCATAACTCTGAAATGCAAGTACCTATCGAGCTAATTTTCATACCATTCAATTTGTCTTGCAATTCCCTTTCCATTGATAACAAATTTGTGACAAATAGCTCAAAAAACAAAAAAATGCTGGACTCCCTATTTTGTAGCTACATGTAAATCACTTTGGCAGTTGACGATGTGTTCCCAATTTGTTAAAGTTGGGGTCTTTGCGTGCACCTTTCATGCAAGATTTAAGAAGCTGCCCTAAAGCCCCTTTTATTGTGCAGACTAATATTTATGTACATCACAGTGAAGAAGAGTACTAGTTGTCGGTAAAATGTATTCTGGTTTTATTCAGCTTTATACAACATTTTAGAGCTTTGATACTGCAAAGAAAACCAATGTTCCCCAAAACACACAGATGTGTTCACCCAGTTATGTCCATGCTCTGACTGGAAATGCCAATAGAATGGATTTGACCCTTACTAACGAATCCTGGTCAAAAGCTTTGTTTTTAAATGAAAAATGCACTTAGTACACTGCACACGCATATTTAAATTAATTCTGTAGGAATTTGGAATACTCCACTCCTATTTCAACATTTAGTGAATCTGTTACTTATTGTTGGTCGTTTTTTGTGTGGAACATCTGATTGGAAAGCTCATTACTTGGCCAATGCTAACAAATAAGCCAGTTCGGTATCTCAAAGGTCAAAGGTTATTCGGGATAAAATTGCTGACATAATGTCATGCCATGTTATGCAAACGCCCATTCTGATTGAATTTAACATGTGCGCATTGTGCGACCACCTTTGGCGTTTACACGTGGGCGCGTTAGGTTACGCGGGTCATTCGGGATAAAATGTCATTGTGCACATGCGCAGTTATAATACCGAACTGGCTTATTAGCAGTTGAATTTGAATATTTGTTTTTCATGATGCAACACACTAAAAGCATAGACATGGTATCTTGAAGTTATGACTTACTTAGTTTACTAACAAAAATATCTATTAAAATAAACATTGGCATTGTAATGACATAAATGAGGTGGATTGTCTCAGAAAAAGTTCTTTTACTGGCCTAACCCATGTTATCGCTCACAGTACATCTCAAATTGCACACAACAAATTAATTTATGTACAAAACACATGCAGCATAAATTTTTACAAAATCAGATCTTTTCTCTTTTTTTTTTACAAACATTTACAATTAAAATTTGCTTTGGGTTAAAATGTATAGGGTGTGAATTTTTTGTAAATAACTCTTTAAAAATACAAAAAAACGTACATGTATTTGGTCTCGTAAAAATAGTGTGTGTATAGACATTTGTTACTACTACAAAACCCACTGAACCAGCAAAGCATTAATTTAATGGGAAGGTGTTCTTTCACATCCATCAACCCCTCCAAAGTCCTTCCCTGAATAACCATTGTACACTAGGAAATGAATCTTTCCTTTTTTGGAAATCTTAATTGTGTTGTCTTTTTAATTCTATTTCTGAAGTACTGTTTACAGGGTATAATAGAAATGTCTATTTGCCTTCAAGGAAATACATAACCTACAATACCTATTTTGTTGAACTTGTTCTGTTTCATTTTGTGCTTTTCTGTAAAATGTCATTTGTATTGGTAAAAATATCTCTCTTTTTCAAAGAGACAGTTTTGCACTCTGGTACTTGCACTACATGTACCATTGCAGTCACCACCATTACAGTTTTCATTTGTGAAGAGTAAATCTAGTGAACTTTGAATTTTTTTTTTACAGGATTGGGGATTACAATTGTGAACAATCCACATCTTTCATTTCATTTTCTATCTACAGGAAGCCGACATCAGCTATTAAATTTCAGTATTGTTTTTCAAAGTTAATTTTACTTTGGTAATTGTTCTACAGTAGCTTTTTAAAACAATCGTTGATGGCTCAGTACTTGAACAGTGATTTTGGTTTGATTCCCCCCCCCTAAAAAATAAAAAAAAAAATAAAAAAATAAAATATAAATTTTAGTAAGTTTGGTTTATTAATAAATTTTACAAACATTAGATGCTGTGGGATTTGAGTGGCAGATTATATGAGAATTTTCAGGCCTTGATATTGCGCCAGCATGTAATAGACATTTAAATGTCATTGCTGGATAAATCAAATGTATTTTTAGCACAAATTAACATTACACCAAATTTTAATAAAAATATATTACAAAAAGTGGAATCAATAATATTGTTCCATATTTGGCTTTATTTTGTACATTTTTCTGATAAATTCTTGAAGTAATTCAAGGGATTCTGTTGTGCCTCATTTGTAAACGTACTCGCATACATTCTTTCATAGTTTGAGGCATATACCACTTACATCCAGTACCATCTTTAATACATCTGGAGTAATCACCCTCACAATCAAGATCATTGTTGTTTAGCATACGACCTGATACATTCCAGATGCAAGTATTTGGTGTGGTTGCCTGGCAGTTACCATGAAAACAGGGTTTAATCTGTAGGGAAAGAAAACCATTGTGCAACATGTTTTCAGTTGTCTTAGCTGACCTTCATCAAATCTTATTGATAAACTATATTGAAATGTCTGATTTAAACAAGAATTGTAGCCATATTGTACCTTTCAAATCTTGGATGAATGATATACATGCATTATCTCTAAAATATTCAGATATTTTGAATAAAGGTTTTTACCTCGACTCATTTTCTGTCACATATAACTGATAGTCTATTGCACAGGAAATAATAATTGCACAATCACTGCATCATTGTTCCTAGGCTCCTGCTCCTGATAAAATGATGAATAGATTAATAATTTCAATGCTGCTGTTCGTTCATCAGGAGGAACTAACTCCTTGCTCTCCCTTGCATTCTCATGATCAAAGTTACACAAATACAGCAGCATATGTTGTGCTTACCTGACATGAGTCACAGTACTGCTTGTACAGATGTCGAATCCCTTGCCGCTGTTTGCGAGTAAGAAGACTATACTTCTGAACCCAATCACACATGTTGATTATGTACATAGTCTTCATTTGCCGGCCTGCCAAAGAAGAAAAGAAAACATAAGTAGTCTTAAGTAAAATGAGTAGTCCTATAAGGGATTTTTCAAATCCAGCTTATTACCATGTATGGATTCTCTCCGCCAAGGAATAAATTGAAACCAATTAAAGAAGATTTGCTGGACATGTTTGAGAAAACAAGGCCCAATAATTATAGCTCATAGTCGGCAGCAAACTAAACATTTTTAAAATTTGGAAAATTATTTCAGTTTAGTTTTGTGTGAAATTAACTTGATACTTAAATTTTGGTTTGAATTATTTGTAATTAATTTCTTTTCTATTTAAACAGATTAAGCAAGATACAGAACTTTACTTGATTAAGTTCATTTATTTTGGAAAGGAGGGAATGTCTGTCCAGCAGACTCCCCTTAATTGTCATAGCTATGCTATCCATAATGAGACTTTACCTGTCAGGACGTAAACCTCATTTTCCTGTAGAGGCATCCCACATGTCTCTCCAAGACGTGACACCATAATCTCTGCATGTTTCTTTGGACCTATTAACTCCTCTCCCTTGAAGATCTTCTCAATGCGAACCTTGTACATCCTCATGTTTGGAGACAGTGTGATATTGTCAGGAAAAACCTTTATGTCGGGGAGGATTTTTCCTCTTATCACTGGGGAAGGAAGAACAAAAGTTTACATTGATGTAAGCATCTTCTAACTTTTCTTGATAAACCCATAATAAAAGAGACCGTAACACACTGATTCCTGCATCAGTGGCGTAATTGCGTTTGTGCACAATGGTTAAAGATATGCTGTCCATGCTCTTCAACAAATTTGATTTTTTTTCTTACTCGTTTTATTTAAAAAAAAAAACAACCTACCTTTGCCATTTTAGGCATCTGAAACCCTTCAAAAATGTCTTTTATTTGAATTTGCTTTTGCACATCTAATACCAGCACACAAAGATACACCTGAATTATTGTTGGGTCGCAAATAATTTGATCTTTGTAACGTAATTATTCGATAACTTTATATGGGTTTTTTCTTTGGATGTCTCAGTAAAAAGTGAATAACTTTTGTATCGCACCCCTGGATTCCCCTCTGCAAATTTGGTATTTTCATTATAATAGCAGCAGCAGCAGCAGCAACAATGTTTATATATTAATCATTACTCTTTTAGGAAATGTGTCATTTCTTTGTGAAAATATAGGAAGTTTGTGGAGAATTAGGGGGATGTTTAATACATGGTACATATATTTCTTATGACAAAAATGCTTTCAAATAATTGAATTGCAGTGTAAGACTCTACTGTCATTTATTTGCCATTAGTCTTAGCTCTGTTGCCTTTAAAGGTCCCACAAAATGAAATTTTACATACTTAAGCCCACACCATCATGCACCTGTACATCCAACAATAAGCACTTATCCAGAACCACCAAAATGACATCGTCATGTAGTACTGAAAATGCACTAGGCCTTATTGAATAGGCACAAGGCCTTATTAAATAGGAACAAGGCGCGATGCACGGGACGATGTCATTTTGGTGGTTCTGGATAAGTGCTTACCACATCCAGCTGACCATCACTTTCAACCTTTGGTTTGCTATTCTTAAGGTGTTTTATTCCCCTTTTAGCAATCTCTTTGATTTTGTACTTACACTGTATGCAAATTAACATATTCATGAGCACAGGAGTGATGTCACACAAGGGGCATACTTCACTGCCATAGCTAACTTGTGCATAAAAATTGAATAACATTTGTAACTTTCCCAGGGTTAGTTTTCTGAATGTATGTGTTTTTGCATTATTTTAGTGCTTGTTAACCAGTCAGTAAACAAATTTAATGCACAAACTTCTAAAATATGATAAAGTTTGGTTTCTTTTTTATACTGTAAGTGCATAAACTGTATAGTGAGTACCTTGATAAATGTCATAGCAATAGCGCCCACACATGTCATGGAATAGTTTGAACATTTTGAGCACTGAGAAAAAACACTTACTCCAGGTTTAAAACCAAAAAGGAGAATTCCTGTAGGTTTATACAGTTCAGAATCATTGCTATTTGCACAAATATCTGTAATAATGCAGAATAATCTATTATGCAGAACCTTTAATATACAGGATGTCAACTTGACTTTTTAAATTCTATTTTACAAATTGCCCTGTCTTATCCACCACACCATACCCAGTATTCAATTTGTGGACAAGAAGTGTTATATCATAATACAAGGCTATCATCACAAAACAAAAGCCTGACTTACAGGTGCAGCACATTACATCAATATCCTAACATCTTGGCCACCTGCCAGCCTTATTATGGTGACTAATTCACTGTTCCTGAGTTAGGTTTTGGACCAGGGGCTGCAGAAATGTTCAGCGGAGTTGGCTATTGGAGCTCTTTAGTGCATATCTTAAATCGGTTTTGAGCAACGTTTATGAAAAGAACATGTCTATTATCGGATGTTTCCAAGTGTCTTCCATTTAATCTTTTGATCAATCTCAATCTATTTATCTAGCAAGCGTCTCTTAACATATATATATTTGTCTTTTAGACATTCAGCATCGTCAGTTTGTTCTTAGTCTCTCTTCATTTGTGTTGCTATGCTTGTCCTGACCTGCTTAAGCATTTTTACACACCCGTGCCACACTTGATGATACACAGAATTCAAGTTTGCATTCAAAGCTCCGCAGCATCGAAATGAAAATACCTAAATGGGACAAATGAACAATTGAATGGTTTTATTACTCACCAAAGTCTGATCTGCAGAAATGTTGCTGTGGGTGCATTGGCATACAGACACAGGCCAGTCCAATACTGATCATGACAAGTAGGAGCATGACAGTCAGCTGCAGATTACAAACCATCTTCGTGTTTATTCTCGTCATTAGTAATAAGAGATATGCCACCTTGAAATAAAATAACACTAGCTCAGTGCTACGTTAGGAATCCTGGCACTCGAAGACTGGGAAAGTTTTCCCGCCAATGAGTTCTGGCAAACTTGCTTAAACCTGTCAGGAGCTAACAAGCCCCCATCAAATACTAGTCACCTTTATACTAACTGCTTGCAGAGGAAGTTCTCTGTAGTAGATTGTTTCTAAGCTCCGCCCACTGTAGTAAACTGTGGGCTAGCACTGGGCAGAACGTCCTGTCATGGGACCTTGAACTGACCAATCTGGGATCGATTTTGCTATGACGTCTTTGTTAATTGGCTGCAGTTCCATGGCGGGAACACAGCCCACTGGAGCACTTTGGCGCAAGGCCAATACATGACTTCTGTCATAGCAGCATGAAAACTTTCCTTTGAAACTTTCTTGGACTGATTAAATGTTGAGATTTAAAGGGAAAGCTGTTATTATGATTAACATGTTTATTGACAAGATTAACAGAGTTGAAGGGTAACCTCCTGCCCCCAATTAATGTAGGGATGACAAGTTGCATTGAACCACAGCATTAAACAAAATTGCCTCAAATATGTATATGTATACCCGTCCATTTTTAAAAACATGTCGAGTTTATTTGAATGGTTATTCTTTCTATGGAACAACTATTGCTTGTTTCTTGACTATTCTGGGTCTAGTGTCAACTGTCCCCATTTTTTTCACTAAACTTAAAATTAATATGTAAATAATTTACAATGATAAAAGACACGTTAAAGTATGTTTCCTCAAAGTACACTTTCAATGAAAGGTGACTTAAGATTTATTCTTCCAGATGTGTTTTCCTGTCAACAACTTGACACTTGTCAGCAAACTTGAACCTGTTTACGGCCCTCACTTGTAAAATTAAGGCTTTCCTTCTAGAAGATGTTTTATTTATTTATTTCAGACAATCACTGGAGCAAGAATAAGTTAATGACATTTGATTTCCTCTCTTGCAGGAAATATGGGGAGCACAACATCCTGAAAGGTCATAGGTCAGCTGTTTTGTTACCCCCCATCCCAGACACTTGTCATCATGTCAGGAAGGGCTCTTCAATCATTGGTATTGGTCGAGAGATTATTTCCATTAATATTTCCAGTAAACATTTGAGTCTTTCGCTTTTAAAATAACTCTGCTGTAGGATGGAAATTTATAAATAAAACACTTTGTGAAATATAGAAAAAACAAACAAACAAACAGTAAAAGACATTGTCCTTGTGAATAATTTTGTTTTTACAATCGGAATATACTTTTGTAATATTCCCTAGATTCTTATTTTAATTTCATAAAAACAAATTCTGAACTGAAAATCATTTGTTCTTCTGTTTTTAAATATTTCTTTCACATTTGTTTTATGTTTTTGTCAGTGGTGGTGCTATGGGGGCATTTGCCCCCCCCCCCCCCCAAGTTTCCCCCCCAAACACTTTGTCTACAAAGAGATTAATTCGGTTGATTTCCTTTGCTGTTCAGATTCATAACTATAGTATTGAAAGTAGAGAGATGCTGCTGTGCATACAGTTGAGCCTAAACATCCATAGACAAAGCACTCCACACATGCAGCCGTAGATGTTTATTTCAATCAGTTTGCCGCTAATGTTTTTATACATATGTTATACATTTGTTATAAATCGAATATTATTTTGACTTCCACCTAAAAGAAATTCCGTGCCCCCCACTCCCCCCCCCCCCCCCTAAAATTGTATAGTCCTGCACCGCCACTTTGTTGTGTGTTTGCTTCTGGCTTTGTTTTGGTAGAATTTTAAGGTCAGCTGTTCCCTGCTGCATTGAAACCTCGTCTGCTTTCCTTTTGTAGCTCATGACAGGTGGACAGTGTGATCATTTAATTGCCAATACAAATTTGTTGAACTGAATTTGTTCCCTTGATAGCTGTATTGTTGTAGAGTTTACCATAGATCTAGATGTATTTCTATATTGTTCACATTATTTTTGTTTGCAAATTAAGTTTGTGAAAAGACAGAAGTTGGTAGAGCCAGGCATCCTAGAGAGGCCCATCACAACATGTTCAATCAAAGCTTAATCCATTCTATCAATCATCAACTCACCGTTGGGATATCATACTCATTATCATTTATTCACTAGAATTGACCTCTGTCTGGTGGTTAGTTGTGGAAAGGTTACCCCCATTCAAATTTGGGCGTCTTAAGGTTCCCTGGATGTGGACCTGTATACCAGCAGGAAATGATTGATGTCACCCCAGACGACAAGAAATAAGGCTGATACATAACGTTGATAAGAACATTGGCCAATTCAACAAGAAATTTCTATTCAGATGAGTTCATGTGATTATATGAGCCTGCCAGAAACAATCTGAATAATTTGGCTGTAGAATGTAACCTCTATAAGATCCATGGCAGTGGTCATTTAGATGTCCGTTGCCTAGCAACAGAAGGCTCCTCCTATTCCGGTCTATCACCAGGGAACTTTAAGATGCCCAAATTTGAATACCCCAGTGGATAACCTTTCCACAACTACCCACCAGACACATGGTCAATTCCGGTAAATAAACGACCCCTGGCTCTGGGATTATTAAAGGACGAATCAAAACGAGAACCATCGCTTCTATACCAATGCCACACAGCCTATCATCTGGTCATCAACCTGTGTCCAAGTTTTGACAATGGTTAAAAGAGATCCTGGTGTGATTCAATACTATAAAGATCGATTTCCACTGAAATAAACGTGTATTGATCCAAGGTCTGTCACAAGAGGCACTTCCCAGTAAAAGGATAATCCACACCTACATGTATATCCTGTTCTTGAAAGTATGATGACAGAATAGAATAGACATATCCAGGAAATGTTTGATCCATGTAAACACAGACCAGAATTTAAAAGTGCAGTTGTAAGTGTTGGACAACTTCTGCAAACAAAATACGGCATAACTTTTGTTGAGATTGTGATGACACAGGAACAATGTATTTCTTTTTTGTGCTGCTTGGTTAATACTCATACTTAGAAAACTGACCCCCTTTTTTCCCCAGGAAAATATATATATATATAATTTTTTTTTTTTTTTTTTTTTTGGGGGGGGGATGTTTTCTACAGCCTTTACACACATCAGTGTTGTAGTCAAGACCATCACAAGACCACACAAGACCCCGCAAGACCAGCACAAGACCAGCACAAGACCAGCACAAGACCAGCACAAGACCAGCACAAGACCAGCACAAGACCAGCACAAGACCAGCACAAGACCAGCACAAGACCAGCAGTCTTAATTCATGTCTTAAGCTATTCAAATGAACTGTTACTTGTGCCTGTTACAAGCTGGTCTTGTGAATGTTCTTGTGCATGGTCTTGTGCCTGGTCTTATGCCTGGTCTTGAAATATTTTCGACTACAACACTGACACACATACATTGTTAGTTGGGAAGCATAATTATCAACATACAATGAATGGCAAGCCGGGCCACCTTGACGATTGGTTGGGGTGCATATCCCCACCCTTATGGGCCTGTTATTGATGGATATATCTATATTGTGTTATTATTTGAACTTTCCTCCTTCCTCCTTAAAAGTCAGAAAAAGGTTCTTTGAGTAAACTAAAACTTGGCCAATATTGAGTATGGGTAATTAAACCAGTCTAGGAAAAATAAGTTGTGCAAAGTTGGAAGATAGCCTAACCAGACTGGACATTTCATCCAATTTGGTATGATTGATGTCACTTCCTGACTCCAATTAACCATTTCCTTAGTGTGATTTCAGAGTTAAAAAAATGCTAGGGCTATAGAAAAATCACTATTTCAGTGAAACACCAACGAACTAAAAACATTGTGAGATTCAGTGTTAGAATACTGTACATGTTGCTGTAAATCCTGTATTGAATGACCAAAGGAGCAAATTAGAAAATGAATTAAACACTTTTCCCCAAGATGTAAAAGATTGCTTAACAACTTTAGATATATACCCTTAAATTATACCCGCAAACTTGGGGAACTGAGGAGTAGATTGGGATAAGGGACTAGCTAATAGTACATCAAACCTTTGTGGAATTGTGGGTGACAGATTTGACTAGTTATCAACCTTGGACTAAACCTACCACAGGTGCAAGTCCATAGGTTTGGGGTCATTCCCAGGTCAAGATTTAAGTTAAGACATGATGAATCATCCCTTTGCACTTTATGCTGCTCAGTTATAGCAGGTCATTGGTAACAGAGGTAGTGCTAATCATCACCACCACCCCCCACCCTTCCACTCACCACCCACCCTTCCACTCACCACCATTCACATCACAATTTCACCACACCATTAATATAATCATCACCATCACCACATTAAATATCTACATTAATCTCCATTTCAAAACTGACAACCTTTGGTTCCTCTTCCTTCACAGAGTCTAAGAGATATCGCCAGTTCAGTCCAACCCATATTTCAAACTGAACTTGAATTTAACATCTAAATTGATAATGTTTTTATGAGCCCTTCCAAGAAAATATTTTGATGACCAGTTTCCTCCTAATACATCACCACACTTTTGTCCAAATAAACAAGGGAAGTTATTTTTGTTTATGGATTTTCCAACTCCCAGACTATATGTTTGAAGCTGATAGCAGTCCTTCTTGTTGCAGAGATACTGCTTATTGAAATATCTGTTCCATTTTTTTGTTATCAGGTTGTAAGTGATTTAATCTTGTTTGAAATCCTTGTTTTTCTGTCAGTGTTTTAAACTTATGAGTGTACGGTTAATTATTGGCCTAACTAGGAGCCATGTTGGGGTGGCTTGAACCACACAGAGGATGGGCAACACCACTCAGACAATTTATATGAATGTTCTTTTTCTATATTCAACCCACCCTTTTTGAAAAAAAACCCAAACAAACCATGATATAAAGCTTTAGAAAGACTTTACAAAGTTTCTCAAGTTGGAATTTCAAGCAATCAGTTGATCAACACTTAAGTTTTGTTTCTAACAGCTGTAGCCTACTTGACAGCTCTCTAAGGTCCTTATTGACTTCAATGATATGCCTTGATTAATGGTGCTACCTGTACTGATATTGATTGGAAATTTGTCAGTACTGTGCAGAGTCCAAGTGTCTCTAAATTTGAAATCCGCATTTATTGAATCAGGTATCCCTATTACAAATACTGAAAATCAGATTGAGCTATTGCTCACGTTTGGTTTTGTCTCTGCGTTGATTGTGAACATTATTCAGAGCTCTGTTCTCTTCATAGGTATGACTTGAGCTATAGCTACATGTACCTTCAATAATACTAGTGGGATCTAAATTTCACTCTCAAAAACCCACTTTTATATTTAGTGTGTACCTTACTTTCTTTTTCAACTGTTCTGAACTTTTTAAATGATAATAAAGACAATAACGCACACATTCATTTCTCACATGTTTGTCATCACAATATCATCCCATCAATGACATCCCACTGTTCATTTCAAAGTCATTTGCATGTGTTATCATGGGATGCTTAGATTGCACTGATTGACCAAATACATTGCTTGTTTCTTGTTTGTGCTGAATGCACTGTTTGTATTGTTTGAAGTATGCGTGACTACTTGACAAACTGACAACTAAGTATATGGGTCATTACTGTTTGCTTTTTCAATAGAAAACACTTTGTTTTTTTGAGATGCTGAAATGAATTGAATAGGGGAAATAAGAAACTGTTATTTTGATTTATTTGTACTGTTTTTATATCAATATTCATCAATTCCTTGTATTGGAAATAATATGAAATTATTCTCAGTAAAAGGTAGCCTTGTTTATTCGCTTCTCTTGCAATAATGCAATAATTTATTTAATGAAAAGGTGACCAAACAGTGTTATTAATCAGTTGAAAATCAGTTTGGTTGAAACAGTAACTGATGTCCACTCAGAATGAACATTTTGACAGACAGTAGAGGCAGATTAATCATCTATTTCTTCTTCTCTTTTCTTTTCTTGTCCATTCACAACATGTAGACTCTTAAGTCAGGACAGTGTCGTGCACACATGATGCAGGTACATGTACAGTCCTGTCTCGTTTGGTTTCTAGTTATGGTACCCTGTTGTGTAGTTGTCAAAATACCACTTAAAGTTCATGTAAATAGTGCAAGTCAAACTTTGCAGTTTTACTAATGTGATGAGATAAATTTAGTTTCTGTTCGGATTGATCCAAACCTTGGGGGGGGGGGGGGGGGGGGGGGTGGAGGGTTGGGGGGGGGGGGGGGGGGGACAACAGCCACAATAAACCCAAATGAAGGGAAAAGGGAAGGGTATTACATCATGGGTATGTGGCCACATTTTGTTTTGATTTTGTTTAAATGTTTTAATTTTGTTAGTTCTCCCTTGAGGAAGTTGAGGAAACATTTATCCATAACTAGATATAGGGATACTGGATAGTTTTGTACATCAAAACCAATATTAGTAATCATTAAAGTTTGAAAATGTGTGTCATGGGCATGTTTGTCAATCTGCATGATAATGGTTTCCATTGCATTTAGGCATGTTAATTACCGAGTTGCATGATGTCATGTTTATGTTGGGCTGGGTGAAGTGCCGATGCCACCAGTAACTTTCCTCCACTTTATTATTGATTAAAAACCCTTATTAGTTTTAGTACATGTACAATGTACCCCTCCCACTTCTGTTTCTTTGATTCTGACATGACCAAATTTGTTGAGTAAAGTTTGCTTTGTTTGAAATGTTGTGATTTCAAAGGTATGATATAGCTTTGATAATGATCAAAACAAAAAGTTGTATCGTAAAAATTGGGTGTGATCCCTGGCTATACGGCATTCTGGGTTGATAACTTCTGACTAGCGCCCACCCGAACAAAGATACTGACAATTTGGGAGACCGCCAACACAGGGCAAGATAGCTCAGCTGGTAGGCCGGTACGGTATTCCGGAGGTCGCAGGTTCGAATCCCGCTCCTGCCTGTTCACTATCAATATGAAAACCAAAAGTGGTTAGTTTCAATCTTTAAGCTTATACTATTTATAAAGATGTACCAATATCAATCCTCTTGAGAAATATTTCCATCTGAAATGCTGTCGCCTTCGAGAAAAGTTCATCTGAACACCTCCAAAAACACTTTGGCGTATTTCAATTTCAACAATGGAAATATATAAATGTGTACAGATTAGTGTTAAAAGCGATTGTTCTCTTGACTCAGATGACGGATTGAACTGAACTTTTATATGTTAAATCACACCAAGTGTGAACACTGCAGGTTAAAGCCGTGCTCTTGTTAATTTTATGTGTGGATTGAAAAAACAAACAAACAAAACAAAAACAAAACTTGTTACAGGGACTGAAGCAGTCAAGTATTGAAATCAATCCAGACCAAAGATCTAGAAAGCTTTAAAAACTTACATCTAGAGAATCTTCAATTTTTGTATTAGGAAGTGTCAACTTTTCAAAAATTGCCAGTTCTTTCTCTGTCTAGTGAGAAATAAACCAACGGGAACTTGGGGCTTGTTCTACTTTTTCATGTAATCTTTGAGAGAGAAAAAAAGACATACATATTCCAAGGCAAAGTTTGTTCACAACTTTTGGTTATTGTTGGAGAAACTCCCCAAAATCTAATTGTTTTTAAAGAAACGTACTGATACTAGCCAACTGACGTAGTATTGGGTTATTGTTATTGTTTTGAATGAATCATTCATGATCAATTGACACTTTTGCTCTCACTGACTAAAAGCCAAGAATAGAGCCCAATGCTTCAGGGTTTCAAATAGCAATTTGCTGCTTACAAAGCCTTGGTCCATTTTATAGAGACCATACGCAGTACGGGCAATAAAAAATCTCTCTAATTTCAGAAGCAAAGTGCTAATTAGCGATGCAACAATAGAACTCTCCATTCATACTATGTTTTTTTGTCTGCTATATATTCAATTTTGGCCTGTTATATGGCGCCCTGAATTTGTCTCAGGTGATATCTTGTCACATGTGGCAGTCAGACCCCACACTCTACTTAATCACTTGAGTAAACACACTACTTCAGAAATTTTATGAACATTAGTACATATACAACCAAGTGTGTGTATAGCATACATATTTGCTCAAAGGAATCTTAACTCCACCTGATCGCTTAACCCTTTGTCATTATTCAGGTCTTTGTGTGAAACTAATATGATATTTATAGGTTGTTATTCAGTGCATGACAACCCTAAATCACTACATTTAAACCCATAGATACCTTCTATTAGTGTGTACTTCCTAGCCTTCCTTTTCTGTTATATCCTCTGTCCCTACAGATGTTGGTTGTGAATTTTTCCCCTTGAAGACCAGAGACGTGGTTAAAAGTAATACTGGAAATGTATCTTGTGTCTTTGTTGGTGTTTCCTAAATAATTATTCCAGAGATTTTGACCTTGTAGGCCTAAATAGGTTGTTTCTGGGATTCAAAATTATTGTGCTTGCTCTGGCAACTTTGTACTAAATGCAAAATTGCAGTAAAGTTTATAAAATGCCATAGGCTCAGTTCATGTGTCTGATTAAGCTTTGTTTGAGAAAAGAAGTGAAAAATTTGACAGTTATGTGGAATCAGCCGTTTTATTGTTTTCCTCAATTGCCGGATAGGGCGACACATAATCCTGGAAAAGAGTGGGTTAGGGTGACCTGGTCGAATAGGGCGACAATTTGGTGTCGCCCTATTGTTAAAGTCGCCCCTTTGGAGTGTTTTTTAGTAAGGCGCGTTGGGAAAGTGCTCAATAAGGTTATTTCGGGAAGAGTCGCCCATTTGCCGCATCCAGGAGATTAATTATTATTATTATTATTATTATTATTATTATTATTATTATTATTATTATTTTTTTTTGTAACTCGGGAGCATTACAAGACCTTGCATCCGGACAGTTCTTTGAAGAACAATCTTAATTGTGACCTGTAATTGTCTGGGTTGTAATTTCCAATTTTATTAGCAAGGCAAGCACTCAGGAAAAATCTGAAGTGAAATGTTTAGACTCCAACTCGGGAAATGAAATTTTATTAAATGGATTAAAAAAAAAAAAAACATAAAAGAGTTGAATAACCTGCATTCAGGGTGGTATGTAACTTCACAAAGGTATCATTGCCACTGATGCCCTTTGAAAAGTTCTCACAGACAATTTGATTTTCAATTATGTGTACTCTTTGCCAGGGAGAAATTAACTTACCCCACCAAGAATTATTTACATGCCCTGTGTATTTAGCTTCATCATAATTAACAATTCTCTCTTTGAATTGTTAGTCAGTTGCATATTCTCTTCAACTTTTCTAATTGAACCTCAACTGTCGTCTTTCTCATAAATGGAGGGAAAGAATTTCTTTTTCTGTTTTCTTTGTCAACCACCGATCTAATATAAACAGTGCTTTGTTTTTTTCTACAGTTGGCTAATCCGAAATTTCCTCTGGTTGTCAAGATTGGCCACGCACATGCTGGAATGGGAAAGGTAGGTTTACTCCAGATCAATGGAATAAAACTAGCAGAGAGTTTTGCCAATTAGCAAATCTTGTAATTAGTACCTGGTGAATTGTTTTAAGAACTGGTTACTGCCAGTGGAAATTTGATTTAAGAATGTATGAAACAGTGGAAAAATCTTACACTGTCCAAGATTAAAAATATTGTATTATTTTCTTTTATATGTGGGGTTAGAAAGGATTTGAAATTTAGCTAGTTACTTCTGGTATGGAGATTTATGTTTATGATGAATAATGCCTTTAACATTGTGTATGTATGCTTGTCCATGTAATGCATTATGATATAAAAAGACTCCAAAGCACACAATAAGAAAGTCACACTTTTAAGAAATGAACTTGGTCCAAAAGAATGTTGGATTGGGAGTTGAAGTTATACTCCCACTAGCCTATTAGAGCATTAGGTGAAGTTGTGGCAACTGTTCAAGATCCATCACACAACGAGGAGGTAAAAACTGCAGGCTCACTTGTAACTCCCTTGCAGCAGAAATTGAAAGTGAAGTTTAACCCCAGGTTCATAATTGGACAGGAAATATTGATAGTTTTCCCCTGAGCATTAGAAACATCACAAGACCATTGCTTTACCACCAGACACACAATAGGATAACTTGTGATAAAGTGAGATGTTTACTGTGGATAATAAAGTGAGTCATTTAAGGATGACTTTGGGGACCTTTTCCAACCATTGTTCCTGAGCGATTCTGGAAATTTGTGGTTCAACAGCATTACAGTATGTAGACTTGAAATCAAGTCGTTAGAAACTGTCGTCTTTGTCCGCAGGCGCCACCGCAATGAACCAGCGCTGATGAGCTATTATGTTTATGATGCCATGCAAGGCGTTCAACGTTCCGCGATCCGACATGCCCAGCTCTAACGACATGACCACTATGTCTCCGGGCTGATGCAGCAAGCTCACTGCATATGCATAACGTTTCCATAGGGAGGGCCAATGGCAGCTCATCTGGCATAATAGAAATCATCCATTATACATATGGGGATATCTTTTTCTCGATCAGTGTGTCTTTCTAATCCTGCATATTCCCTTGGTAATATTAAACTATAAAGAGTACTTTATTTATAGATCTGAATCAACTAGCTCAAACGGTTCTGGACTCCTACTATTATGAAGTCAATACAGAAAGGGACCAACTGATAAATCAGGGATTTTCCATACCAACGAAGATGTCGTTACCATCCCGAAAACTTGTGATTGCCTCCGTTTGTTTGGGTTTCAGAGCACTCAAAATCCCCAGTTTTTGCAATCCATGGTCAACAGAACCTCCATACCTTTCGGTGCTTCTTCCAACACCTCTATTGTTTCGTTCGAGCCACACAAAATCCGAAGAAATTATGAAGAAACGTGGGACTTTCCTTCGCAGTTAATACACACGCATAATGTGCTTATCGTGTTGCAAAGTTGTGTACGTGTACACGTACATGTGCGTGTATAGGCTTGCTGATTCGCATTCGAGAAGATGTCACATGAATATTCATATTCTCTTTATTCTTAACCAATCAAACTGCACCATAAATACATATTCATATTTTCTTGATTCTTAGCCAATAAGAGTGCTCCATCCAAATTCGGTAGCAGGCATGGTGTCTTGTGCACACGAAAGTTGCAGATTGTTCAAGTCGGTAATTGGCAGTCAACGTACGCACACGCATCGTGGGACCGAGGTTGCACACGTAACGCTGGAAATGCGGTGTATTATAATACGCGGCGGCGCAGGCGGACTAAAGCCAACCAATTACCGACCTGATTTCAAGTCTATATACAGTATGCTGCATAGACAGTGTAAGGTGTGCCAAGGGGTGGATAAATAATCACCTCTCCCATCCACACACTTTAGTCAGAAGTAGAGGCAGTATATGATGGTTCGACAGCATTACAGTATGCTGCGTAGGCAGTGTAAGGTGTGCTAAGGGGTGGATAAATAATCCCCTCCCCAGTATACACACTTTAGTCAGAAGTAGGGACAGTATGATGGTTCAACTCCTCCTTGGACCAAATTGCCCAGATACAAGGGCATTGTCATTGTTCATTGAGACCTTTTCACACTGTGTACACGGGTCCGACACATGTAAACTAGACTGACTTTTTCACACTACAACCTTTTAATATGGCACTTACCCCCGTGTAGAGTGCTCAATCTGTGTCAAAACTAACCCTGCTCGGGAGGTGGGTTGAAATCTCTTGATCCGTGTAAAAACGAAGTCCCCACGTGTTGAAAGCCGTAGTATGAACACTTCTGGGTTAAGTCATGACCCGTGCAACCGCGGATCGGAGAGCATGCATGCGCACAGCAGTATCAGACACTGTAGTTGTTTGCAACGAGCAAACAAATAACCTTTGACCTGCTAAATTGCCACCAACCGTGTTCGCTTTTTCGCGCATTTTTCATAACTGTATAGAATTGCGATAGTGCTACAATTAAAGTACAAGTTCACAAAATATTTTACCCTCCGACATGTCGGAGAAAATAGGCCCAAAATCAGAAAAAAGACCAACATGGAGTGAAGAGGAGCTAGCTCCTCGATCTTCACTCCATGTTGGTCTTTTTTCTGATTTTGGGCCTATTTTCTCCGACATGGTGAAGGCTATGTTGGCTATTTGGGCTTTCCAACTGTGTATGTGCTCTCAAAGAGGTAGGAAAACACGTACCTCCATGGTGCTCTATACGGGCCCTCTTCTTTCGTAACATAGGCACAGCCATATTGGACGGAGGGGTGACACCCCGCTATGCAGTATAGGTGATTTTCCGATTTGATCCATGTAGAATGGCCGGCCGTGTGTGTTGTGTGAAACAATCGCACGATACACAGGTCAAAACAATACACGTGTATCAGAAATGCTGGTGTTGGGTTGAGTAGTGTGAAAACGGAGCAGAATTGAACCGTGTTGAAATTTTAAGAAGTGCACATGGGATGGAACCATGTAGATTTTGACACGTATCGGACATACCTATTGTGAAAAGGCCTTAGGGTTTTTCATTGTGATTATTTAATCGAACATCTTTGCAAATATTTAACTTTTATTTTGTCCATGATAACAGGTGAAAGTCACCAATCATCAGGATTTCCTGGACATTACTAGTGTTGTGTCTATCACTAGTTGCTACACAACCACAGAATCCTACATTGATTCAAAATATGATATCCGTGTGCAAAAGATTGGAAATTCCTACAAGGCATTCATGTAAGTATAGGCCTAAACAACCTCTGAACTAACGGTACCATCCTTTGATTTTCTTGTGATACTTGATGACAGTTTGCTATGGCTCCTGCTTATAATAAATTACTGGGAAGGACACTGGATCACTGGCTATTATGAGGCCAATTGGCTACTCAAGATGATGGCTACAAAAAGATAAACAATATTTATTCCTCCCAACTTTTCAGAGACAGAATTTACCTGTTTACTGTCCTTCCCAAAAAAATCTTAGCATGTTCATAAATCAGACGATTACAATCAGTTTCAAAGTGAAAATTGACAAAAACAGGAAATAGAAAGGGAAAGCTTGACCAAAAGAAAACTAGATGAAAAAGTCAACATATGGAAGTCACAGCAAGAGTTGTAGTTAGAGTTGTTTATATCTTGCTCTTGCACTACTCTGGCTTATCAGTCAACATTCGGTGGCTAGGTGCTAGAGCAGACACACAACAACCAATCACTTGTGTCTTTTTGTCCAGGACCCTATATGTTCAGCCACAGTGACAACCAATTTCCTTTCCTGGGCCTCAGTTCTAATTTAATAAAACAAAGCCCCTGGATCTTGGCCAGGGATGCAGTATTTTGAAGTTGGTCCAGGAATCACGTATTTGCATGTATTTGTATCCAGAAGAGCATAATTGAAGTTCAAGAGTCCTTGAAGTTACCTGGCGAACTTGCTTGTACAGACTGAGGAATAATTTTTAGTGTGTTAGATGTGATTTGTAATGTGTAATTTTAAGTCACAAACTAATTCTATTCTTCACTGATTTTCAAAATCAGCACTAAAATTTTCAGAGTGGGGGGAAGGGGTATGTGAAGGTTTGTGTATGGCATTTTTCCATTAAAAAAGATGTGCCCCTTACTGTGCATCTTCTCTCATATCACCTGCCTAACTTCATTTCTTAGTTCAACCCGTTGGGGACGGTACTTCAAAGAAAACAAACTGTCAATTACTTGCAGCTTGAAGAGCTGAAAATCAAATAGCAAAGGCAAGTTTCCCATAGACATTCTGCTGTTTCTAGAGTGGCCCTATTTTCATTGGTCAGATATAATTCTTGATTTTTTGCAACTCGGACCACAGGACTGAAAAGGCATGTGGCTATCTAGCTTATGTTAAATCTACTGAGGCTTTTGAGAGGAAAGGGGATTTCATCTGGATTTTGGGTTTCCCTGATTGTCGTCAAATTAATCTTGAGAATTATATTTGCCAATTTCAATTCAGACATTTAAAGTTTCCTTGGGCAAGGAAAAGATTGGGGACATAATATTCAAAGATGGAAAAGTTACATGTACTGTTATTTTGTTCAAAGACCAAATACAGCATTGGTTTATATAGAAATCCATGTAAATCATTGAAAAGGTATTGAAGATCTTATACTGCACTGAACTGTGTTCCTTTTAAGCACACCCCACATTCACTTAATTCATGTTGGCAGACCCTTTACCAACATCAAGCTTTAATCCATCCAATCAACATGTTCCATTTGATTAGACAAGGTACAAAAGTAATTACCACAGGAGTGACAAAGTTTGCCATCATACTCATTAAATGTTTGTGGTTAAGCATTTCTGAAAAGGTCATCCATACATCGCGGGCATATGTCCTATGTTACTACAGAAACTATGCAAGGATAGAGAGTTAACGAAGATGGGAGTTACAATTCCTGAGTTGTAATTGGCAGGATGTTCATATAATGACATCCAGGGTAACCTCAATTACTCCAGGGTTTCTAAAACTAAAGGTATTATGCTTGAGGAGGCTTTGCAGTGGGAAAAGTGTAGCTGTAGGGAGAACTAATATCTTATTATTGGGAATTGTATGCATTGTATTTAAAGTAGTATTAGTATCCCATCAGCTATTATATGGCTTTCAATAGACTAGTGGTATAGTACACATATTCTGTAGTGTAGGGACATGTCTTTATAAGTACACGTGTATGTCCAGCGCATACAACAGGTTAAACCTGGTAAGTTAAAAACAACTAAATCTGGAACACATTTTGATCTTTCAAAACAATTAGTCCAAGAGCCAGGGGTAATTTATTTACCAGAATTAACCACTTGTCTGGTGGGTGTTTGTTTGAAACGTTACCCCTTGGGGTATTCAGATTTGGACATCTTGAGGTTTCCTGGCTATGGATCAGTATAGCAGGAGCAAATGAGTGATGTCACCCCTGACAATAGGAAATACAGTCGATACATAATGTTGATAAGAACATTGGCCAATTCAAGTAGTTTCAATTTGGATGAGTTAATTGGATTATATGAGCATGCAAAAACAATCTGAAATAAATAATTTGGCCGTAGTATGTAACCCCAGGATCATGACAATGGTCATTTAGATGTCTGTTATCAAGCAAGAGCATAAACCTTATAGCAACCAGCCTTCTGTACCTAGTTGACTTTCAACATATCTCTACATGCAAAGAAGACCAAAATTACTGCACTATAATGAGACTGGATGCAATTCAATCTGATGAGAATGGGTTGTCATAAATCCTTAACAATGAACTCACAAAATGAGGCGACAATAGAAGCACTGAATTCTGAATTTTGTAAAAACTGTAAAAAATGATGTAGCCCCTTGAAATTGACTAAAACTCAACTTGTGATACATAACCTGTACAATGGGGACACATCGCATGACTTCCAAGAAATGGTCAAGGGTGAGATTTGTCGGGATTTTTCCTGATTTCAGGATTTTGTGTCGGGATTTCAGAATTTTAAAAGAATCTCTTTTGCAATTTGGAATTCCTGAGGTGTTGTCCTAAAGGTGTTTTTACCTGTAAAAGTGGACATAGACCAATAGAAACGGATATTTTAAGGGGGTGCCTTTAGGCAAATACAAACTATATGTTGATCTTGGGTCCTGGTGGATTTTTTGTGGATTTATTGTGGATTATTGTGTGGAGTTTGTGGAATTTTCATTTTTGGCCAATGTCACCCCTGAATGGTACATACTTGAAACTAGGACATAGTATGCCTACTTTAGCTGTAAGGAGATGGTCCTGCAAGTGATATTTACATGATTAACACATGCACAAATTGCACAGCAAATGTCTGAAACAGAAGGCAATAGGCTAGAAGAGTGGCATCCTCAACTAATTGAAGTTTGAAACACCTGAGAAGACCACTAGAGTGTGTTATCATGGAATGATGATTACGGGAGACAGGACTTTGGGTATAGACAACTCTTCTGCCTAAGTGAGATGTGTGACTGAAGATCTGTTGGTCAGTATAGGGCTGCAGATACCAGAGACTGAATGTAGATGACCCATCCATTTTCTTCAGAAGTAATAATGACTGTATATATACAGGGTGTCGGTCTGCCCCCCCCCCCCCCAAAAAAAAATATAAAAAGGTAGACCACAAAGGGAAAATATGACTAAGCTATGTACACAATTACCATTATTATGGTTTTATCAAACTAGGGGTAATAAGCTTTCCATGGATATCTTGGATGCGTTTCTCTGGTCACTTTCTTGCATTGTCATGAAATAGATTTTGTCACAATGTATGTATTTTGACAACATCCTTTATACTTGGGGAAACACAGGTTTGGGTCTAGTCTACTCATGGTTTATTTTACAATTGACATTGCTCTGTAATAGACAGTTCATAATTTAAGGTGTAAGTGTTGTGTTACAACACAAAAATTGTGCCCTCTGTTGCAATGGAAACGCATGAAAAACGTAGGTTTTGTGCACAAGTTGGGATTTTGAGCAGGATTCTGGCACTAATTATTCATGGATTTGACCAATCACAACCAAAAGTTTTAACCAATCAGGTGAAGGAATAAAGCACTATAATGTATACAGTTATGGACCAATCACGGCACAGCTTTGGAATCCAGTGCTAGTTTAGGTAGGAATTACTTGAAGCTGTGGCGAAGAATCACAAAACTGTGCCTCAAGTTTCATATATTAGTGAGTCCGAGTATAAATGGTATTAAAAAGAAAATGGGACAGCTTGGGAAATCATTAATTGTTAGCTTGGCCTGGGCATCATGGTGGTTAGTTGGGTTGCGATTTAGCTTATTGCTTTAGGTTATTCAGTGTTTCCTTCAGTAAAGCCCATTTCACACGAGTGCTTGAAAAACACATCTGCGATGATTGGCGCCAGGTGTCTGACACCCCACGATGCCCGCGATGTCCTCGCAGGCTTTCCCAAGATACAACACAGTCCGGTAGCGAATGTCCCTCATTGTGTAGCGTTTGCGTGCGTGGGTCAAAGGTTACCTGTTATTCGCTGGTACTGCGATAATTTGTGAACGGTGGAATTTTCGCGCACCAGTAATATTCCCGCGACGCACGTGCTGCGCTTTCATTCTGCATCATTTTAAGATACAAAGCAAACAGACGTATGAAGCCAAACCACATGCACGTTCAATGATATGTGCCGCTGGCTCCCCGTTAACATCTAGTCAGGAAATACAACTAGGCTAACATTTAGAAGTAGAAAACACATGCCCTTGGATTTGTAATTACAGTCGCAGACCATTCTGCTGTGTTTTATTCCTCCATGGCTATACCAACACATCGAAACATGAAAACAACCACGAAATTCTGACGCATTTAAAAAAGGCTAATGTGGCTTTGCACATGCGCATTTTCAGCGCAACCACGAACATTTGTGCACGTATTCTTGAACGATGAAACATTTCTCGCCTGTTGCAGATTACCCTTGTATGTATCTCTTTCTGCGAGACGTCATATCACGATTTCGTGACCCGACTGGGCTTTTTTTGTTCATCAAATGCATGAGTAGTTACATCATCAGTATGTTTTCGTGAACCGCCATTTTGTAGCTGAGCAACAGCAAACTGCACATGCATATATAGCGATTCACGCGTCGTATCCTTGCAAGAATCGCATCGATACATTGAATTCACACGACCAATCTCGGTGATCGTCGCATGGATGTCGCATCGATGTGAACTTTTGGAGGAGGTCTCAATCCCTGTCACGAACCGCACGGGACCGCGCGATTTGGTGACAGGGATATACTTTCACACGGCACCGAATCCGTGCGTTGGTGACGTCGATGCGATTTCATCGCACGGGACCCGCGTAACCAGCACTCGTGTGAAATGGGCTTAAGATGCCATGGTTGCAGAAAGGACAGTCTGGAAATTCAAGTTTGCAGGATGCTTGAACTAACAACTAAGCAACGAGTATTTGTGGTGAAAAAAATTTCAACAGACAAGAAGCAATCAAGTTTCTCTAGATGCCTTTAGAGAAGTCTTCCCTAAGAAGTTGGTGTGATTCTGGGTTAATATACAACAGAGTGACAGACAGAATGTTGTTTGGTAAAGGAGAAGTGCTGGCAGCTATGAGTGAGATGGACATGCATAATTAATATCCAAGCATTTTTATAGAATTTGTTAGTTTTATATTGGTGTTACAGCTGTCGTCAGATAAACAAATATACTTTAGATTCCTTTTGACGTGAAACATTTGTTAAAGCGGATTTTTGAGATTTTGTTTAAGTTATAATTTATGAATGCCATAGTTTTGTGTGTCTGCTTGTAAAATGGTTTCATATTTTAAATCTAAATTAAAATTAATGCTACTCATTCTGATTTTTCCTGACCTTTTCAAGTAATATGAAGTGCGTGTGGTCTCAATATTCGTGATGTAATGAATTTGACTTCAAAATTGCAGCATCTTCCCGTATTAATTATATATATCATTACCAAAACTTAAAGCTAGACTTTTCTAAATGATGTTGCATTTTTATATTTAGGCGAACATCCATCTCAGGTCACTGGAAGTCAAATACTGGATCAGCGGTGGTGGAACAAATAGCTATGACAGAGAGGTAATGGAGAAATCCCCCGCCCACCTACACACCTATTTGTCTGATCACCAAACATCCTAGACCACCTCCCCCACATGCCCATCCATCTCAAACTCATGTTCCAGCGACCAATTCCTCCCGTCCCACTCACCCATCCCAGCTCATCATTCATACATTACAACTTTTCTATAGCAAACACCACTATACTGAACATTTGGCTGTCATCGTCCTCTTTAGCTCTCAAATGGTTGTATTCAAAGCATTCTAGACCACCAGTGCAAGCTCATCACCTCCCCCCACATTCCTATCCATCTCAAACTCATGACCCAGTGACCAGTTCCTACCCTCCCACTCAACCATCGCAGCTCATACATTACAACTTTGCTATAACACACCACTATACCGAACATCCCCTTTAGCTCCCCAGATGGTTGTAATTCAATGCATTATATTATTCACTATGCTGAGCATGTTTAGTGGTTCCCAAGATGCTCATTAGTGAAGTACTCGACTATAAACCCAGGACCATCCACCTAATTTGACCTCCCAGATTCATCCACTCGCCTACCAAAAGTGACACTAGTATATGACCAAACATCCTGAGACCTTTCAGCCATCCAACCCGCCATCCAGTCTGCCATCCAACCTAGCCAGTGCCCCTTCCCATCCAGTGTTGTAACCAAGATATGTTTTCACAAGTCACATTTTCTCAAGACAAGTCCTTGGCTTTTTGCTGAACTGATTTTTTGCATAAGCCCCTAAGCTTTTATTTTAACAAAAGTCTAATTTAGTCAAGTCAAGTCACAAGTCAAAAAATAGCTTCTCAAGTCTGACTCAAGTCCGAGTCAGTGACTTGAGGCAACACTGGCATCACCCACCATTTAATTTTAACAAAATACATGTATTCATGTTGGAGGTGCTGCAGAGAAGAATTAGGTAAAGCCCTTATCACTTGGGGAGGGGAGGGGGGGGGGGGGACTTAAAGCCTAATATCTGAGGGTAATTGTAAGAAATTAAACCACATTTGCTGGTGCCACCACAACACCCCCACTACCCCCTGTAGTTACACCATTGGCCTACTTCAAGATAGGTTTTTTACCTCAAAAGGTTAACATTAGAATTAGAATTACAATTGTATGTTTTATTTGCCATCAAAATATAGAGTTAGCACAAGCAAACTCAAGATGGGATGTTTATATAATCAATAAACAGGTATTTGACGAGAAATACTTTTTGAAACCATGGAGGAAGGAAAAGTGATGTACTGTTTTTTTCCTGATTATCACAGGTTCAAGTTGTGGGTTGATGAATGTTCGGAGTTGTTTGGTGGCTTAGATATCGTAGCAGTGGAAGCTATACATGGCAAGGATGGAAAAGATTACATTATAGAGGTACACTAATTAAATCTGAGTATTATACGTAATATATGATTAGAAATATGAGAATGCCAGATAGTGGGATCTGTCTGTTCTTTTAAAAACAAGCTTACAAAAGGGAACTCATGTATTTTATTAATCTGTTGCCAGTGGTCATTGTCATTACTTTCAGAATTTGGAACAATTAAAGAAACCCGAATCAAAATGTAATTTTACCTGACCTGTTTTCTTTTTGTTCTCAATGTTTTCAATGTATTTGTTGTAATCAGAGATTATACCAATCACATTGTTGTCTGTAGGTGAATGATTCTTCCCTGTCGTTGCTTGGGGAGAATGCAGAAGATGATCGAAAGCAGATTGCAGATCTTGTAATTCAGAAGATGCATGCAACACACCTGGCAAACTCCATGAGGTAATAATAGGATGCATGATGATGGCCCAGTCTTATCAAATAACTCTTTAGTTTGTTAACTTCTGATCATTCTTCATTAACCACAATCACAACCCATCCACAACTAGAATCAAGTATATACAAGTATAATATGGTTTGTTATGGTTGGATAGCCAATGGCAGCTCATAGTAGAAAAGATGTTTATTTTTACTTGTACACGTGTTTCTGCTCAACCCCCTTGCGTTGAATGATACATCAAAACATGTTTGCTTATAAGCAGTGTTGTAGTCGAGACCATTTCAAGACCAGGCACAAGACCATTCATAAGACCAGCTTGTAACAGGCACAAGTAACAGGCATAAATCATGACAAAGGAATGCTTTTGTTACAGTTCATTTGAATAGCTTAAGACTTGGATTAAGACTGCTGGTCTTGTGCTGGTCTTGCAGGGTCTTGTGTGGTCTTGTGATGGTCTTGACTACAACACTGCTTATAAGCAGGCCATGCATGTACATACTGTTCTCTGAGATCGCTTTGTTACACCTGTCTGTTTAGTCTTGGCTCAAGTCAGACTTAATTTGTTCAATTTATCCGTTTTGATAACTTAGTTTTTGATAGTCCCTTGATGAGCTTTAAAGAAAACGCACCCTCATCTGGTTGCCGTTCTGGCTGGCTTCCGTAAGTTAGATTTGACGGATTCACTAATGAGAACCTTCCGCAAATGAAAACAATTGTGCAAGCAATTAATCAGATACTGCAATTTAATTGGACGTTACCTGTAGATGAGCTCCGTTTGTGATACACAAACACATATATGCGTCATATCCGGCGAGATTCTAAAGTCTTAGTAACGCTTTAATTGGCCGATTTAGTAGATTAAAGAATTTTATGCACATGATCAAAAAAGAAGATCTAAGTAGACACTTGATAACATGACGTCACGTTACGGGACACGAATTCGCTAAAGGGTGTGTTAATTTTAATTAAAATCTTACAGTATTTGATTACCAAAGTGACATTCATAAATACCTGTACAAATTGAACAGGATTTTGGTAGAAGAAAAATTTAAAGCCCCCAAATCTCCCCAAATCTGAAGTGAAATAATAGGGGTTCTGCACTGAATGTGGAACTGCTGACACCGCACTGTAGTCGGAACTGCTTACAAAAATGGATGTTCACAGAGAGCCATGCGTTTAACTCTTTAAACATCCATGGATGAAATAACTAAGTAGTAGACATGCATGCTTAAAAAGAGTTTCAGATGGCCTTCCATACACTAAAAATCCTGGGATTAAAACATGGACAAGTTTTACCTGTGCGGTAATGCAGCACCCCAAAGAGGGTTACCTTTCTTTTTGTTGTAAACGTTTTCAAACTGATCTTGCATTCAAAATTGGCACAGGCTTTTTAGTTGCCCGGTTTGACATTCCAGTAACCCATGTTATCATACATTGTGTTGTCCTACATGATTTTCATTTCAAGAATAAAGTTATTGCTGACATTTTGTGTGAATAAACCTTTTTGACATTCTCAATGCACATGTGTGTGGATGACAAACAAACCATGTAATTTCTACACAAACCTATGGCACTGTACATGTGAACCAGTCCCGATATTAATTAATTTTATTCTAAATATCTGTCACAAGTTGTGAGGTATTATTTTCACATATCTTTACATGTGACATAAGGAATATAATAACCAGACAAATCATTTTTTAATGGCAATAAAATTAGGGAAATATTTGGGGAATCTCAGGGTACCAGTTAATGAATGCAAATGCCCTGGAATTCGAACAGCTAATAGTGTCATATTATTAGCCAATCAGAATAGGATTTTACAACCATGACAACCAATATGACCAATCACATGCATTCTACTGTGTATGCTCTTCTAATGCCGTACTGTGTCATCCAATCCCATGATGCATTGAGAACGTCAAACATTTATTAGACCCATCTGCAAGTAATATAATTCATCCTAGGCTATTCCATGTATTGCACAGCACATTACCCTATCCCTTTGTAATAAATCAAAGGTTGATGGTACTTCTATTGGAATAGGCCCTTAAGAAAGTGGAATCTTATGGGTATGGTGCCATCAATCAATTTAGATGTGATAATGTCAATAATCATCACTTCAACTACGCTAATTTAGACTAACCTATCATTTCAAGTCCTAGTAGCCTATGGCTTCATTGAAATGTCTCATGCATAGATTGTCTTCTTCACATGGTATTCTAATTTTTTTACCACGTCACTGCACACTCTCAAAAAGACTAGCCCATGGCCTAAAGAGTATATGCTATACCCATAGTATATGATTGAAAGTGCACATATTCAGATTCCAAGTGGCACGACATGCTTAGGAAGTCTAATTTTAATGCATCACTTGTAACTATCTCATAGCGGGTTTTGCCAGTGTCCAACTTCTAGGATGGTACAGAGTGCTGCGTTGGCAATGAGAACAAAAACACATACCTGGCATTCCTTTTTTGGACATATGTTGGTTTAAGACTGACAAGTGAGAAAGGTATGATTTTGATAATCCAACTGGTCTATTAAAGTATTAAAGTGGTCTTGGTTTCTTTTTTATTCAGAATGTCCCTTTGTCATTGTTTTTTCATTGACAAAATCTTGAAAGAGTGTCTGTTCAAAATTCTAATTGCCAGAATTACTCATCAGGCTCTCACCTGTTTGTAATTTCCTCTCCTGACCAGAGTCACAGTTAAGTCTTTGTTTTCAAGTTTCTTGATGAATTTATTGTTAGGAGGTTTGGCAGTAAATTGCAGCATTTACAGGTGGATACCGTATCATGTCCCAAGTGAGCTATCAGTGTAAATTGTTCCAGACTGTGCAGGCTTTTATTGTATTGAATCTTGTTACTGCCTTGTTATAGCAAGCAATCACTCAAATATGCTGTCTCACTATCATATCAAATTGACCAGGATGCGATTTTGCTTCAATCACAAACTGATGTCAGGCCTCCATGATTGTTAGTGTGTTGTGTTTCCAACCTTTTTTTAATTTTATTACCTGAAAAAAATCAATTTATTGACTTTGGTATCATATTGATTCTTGTAATTATCTGATTGATAAAAGTTGGGAAGGCCTGACTTTTCAATCATGGCAGATTCTTTCTCAAAGGCTAAAGATTCTGCTAGCATGGAAAAGTCAGGCTATTCTATAAACGTATCCTTAGCATTTATACTTAATTGGGTTTTTCTAGAAAGCAGTTTGTATTTTTATTTGATATGCTTATTTGACAGTAAAACACCTTCCGCATCAAGTTTACTGGGACCCCCAGTCACCTGCAGCAACCCAAGCCCCCAGAAATCTGGTCCCCAGACACCCAGCACGCCCAAGAGTACAACCCCTACATCCACCCCACAGAAGAGTCAGTCTGCAACGCCAACCAAGAACATGGGTCCAGGAGGAGCTGTGGCCCCAGGGACACCACCCCTGCCAACTAAGGTTACACCCACAGAAGAGGAAGACACATTCAAAAATCTGAAGAAAACATTTGCAAACATTTTTGGAGATCTGTGAGGAGGATGTGGCATAACCTGGAGTCAATCAGTTGAGAAATAAGATGCCAGCAGATTCAGAACATTTTCTCATCTTTTAACATCATTTCAGAAAATCCTAAACTTACTCATGCATTTTGTAAGTGCAAAGTGAAACAGAGCATTGCTGTCAGTGATAATTCCTCTAATGAGATCATAAATATATATGTGAATACGAACCAACATATGAAATACTAAGAATGAGTATTACATTTAATAAGTTAACACGAGCAATATCAAATGAGACAATCATATTAAATCTCTGCTCTAGAATTTGTAGTATTTGTGATGTGATATTTAGGAGTTGCATCATTTAATAGTCAGCATGACAACTTTTAAACCCCCCTGACCTTTGATGGGCATAACATAATCCACAAGTGTATGAATAGATCAGGCCTATAATACATTTGTTGCATTGAATAGTATGTGTGTTAATGTCAATTTCTAGATATTCAGTGCTGGTGAAATTTGTCCGCCTACACGGCATAGTTGTTTTTAAAAAAAAGGTGGGCCTACCAGCAAAATATTGTAGTAAAAATACCAAAACATGCTAAAAGATCCCTTTACGAATGTTTTTTACCCCAACAGCTATGCTTTGTTTTGCTAGCTACCTTTCTGAATCCAGCAAACCAGTGGTATGTATACTTTGCCCATTCAAAGTAATTGTGGATGAGCTCCACATACTCCTCTCAATCCTGCAAAATCCTCCAACACCTCTTGGTGGATTTTCAAGGATCAAGGAGGGTTTAAGGTTAGATGTTATTAGAAGTAATGGAATTTTATTTCCTTGGAAAAGTTTAGGATTGCAATAAATGATATTAATTAAATTTTAAAAACACATCTGACATGTATTCATTAAAAGTATAATGTGATGACATATGTATTGTAGTTTTGTAAAAAAATATTCTTGTGTTTATTACAAGGAATGAAGCGTTAAATGTGATTTTTAAGCAAAACGAAAGTCAATGTGAATTTAGTGTTGATCACATAAAGAGTGTTGTATGAAACCTAGAAAATTGTCCTCACAATGTGCATTAAGGCAAAACCAGAGTCAGGTGTGTTTATAAATCATCCTTGGAAGTCTGTGACTTTTATGTTCCTTCTTAAGATGCAAATGTATCATGTATTGGTTACAAATCATAAACATTAATGTCCTTCAAGATATACAATGGTCAAAGTCTGCTTTCCTCCTTCATCCAGATGCTGGTGTGTTTGCTGCCACCAAGTGTTTATTCACTGGAATTTCCTAACGTTTAAATTTTTGTTTAAATTGTTTGAATAAGGGAATAAATATGTGCTGGGCCGGTTTTAAACGTACGTTTAAAACCGCCTTGGGGCCTGGGCGCTCGATAATGACCCGAGCCGAAGGCGAGGTCCATTATCAGCGTCCAGGCCCCAACGTCCAGGCCCCATCAACGTCCAGGCCGTGTTTAAACAACTTCCAGCCGTGTTTAAACAACCGTTTAAACACACCCACGTGACAGGCTCTCGACCAATAGGGATAGTGAAACTCGCTGAGGTATTTATGAATATGAACTTATGTGTCTTGAATGTTGTAATCAAATTTATTCGCTTAATTTATACATAAGTGTTTGGGCAAAACTGTTTTTCCAATTTGATGTGTACATAATTTATATACAGTGCTATCATGCTTGCCCTGATCGGCGATAAGTTTTTCTTGGATCTGGTTTTTATAACTGAATTTCTTTGCCATTCGAAACTATTGCTGTTCATTAACATTTTTGTGTGACTGATTTTGTTATCTTTACTACTGTAATTGATTGGCATCATATCTATGCTCTGAAAAGTTTTTCTAGTGACTTTTTGGTAAGGTTTTTTTTTTACGCAATACCATTAAAATACTTGTTTCAAATATGAAATATTTGTAAAGTATAATTTCAATAACTAATAAATGTATATTGTTATAATCATTATACTCTTCACAGTAAATATAATTTCTGTCTACACAGTGAATTTTTACTTTTTAAGTGTTATACTAATGTTGGTCGTGGTTAAGGCGTTGATGTCATGTAGGGGTGTATTAATACATACATATTCTGAAAATGTAGAAATAGAAAATTTGGCTTTCGCAATTGTAAACAGGATACACCCCTTCCTCTACATTCCTGGATCAAAATCATTGTTTTGGGTTAAACATTTTGTTTATTTTTGATCATGTGTCAGCATTTCTCTTGCACTGAATATAAATATAAAGGGCAGTGTTGAACTCGAACTCATACTAAAGTAGTACTCGGTTACTGATTTGATGATGCTTCTACTTGAGCTCCTACTATACTCAGTACCCATCAGGGCTGTGGTCGAGTCCATCGGAAGTCCCTTCAAGTCCCTGCAAGTCCATCACAAGCACATCACAAGCACATCACAAGCACACCAGTCCTAATTCCAAAGGCATTCATTTGTCATTGTTTATCCAGTTACTTGTGACCGGCTTTATGAAAGGACTTCTGACTGGACTTGTGAAAGGACTTGTGAAAGGACTTGCAGGGACTCGACTACAGTTCTGGTACCCATACTCGAGTACTACTCGATTACTGATTTGATGGTGCTTCTACTTGAGCTCCTACTCAGTACCCATACTCAAGTACTATACCCGATTGCCGATTTGATGATGCTCATATCTAAAGGCGTGCTCAGATAGCAAAGTAATCGAACTTAATGTTTGCTGCTTGGACTCGAGTTCACTTTAGATGTACCCTGACTTGATCTTTTTAAAATTATACTTGACCATAGTTATAATCAATTTTCAGGAGTCGGTCCTTATGAATAACAGATTTATGTCCACCGTATCTATGAAGCTGCTAGTAGTCACATTTTAAGTCATTAAATTACAGTAAGGCGTGTTTGTATTTTCTTTTTCAGAATGAAATAAGTTTGTTTACCAAGAGTATTTAACAGATACGTATGATAGTGTTGGTAGAGCTAACAACATAGTTGCAGGCAGTGTTCATACTTTGTGTGATTCAACATATACATGAAATAACAAACCTGTGAAAGTTTGAGCTCAATCCGTCATCCGGGTCATGAGGAAATGCTTTAAAACTCGATTTTGCGCACATTATAATAGTCCTATTTCGATTGTTGAAATCGAAATAAGCCACGGCATTTTCAGAGATCTTCAGACACATTTTTCCCAAGATGACATAATTTCAGACAGACTCGTCGCTAAGGGGGGGGGGGGGGGGGGGGGGGGCGCGCGGTGTGGAGGGGCCAGGGCGGTGCGGAGGGGCCAGGACCCCTGGCAACCAATGGACACCCCCACCGGTAAAAACTAAAAGCATCAAAATTATATATAGCTGTGTTTTGTTCTTGTGATGTGGCCCCCTGATGGCCCGGAGCTGGCGACAGGCCTGATTTCAGATAGAAATGTTTCTGAGCAGGATTTTTTTACTGCAGGTATCATCTTCATAAACAGTGAGGTTTCAGATTGAATTTAATAAAGAAATATCATTACCACAGCTATATCACACCCTTAATTTGTTTTAAGTATTCTTTTTTACTAGTTTTGCAAAATGTTACTTGATGGCCAAATACTGGGACAGGAGTACTGTTTGACCACGTCATTACTTAACAGTGCTTGTATGGGGGGGGGGGGGGGGGGGGCTGAATGTATTGAATAAGAAAAATGAAGTGTGTTCATTTGGGGGTTTCAGATATTTGATATGCAATCGATAAATACATGTAAAATATTGTGTTTTGGTCAAACTCCGTTCAGTGTGACCTTTTCTGGAATTTTCAATCTTTCCGAATACTTGTCAAATGCAGTATAATACTATACAGTACATGTTACTGGTGTGAGTTGTCGTACGTATGAGTGAATTGTCCCTTAGTAATGTTTTATTTAATTAGATGTTAGTCTATCTGTACAATATGATACAAACTTACTGAAAATGTTTATCAAGCAATTGGTTGCTTTGTGATAAAGTTTTGTGTTACGCCTATTGTTTCTGTAAAAGGATTGAAATAATATGCAGTAAGCTACCATGTCCAAAGTGAAAGTGTAAAGTACTCTGTAAAGGTGTCGATTAGTTTCTTGTGTTGTAGAACTAATCACGATGATGATAGAATTTGCGTTGACGTTTTCCTAATTTGTCAGTATCTATTTTTTGTTAGGGGCGGGGGCGCTTTACATGTAGTCACAAGTAATGAACCTGCGATGTTTCACAGCCAGTGATACGTCCTAGATATTGGTTTCCTTTTTAAAATCGTGATTACCATGAGTTTTCGGACTACTTAGAGATTAATATAAAGGAACAAAATCAGAGTTGAATGTTGAATATTTTAGACTTTTTCCGCTCCCATTATCTGGGGGAGTCAGGTTTGCGCAGTGGTTACTGTCCCCGTCTTTCACCGAATATTCTTCTGGGGTTTTCCTCCTACCTCTAAAACTGTAACTTCTTCTCATGGTCTTCTCTCTTCAGGCCTTCGAGCTACAGTGCCCTGGGGCACTTTTGAGGAATCCTTGGTTTCATTACCAGAAAGAATTAAATAAATAAAAATAAAATACGGGTTCACTTTTGATTGGTCCCCGAATACGCAAATGCTGTAATAATTTACAATTTGTTAAAGAGTTGGGTGCTGTATTAATCCTCCTCAGTAGGTTTAAATTATAAAGAAAATTACTCGGTTAAATGTATGCCTTTTTTTTTGCAGCGGTTAGGACCAGCGCAATGTAATTATTTCATAGCTAGACAAATTTCACATAACATAAATTTCCCATAGTGCGCACTTCCTTGTACAAATGTTCCGAGTAAAACAGTGCTATTCATCAAATCCATTCCTGAATGCATAAATCAAGGCAAATGACAGCGCACGGTCAAAGCGGTACTGGTACCATGAAGGAAGGACAAATACATGACGGTACCAGTCCATCATGACAAAAATCGTCCAAATTATTAATAGACCCTAACCCTAACCAGTCGGAATTCCAACATGATCTAACCATGATCCATGATCCAACCATGATCCAACCATGATCCCACCATGATCCAACCATGATCCAACCATGATCCCACCATGATCCCACCATGATCCAACCATGATCCAACCATGATCCAACCATGATCCAACCATGATCCAACCATGATCCAACCATGATCCAACCATGATCCAACCATGATCCAACCATGATCCAACCATGATCCAACCATGATCCAACCATGATCCAACCATGATCCAACCATGATCCAACCATGATCCAACCATGATCCAACCATGATCCAACCATGATCCAACCATGATCCAACCATGATCCAACCATGATCCAACCATGATCCAACCATGATCCAACCATGATCTCACCATGATCTCACCATGATCCCACCATGATCCCACCATGATCCCACCATGATCCCACCATGATCCCACCATGATCCAACCATGATCCAACCATGATCCAACCATGATCCAACCATGATCCAACCATGATCCAACCATGATCCAACCATGATCCAACCATGATCACACCATGACCCAACCAGGATATCACCATGATCCAACTATGACCCCACCATGATCCCACCATGATCCAACCATGATCCAACCATGATCCAACCATGATCCAACCATGATCCAACCATGATCCAACCATGATCCAACCATGATCCAACCATGATCCAACCATGATCCAACCATGATCCAACCATGATCCAACCATGATCCAACCATGATCCAACCATGATCCAACCATGATCCAACCTTGATCCCACCATGTTCCCACCATGATCCCACCATGATCCAACCATGATCCAACCATGATCCAACCATGATCCAACCCTGATCCAACCCTGATCCAACCCTGATCCAACCCTGATCCAAACATGATCCAACCATGATCCAACCATGATCCAAACATGATCCAACCATGATCCAACCATGATCTCACCATGATCTCACCATGATCCCACCATGGTCCCACCATGATCCAACCATGATCCCATCATGATCCAACCATGATCACACCATGATCCAACCATGATCCAACCATGATCCAACCATGATCCCACCATGATCCCACCATGATCCCACCATGATCCCACCATGATCCCACCATGATCCCACCATGATCCCACCATGATCCCACCATGATCCAACCATGATCCATCTATGATCCATCTATGATCCAACCATGATCCAACCATGATCCAACCATGATCCAACCATGATCCAACCATGATCCAACCATGATCTAACCATGATCCAACCATGATCCAACCATGATCCAACCATGATCCAACCATGATCCAACCATGATCCAACCATGATCCAACCATGATCCAACCTTGATCCCACCATGATCCCACCATGATCCACCATGATCCCACCATGATCCAACCATTATCCAACCATGATCCAACCATGATCCAACCATGATCCAACCCTGATCCAACCATGATCCAACCATGCTCCAAACATGATCCAAACATGATCCAACCATGATCCAACCATGATCCAACCATGATCCAACCATGATCCCACCATGATCCAACCATGATCCCATCATGATCCAACCATGATCCAACCATGATCCCATCATGATCCAACCATGATCCAACCATGATTCCACCATGATCCAACCATGATCCCATCATGATCCAACCATGATCCAACCATGATCCCACCATGATCCAACCATGATCCAACCATGATCCAACCATGATCCAACCATGATCCAACCATGATCCCACCATGATCCCACCATGATCCAACCATGATCCAACCATGATCCAACCATGATCCAACCATGATCCAACCATGATCCAACCATGATCCAACCATGATCCAACCATGATCCAACCATGATCCAACCATGATCCAACCATGATCCAACCATGATCCAACCATGATCCAACCATGATCCAACCATGATCCAACCATGATCCAACCATGATCCAACCATGATCTCACCATGATCTCACCATGATCCCACCATGATCCCACCATGATCCCACCATGATCCCACCATGATCCCACCATGATCCCACCATGATCCCACCATGATCCAACCATGATCCAACCATGATCCAACCATGATCCAACCATGATCCAACCATGATCCAACCATGATCCAACCATGATCACACCATGACCCAACCAGGATATCACCATGATCCAACTATGACCCCACCATGATCCCACCATGATCCAACCATGATCCAACCATGATCCAACCATGATCCAACCATGATCCAACCATGATCCAACCATGATCCGACCATGATCCAACCATGATCCAACCATGATCCAACCATGATCCAACCATGATCCAACCATGATCCAACCATGATCCAACCATGATCCAACCATGATCCAACCATGATCCAACCTTGATCCCACCATGTTCCCACCATGATCCCACCATGATCCAACCATGATCCAACCATGATCCAACCATGATCCAACCTTGATCCAACCCTGATCCAACCCTGATCCAAACATGATCCAACCATGATCCAACCATGATCCAAACATGATCCAACCATGATCCAACCATGATCTCACCATGATCTCACCATGATCCCACCATGATCCCACCATGATCCAACCATGATCCCATCATGATCCAACCATGATCACACCATGATCCAACCATGATCCAACCATGATCCAACCATGATCCCACCATGATCCCACCATGATCCCACCATGATCCCACCATGATCCCACCATGATCCCACCATGATCCCACCATGATCCAACCATGATCCATCCATGATCCATCTATGATCCAACCATGATCCAACCATGATCCAACCATGATCCAACCATGATCCAACCATGATCCAACCATGATCCAACCATGATCCAACCATGATCCAACCATGATCCAACCATGATCCAACCATGATCCAACCATGATCCAACCTTGATCCCACCATGATCCCACCATGATCCACCATGATCCCACCATGATCCCACCATGATCCACCATGATCCCACCATGATCCAACCATGATCCAACCATGATCCAACCATGATCCAACCATGATCCAACCATGATCCAACCCTGATCCAACCATGATCCAACCATGCTCCAAACATGATCCAAACATGATCCAACCATGATCCAACCATGATCCAACCATGATCCAACGATGATCCCACCATGATCCAACCATGATCCCATCATGATCCAACCATGATCCAACCATGATCCCATCATGATCCAACCATGATCCAACCATGATCCAACCATGATCCAACCATGATCCAACCATGATCCCACCATGATCCCACCATGATCCCACCATGATCCTACCATGATCCAACCATGATCCAACCATGATCCAACCATGATCCAACCATGATCCAACCATGATCCAACCATGATCCAACCATGATCCAACCATGATCCAACCATGATCTCACCATGATCCCACCATGATCCAACCATGATCCCACCATGATCCCACCATGATCCAACCATGATCCATCTATGATCCATCTATGATCCAACCATGATCCAACCATGATCCAACCATGATCCAACCATGATCCAACCATGATCCAACCATGATCCAACCATGATCCAACCATGATCCAACCATGATCCCACCATGATCCCACCATGATCCCACCATGATCCCACCATGATCCCACCATGATCCAACCATGATCCAACCATGATCCAACCCTGATCCAACCCTGATCCAAACATGATCCAACCATGCTCCAAACATGATCCAACCATGATCAAACCATGATCCAACCATGATCCAACCATGATCCCACCATGATCCCACCATGATCCCATCATGATCCAACCATGATCCAACCATGATCCAACCATGATCCAACCATGATCCTACCATGATCCCACCATGATCCCACCATGATCCAACCAGGATCCTACCATGATCCTACCATGATCCAACCATGATCCAACCATGATCCAACCATGATCAAACCATGATCCAACCATGATCCAACCATGATCCAACCATGATCCAACCATGATCCAACCATGATCCAACCATGATCCAACCATGATCCAACCATGATCCAACCATGATCCAACCATGATCCAACCATGATCTCACCATGATCCCACCATGATCCCACCATGATCCAACCATGATCCAACCATGATCCAACCATGATCCAACCATGATCCAACCATGATCCAACCATGATCCAACCATGATCCAACCATGATCCAACCATGATCCCACCATGATCCCACCATGATCCCACCATGATCCCACCATGATCCAACCATGATCCAACCATGATCCAACCATGATCCAACCATGATCCAACCATGATCCAACCATGATCCAACCATGATCCAACCATGATCCAACCATGATCCAACCATGATCCAACCATGATCCAACCATTATCCAATTATGATCCAACCATGATCCTACCATGATCCAACCATGATCCAACCATGATCCAACCATGATCCAACCATGATCCAACCATGATCCAACCATGATCCAACCATGATCCAACCATGATCCGAGCATGATCCGAGCATGATCCGACCATGATCCGACCATGATCCGACCATGATCCGACCATGATCCGACCATGATCCGACCATGATCCGACCATGATCCGACCATGATCCGACCATGATCCGACCATGATCCGACCATGATCCGACCATGATCCGACCATGATCCGACCATGATCCGACCATGAACCGACCATGATCCCACCATCATCCATGATCCAACCATGATCCAACTATGATCCAACTATGATCCAACCATGATCCAACCATGATCCAACCATGATCCAACTATGATTCACCTATGATCCATCCATGATCACACCATGATCCAACCATGATCACACCATGATCACACCATGATCCCAACATGATCGCACCATGATCCATCCATGATCCATCCATGATCCCACCATGATCCCACCATGATCCAACCATGATCCAACCATGATCCAACCATGATCCCACCATGATCCAACCATGATCCCACCATGATCCAACCATGATCCCACCATGATCCAACCATGATCCAACCATGATCCAACCATGATCCAACCATGATCCAACCATGATCCAACCATGATCCAACCATGATCCAACCATGATCCAACCATGATCCAACCATGATCCAACCATGAGCCAACCATGATCCAATTATGATCTCACCATGATCCAACCATGATCCCATCATGATCCATCCATGATCCAACCATGATCCAACCATGATCCCACCATGATCTCACCATGATCTCACCATGATCCAACCATGATCCAACCATGATCCGACCATGATCCAACCATGATCCAACCATAATCCAACTATAATCCAACCATGATCCAACCATGATGCCACCATGATCACACCATGATCCAACCAGGATATCACCATGATCCAACCGTGATCCCACCATGATCCCATCATGATCAACCATGATCCAACCATGATCCAACCATGATCCCACCATGATCCCACCATGACCCAACCATGATCCAACCATGATCTCACCATGATCTCACCATGATCCCACCATGATCCAACCATGATTCCACCATGATCCCACCATGATCCAACCATGATCCCACCATGATCCCACCATGATCCCACCATGCTCCCACCATGATCCAACCATGATCCCACCATGATCCCACCATGCTCCCACCATGACCCAACCATGATCCAACCATGATCCAACCATGATCCAACCATGATCCAACCATGATCCAACCATGATCCAACCATGATCCAACCATGATCCAACCATATCCAACCATGATACCACCATGATCCAACCATGATCCAAACATGATCCAACCATGATCCAACCATGATCCAACCATGATCCAACCATGATCCAACCATGATCCAACCATGATCCAACCATGATCCAACCATGATCCAACCATGATCCAACCATGATCCAACCATGATCCAACCATGATCCAACCATGATCCAACCATGATCCAACCATGATCGCACCATGATCGCACCATGATCCAACCATGATCCCATCATGATCCAACCATGATCCAACCATGATCTCACCATGATCCATCTATGATCCTTCTATGATCCAACCATGATCCAACCATGATCCAACCATGATCCAACCATGATCCAATCATGATCCAACCATGATCTCACCATGATCCCACCATGATCCCACCATGATCCCACCATGATCCCACCATGATCCAACCATGATCCAACCATGATCCATCTATGATCCAACCATGATCCAACCATGATCCAACCATGATCCAACCATGATCCAACCATGATCCAACCATGATCCAACCATGATCCAACCATGATCCAACCATGATCCAACCATGATCTCACCATGATCCAACCATGATCCAACCATGATCCAACCATGATCCAACCATGATCCAACCATGATCTCACCATGATCTCACCATGATCCCACCATGATCCCACCATGATCCCACCATGATCCCACCATGATCCAACCATGATCCAACCATGATCCAACCATGATCCAACCATGATCCCACCATGATCCCACCATGATCCCACCATGATCCAACCATGATCCGACCATGATCCGACCATGATCCCACCATGATCCCACCATGATCCCACCATGATCCGACCATGATCCGACCATGATCCGACCATGATCCGACCATGATCCCACCATGATCCCACCATGATCCCACCATGATCCGACCATGATCCGACCATGATCCGACCATGATCCGACCATGATCCGACCATGATCCGACCATGATCCGACCATGATCCGACCATGATCCGACCATGATCCGACCATGATCCGACCATGATCCGACCATGATCCGACCATGATCCGACCATGATCCGACCATGATCCGACCATGATCCGACCATGATCCGACCATGATCCGACCATGATCCGACCATGATCCGACCATGACCCGACCATGATCCGACCATGATCCGACCATGATCCGACCATGATCCGACCATGATCCGACCATGACCCGACCATGATCCGACCATGATCCGACCATGATCTCACCATGATCTCACCATGATCCCACCATGATCCGACCATGACCCGACCATGATCCGACCATGATCCGACCATGATCTCACCATGATCTCACCATGATCCCACCATGATCCGACCATGATCCCACCATGATCCCACCATGATCCCACCATGCTCGCACCATGATCCAACCATGATCCCACCATGATCCCACCATGATCCCACCATGCTCCCACCATGACCCAACCATGATCCAACCATGATCCAACCATGATCCAACCATGATCCAACCATGATCCAACCATGATCCAACCATGATCCAACCATGATCCAACCATATCCAACCATGATCCAACCATGATCCAACCATGATCCAACCATGATCCAACCATGATCAAACCATGATCCAACCATGATCTCACCATGATCCAACCATGATCCCAACATGATCCCAACATGATCCAACCAGGATATCACCCATATCAACCATGATCGAACCATGATGGCGGCCTGGCTGCATGCTCTGTTTTTGGCTCTGACTTCTGGAGTCTTCCTCACCAGTTCTAGCCATTTGCCTGTCATCAATCATGTATCAGATGAAAGGGCTTTTTATGCTGATTCTACTGGTGTGTTTACCTGCAACATTTGGGGAACCAAAAGCAAGTTTTGGTGTAATTTTGCCAGCAAGTTTGCTGATAAATCTGAGTGGATTCAGCTACAGTTCACACCATGCATTCATGCAAGCTGCACCATTGGATCACTGCTTCAGTGCCTCCATTGTGATCACCATCACTGCCTTTGTCCTGATGATGCCAGCCTCTGCCCTGATGATGCCAGCCTTTGTCCCGATGATGCCAGCCTTTGTTCCCTGCCTACCAAGCCTATTTGTCAAGATAAAGTACTTATCCTCAAGCCCCACCATTTAAACTTTGATTCCTGGACAAAACTTCCCAACAAATTTGACATTTTTCTGTCACCATGATCCAACCATGATCCAACCATGATCCGACCATGATCCAACCATGATCCAACCATAATCCAACTATAATCCAACCATGATCCAACCATGATGCCACCATGATCACACCATGATCCAACCAGGATATCACCATGATCCAACCGTGATCCCACCATGATCCCATCATGATCAACCATGATCCAACCATGATCCAACCATGATCCCACCATGATCCCACCATGACCCAACCATGATCCAACCATGATCTCACCATGATCTCACCATGATCCCACCATGATCCAACCATGATTCCACCATGATCCCACCATGATCCAACCATGATCCCACCATGATCCCACCATGATCCCACCATGCTCCCACCATGATCCAACCATGATCCCACCATGATCCCACCATGCTCCCACCATGACCCAACCATGATCCAACCATGATCCAACCATGATCCAACCATGATCCAACCATGATCCAACCATGATCCAACCATGATCCAACCATATCCAACCATGATACCACCATGATCCAACCATGATCCAAACATGATCCAACCATGATCCAACCATGATCCAACCATGATCCAACCATGATCCAACCATGATCCAACCATGATCCAACCATGATCCAACCATGATCCAACCATGATCCAACCATGATCCAACCATGATCCAACCATGATCCAACCATGATCCAACCATGATCCAACCATGATCGCACCATGATCGCACCATGATCCAACCATGATCCCATCATGATCCAACCATGATCCAACCATGATCTCACCATGATCCATCTATGATCCTTCTATGATCCAACCATGATCCAACCATGATCCAACCATGATCCAACCATGATCCAATCATGATCCAACCATGATCTCACCATGATCCCACCATGATCCCACCATGATCCCACCATGATCCCACCATGATCCAACCATGATCCAACCATGATCCATCTATGATCCAACCATGATCCAACCATGATCCAACCATGATCCAACCATGATCGAACCATGATCCAACCATGATCCAACCATGATCCAACCATGATCCAACCATGATCCAACCATGATCTCACCATGATCCAACCATGATCCAACCATGATCCAACCATGATCCAACCATGATCCAACCATGATCTCACCATGATCTCACCATGATCCCACCATGATCCCACCATGATCCAACCATGATCCAACCATGATCCAACCATGATCCAACCATGATCCAACCATGATCCAACCATGATCCCACCATGATCCCACCATGATCCCACCATGATCCGACCATGATCCGACCATGATCCCACCATGATCCCACCATGATCCCACCATGATCCCACCATGATCCGACCATGATCCGACCATGATCCGACCATGATCCCACCATGATCCGACCATGATCCCACCATGATCCCACCATGATCCGACCATGATCCGACCATGATCCGACCATGATCCGACCATGATCCGACCATGATCCGACCATGATCCGACCATGATCCGACCATGATCCGACCATGATCCGACCATGATGCGACCATGATCCGACCATGATCCGACCATGATCCGACCATGATCCGACCATGATCCGACCATGATCCGACCATGATCCGACCATGATCCGACCATGATCCGACCATGATCCGACCATGACCCGACCATGATCCGACCATGATCCGACCATGATCCGACCATGATCCGACCATGATCCGACCATGACCCGACCATGATCCGACCATGATCCGACCATGATCCAACCATGATCCAACCATGATCCAACCATGATCCAACCATATCCAACCATGATACCACCATGATCCAACCATGATCCAAACATGATCCAACCATGATCCAACCATGATCCAACCATGATCCAACCATGATCCAACCATGATCCAACCATGATCCAACCATGATCCAACCATGATCCAACCATGATCCAACCATGATCCAACCATGATCCAACCATGATCCAACCATGATCCAACCATGATCCAACCATGATCGCACCATGATCGCACCATGATCCAACCATGATCCCATCATGATCCAACCATGATCCAACCATGATCTCACCATGATCCATCTATGATCCTTCTATGATCCAACCATGATCCAACCATGATCCAACCATGATCCAACCATGATCCAATCATGATCCAACCATGATCTCACCATGATCCCACCATGATCCCACCATGATCCCACCATGATCCCACCATGATCCAACCATGATCCAACCATGATCCATCTATGATCCAACCATGATCCAACCATGATCCAACCATGATCCAACCATGATCCAACCATGATCCAACCATGATCCAACCATGATCCAACCATGATCCAACCATGATCCAACCATGATCCAACCATGATCTCACCATGATCCAACCATGATCCAACCATGATCCAACCATGATCCAACCATGATCCAACCATGATCTCACCATGATCTCACCATGATCCCACCATGATCCCACCATGATCCAACCATGATCCAACCATTATCCAACCATGATCCAACCATGATCCAACCATGATCCAACCATGATCCCACCATGATCCCACCATGATCCCACCATGATCCAACCATGATCCGACCATGATCCCACCATGATCCCACCATGATCCCACCATGATCCCACCATGATCCGACCATGATCCGACCATGATCCGACCATGATCCGACCATGATCCGACCATGATCCCACCATGATCCCACCATGATCCGACCATGATCCGACCATGATCCGACCATGATCCGACCATGATCCGACCATGATCCGACCATGATCCGACCATGATCCGACCATGATCCGACCATGATCCGACCATGATCCGACCATGATCCGACCATGATCCGACCATGATCCGACCATGATCCGACCATGATCCGACCATGATCCGACCATGATCCGACCATGATCCGACCATGATCCGACCATGATCCGACCATGATCCGACCATGACCCGACCATGATCCGACCATGATCCGACCATGATCCGACCATGATCCGACCATGATCCGACCATGACCCGACCATGATCCGACCATGATCCGACCATGATCTCACCATGATCTCACCATGATCCCACCATGATCCGACCATGACCCGACCATGATCCGACCATGATCCGACCATGATCTCACCATGATCTCACCATGATCCCACCATGATCCGACCATGATCCCACCATGATCCCACCATGATCCCACCATGCTCGCACCATGATCCAACCATGATCCCACCATGATCCCACCATGATCCCACCATGCTCCCACCATGACCCAACCATGATCCAACCATGATCCAACCATGATCCAACCATGATCCAACCATGATCCAACCATGATCCAACCATGATCCAACCATATCCAACCATGATCCAACCATGATCCAACCATGATCCAACCATGATCCAACCATGATCAAACCATGATCCAACCATGATCTCACCATGATCCAACCATGATCCCAACATGATCCCAACATGATCCAACCAGGATATCACCCATATCAACCATGATCGAACCATGATGGCGGCCTGGCTGCATGCTCTGTTTTTGGCTCTGACTTCTGGAGTCTTCCTCACCAGTTCTAGCCATTGCCTGTCATCAATCATGTATCAGATGAAAGGGCTTTTTATGCTGATTCTACTGGTGTGTTTACCTGCAACATTTGGGGAACCAAAAGCAAGTTTTGGTGTAATTTTGCCAGCAAGTTTGCTGATAAATCTGAGTGGATTCAGCTACAGTTCACACCATGCATTCATGCAAGCTGCACCATTGGATCACTGCTTCAGTGCCTCCATTGTGATCACCATCACTGCCTTTGTCCTGATGATGCCAGCCTCTGCCCTGATGATGCCAGCCTTTGTCCCGATGATGCCAGCCTTTGTTCCCTGCCTACCAAGCCTATTTGTCAAGATAAAGTACTTATCCTCAAGCCCCACCATTTAAACTTTGATTCCTGGACAAAACTTCCCAACAAATTTGACATTTTTCTGTCACCATGATCCAACCATGATCCAACCATGATCCGACCATGATCCAACCATGATCCAACCATAATCCAACTATAATCCAACCATGATCCAACCATGATGCCACCATGATCACACCATGATCCAACCAGGATATCACCATGATCCAACCGTGATCCCACCATGATCCCATCATGATCAACCATGATCCAACCATGATCCAACCATGATCCCACCATGATCCCACCATGACCCAACCATGATCCAACCATGATCTCACCATGATCTCACCATGATCCCACCATGATCCAACCATGATTCCACCATGATCCCACCATGATCCAACCATGATCCCACCATGATCCCACCATGATCCCACCATGCTCCCACCATGATCCAACCATGATCCCACCATGATCCCACCATGCTCCCACCATGACCCAACCATGATCCAACCATGATCCAACCATGATCCAACCATGATCCAACCATGATCCAACCATGATCCAACCATGATCCAACCATATCCAACCATGATACCACCATGATCCAACCATGATCCAAACATGATCCAACCATGATCCAACCATGATCCAACCATGATCCAACCATGATCCAACCATGATCCAACCATGATCCAACCATGATCCAACCATGATCCAACCATGATCCAACCATGATCCAACCATGATCCAACCATGATCCAACCATGATCCAACCATGATCCAACCATGATCGCACCATGATCGCACCATGATCCAACCATGATCCCATCATGATCCAACCATGATCCAACCATGATCTCACCATGATCCATCTATGATCCTTCTATGATCCTTCTATGATCCAACCATGATCCAACCATGATCCAACCATGATCCAATCATGATCCAACCATGATCTCACCATGATCCCACCATGATCCCACCATGATCCCACCATGATCCCACCATGATCCAACCATGATCCAACCATGATCCATCTATGATCCAACCATGATCCAACCATGATCCAACCATGATCCAACCATGATCGAACCATGATCCAACCATGATCCAACCATGATCCAACCATGATCCAACCATGATCCAACCATGATCTCACCATGATCCAACCATGATCCAACCATGATCCAACCATGATCCAACCATGATCCAACCATGATCTCACCATGATCTCACCATGATCCCACCATGATCCCACCATGATCCAACCATGATCCAACCATGATCCAACCATGATCCAACCATGATCCAACCATGATCCAACCATGATCCCACCATGATCCCACCATGATCCCACCATGATCCGACCATGATCCGACCATGATCCCACCATGATCCCACCATGATCCCACCATGATCCCACCATGATCCCACCATGATCCGACCATGATCCGACCATGATCCGACCATGATCCCACCATGATCCGACCATGATCCCACCATGATCCCACCATGATCCGACCATGATCCGACCATGATCCGACCATGATCCGACCATGATCCGACCATGATCCGACCATGATCCGACCATGATCCGACCATGATCCGACCATGATCCGACCATGATCCGACCATGATGCGACCATGATCCGACCATGATCCGACCATGATCCGACCATGATCCGACCATGATCCGACCATGATCCGACCATGATCCGACCATGATCCGACCATGATCCGACCATGACCCGACCATGACCCGACCATGATCCGACCATGATCCGACCATGATCCGACCATGATCCGACCATGATCCGACCATGACCCGACCATGATCCGACCATGATCCGACCATGATCTCACCATGATCTCACCATGATCCCACCATGATCCGACCATGACCCGACCATGATCCGACCATGATCCGACCATGATCTCACCATGATCTCACCATGATCCCACCATGATCCGACCATGATCCCACCATGATCCCACCATGATCCCACCATGATCCCACCATGCTCCCACCATGATCCAACCATGATCCCACCATGATCCCACCATGCTCCCACCATGACCCAACCATGATCCAACCATGATCCAACCATGATCCAACCATGATCCAACCATGATCCAACCATGATCCAACCATGATCCAACCATGATCCAACCATATCCAACCATGATCCAACCATGATCCAACCATGATCCAACCATGATCAAACCATGATCCAACCATGATCTCACCATGATCCAACCATGATCCCAACATGATCCCAACATGATCCAACCAGGATATCACCCATATCAACCATGATCGAACCATGATGGCGGCCTGGCTGCATGCTCTGTTTTTGGCTCTGACTTCTGGAGTCTTCCTCACCAGTTCTAGCCATTTGCCTGTCATCAATCATGTATCAGATGAAAGGGCTTTTTATGCTGATTCTACTGGTGTGTTTACCTGCAACATTTGGGGAACCAAAAGCAAGTTTTGGTGTAATTTTGCCAGCAAGTTTGCTGATAAATCTGAGTGGATTCAGCTACAGTTCACACCATGCATTCATGCAAGCTGCACCATTGGATCACTGCTTCAGTGCCTCCATTGTGATCACCATCACTGCCTTTGTCCTGATGATGCCAGCCTCTGCCCTGATGATGCCAGCCTTTGTCCCGATGATGCCAGCCTTTGTTCCCTGCCTACCAAGCCTATTTGTCAAGATAAAGTACTTATCCTCAAGCCCCACCATTTAAACTTTGATTCCTGGACAAAACTTCCCAACAAATTTGACATTTTTCTGTCACCAAGGCACCAGCAAGTAACTGCAAGATTCTCCACTGACTCACAGCCTCAGCTACTAGTACTTCTAGCATGTGATCATCATGTCATTCGCCATCATGTACCTGCTAGCACTTCCACCATCAACGCTTGCCGTCGTAGAAGATTTGGTAAATGCCCGATCACATACTACCCCAACTCAACCTCATCTTTTCAAGTTCAACTTTCTGGTGATGTTCACCCAAATCCCGGCCCTGACGGTTCAACATCACCCAAGTCTTCTGACAACAGTACAGAACTGCAACGCTCAAAAATCAATTGTGTATTATTTAATGCCAGAAGCCTTGTCAATAAGCTTGTCTTGTTTCAATCGGAAATGCTTGTTAACAACATTGATATTGCCTTTGTAACTGAATCCTGGCTAGACCCAACTGTTCTCGATGGTGAATTTAACCTGAATCCTCAATACTCAATGTTTAGAAAAGACCGTAACAGACATGGCGGTGGTATATTTGTTGCTGTATCAAATCACCTAAAACCTTCACGCTGTTGTAAATTTGAACACCCTGATCTTGAATTGTTGTGGGTCGAAATATCTTGTAATCGAGGTACCATTCTATTAGGGTGTTTATACAGACCACCAAATGCTAACTCCAAATTCTTTGATTATTATGAAACTGTACTGGAATCGATTTTACCTTTTGCCCATAACTACCTTGCCATAGCATTATTAGGTGATTTCAATATCGATGTAAACACCACTGTTCCTAACGTACAACGACTAAATGTTATTTCCAACGTACTTAACTTCAACCAACTGGTAGAGTTTATAACTCGTCCTCATTCTAATGTAGATAACTCTGGTTCCACAATTGATCTATTGTTCACTAACCGACCAGATTTATTCATTGATACTCGGGCTTTACCTGGCTTAGGTAACAGTGATCATTATGGTATTGGTTTTAGAATTCATACAAGTCATACTGTCAAAACGATCACTCGAATGTTCTATCAGTACAACAAGGCTGATATTAGTGAGCTCTGTAACACATTGAACTGTGTTCCTTGGGACACATGCTTTTCGCCAGGATTTGATGCTGATGAAGTCTGGGACAGATTTAAAGACTTACTGTTTGCAGCGATTAAGGATGTCGTGCCCATGGCCAGACAAAAAGGAAAAAAACGGAGTCCTTGGATCACTAGTGAAGTCGTTCAACTCAGCCGGAAAAAGCAACGAGCCTTCAAAGCTGCAAAACGTAATCCCACAAATACTTACCTGTGGGAAAAGTACAAGTGCATACGTAATAAGGTTAAATATATTACTGCTCAGTCCTACCACAAATTTGTAAACGACCTCTGCCTCAACTGCTCCAACAATCCCAAGAAATTCTGGTCTTTTGTTAGTGGCCAAAGAAAGAAAAGCTGTCCTAGCAACTTTCATAATGGCGACCCTGATTCTGCAATCACTGAGAATCTTGATATTGCAGACAACTTCAACCGGATCTTCCAAAGTAACTTCACCCGGGACACTCACTCCTATTCAACTCCTCAATCCTGCAACCATTCCCCTTCGGAGTTTAGACTAACGACCATCGTTGTGACGCCATTCGAAGTGAGGAAACTATTGAACAATTTGGACATTCACAAGTCTGCAGGACCCGACGAGATTTCTCCACTGTTTTTGAGCATTGCCAGTGACAGCTTAGCTACACCACTGACAAATTTGTTCAACTTTTTTCTTTCCTCCGGCAATATTCCTAATGAGTGGAAACTTGCTCATGTTGTACCTCTCTTCAAATCTGGTGATCCACGTAACATGTGCAATTATAGACCGATTTCTCTTTGCTCCGTAGTTGGTAAGACATTAGAAAAAATCGTAAGCAATCACCTTGTAAATCATATTTGTAGACGAGGCATAGTTAGTGATGCTCAACATGGGTTTTTCCCTAAGCGTTCATGTGTAACCCAGTTGACAACTCTTTATCATGAATGGGCTGAAGTCATTGATGTGCGTAATCCTCCTCGTATCGATGTAATCTTTCTAGACTGGTCTAAAGCTTTCGACAAAGTTAGCCACAGCATGTTATTAGATAAATTGCATAAATATGGTATTTGTGGCTCAGTTCTATCATGGTTTAATTCTTATCTTAGCAACAGATCACAAAGAGTAATCTTCCAAGGTACCCAATCAGAGCAGTTAAGAGTTTTATCAGGTGTACCGCAAGGCTCTGTTCTTGGTCCCTTGCTTTTCAATATCTTTGTTTTTGATCTCCCATTCTGTGTTCAATCCAATCTTAGACAATATGCAGATGACACTGTATTGTATAGACCCATTAGATCCAACTCTGACACAGTAATCCTTCAAAATGACTTAAACAATGTAATTAACTGGTGTAATATTAATCACATGGTACTTAATCCTAAGAAATGTAAGCTTATGACTGTAACTCGTAGCAGAAATCCTCCTAGTCCCATTTATAATATTGGCTCGGATTCTCTTGAAGTTGTTTGCCAGTACAAGTATCTAGGTGTCGTCATCTCTCGTGATCTCAGTTGGAAGAACCACATTGATAGCATTACTTCCAAAGCTACCAAACTTTGTGGCTTTATAAGACGGGTTGTTAAGAGTAATAATTCCACTGTTCTAGTTAAACTTTACACTTCCCTATGTAGACCTGTCATGGAGTATGCTGCTCCTGTCTGGTGCCCAAGCCTACACACTCACCAATCACTCATTGAAAAGGTTCAGAGGCGTTTCACACGTTCTTGTCTTGGCCTCCCTAAAAGAGCCATACCTAACAATGCCGACATTGACTACCCTTCCAGATGTAAGCAATTAGGAATTCCTCTGTTGATCAACAGACTTAATTTTCTGTCCATTTCTTTTGTTGTTAAATGTTTGTATAATAAGTTTGATGTAAGTATCCACAGTTATGTTTCTATTAATTCTAGGCATTGTGATTTTGTTAAGTTTGTTCACAAGGGGGGTCGAACTAACTGCTTACACAACTCTCTATTTGTTAGGTTTCCAAGATTATGGGATAGTTTACCATCTAATGTTAAGGAACAAGTTGTACTTAATATGTCCAAGTTTCTCAGTAGTTTGCGTAATTATATTCTGTCTCCCGGTAAATCCATCATAATTCCATCCTAAATAGGCGTGCACCTGAAACATAGAGTCTTGGTTTGCTTACATGCGTGCTTTTCTATTGCCCTACGGGATGCCTGGTACCCTGAGACTACCATGGACTTGTGCGCATGTAAGCTAAGTGTGACGTCATTATGTTTTAGGTCTATTCTGAACTGTTACAATCTGTTATTTGTGTACATAATGTATTTATTTTAAGGAGATTTAATATCATAAATGTATTTGAAATCCGTCTACATATTTATTTATATATACTTCATCTCCTGCATATACTGTAAGCAAACCTATTTATAACTAAATTTGTATTTTTTTTGTATTACTATAGTATTGCCTTGCATTTTTTTTTTTTTTTTTCATTTTGCATATATATATGTACATGTATTTAATGTTGGCATGGCTACATTTGGAGAGCCACTCGATTGTGATTTAGTTCACATTTGGCAATCCTTCAGGGGTGTTACCATGTCATGTTTTGTTTTATGTCATTTTTTCATCTGTGTACTGTACCTTTTTATGTTTGCCCTGAGAAATAATAAATGAAAAAAAATGAAATGAAATGATCGAACCATGATCGAACCATGATCTCACCATGATCCCACCATGATCCCACCATGATCCCACCATGATCCCACCATGATCCCACCACGATCCCACCACGATCCCACCACGATCCCACCACGAACCCACCACGAACCCACCACGAACCCACCACGAACCCACCACGAACCCACCACGAACCCACCACGAACCCACCACGAACCCACCACGAACCCACCACGAACCCACCACGAACCCACCACGAACCCACCACGAACCCACCACGAACCCACCACGAACCCACCACGAACCCACCACGAACCAACCATCTTGACCTTTTTAAAAAAGCAGCGCCCTCACAGTGTAAAACTAACTACACGAAGGATACAAATCGTGAACTACACGTTAGACGTAACACTCCCTAGCAACAAACAAATAGTCTGTACTCGTACTCCCGTGGCTGTGGATTTTATGTGTGTAGACAACGCAACATTATAGGGTACCAAACAACCTTACAAAACGATAATTGTTGGTATCTGTTCTGATGAAGAGATTGACGTAAGTAAGTAAAGATGCTCGATTTGTACGGCCACACAACACTTGGTATTCTCATGAAGAAATAAAATGTCTCCATGGTATTCTTGACAACACGTAGTACGTACCAATAAAACTTAAGTAAATAGAGCCTAAAAATAGGGAAAGTTTCCTGCCTGTTTCTCTACTCCTTATAAACCTGCTTTTCAACGTGCTCAAATGCATTTTGTGGGTAACGTTAGGGCCTAACGTTATGGAGGCCAACCAATTTGATAATATAAACCTAACGTTATGCACTGTGAACCAGTTAGTTTTATGCTATAAATATCTGTCATGAGTTGAGTGATACTTTTTTCACATTTCCTTGCCTGGAAAATAATAACCAGAAAAATCAATTTTGAATGAAAAGGTTTATTAGGGAATCCCTCTGTTTTTATTCCTCCATAGACCTTATCGCAAATACCGCCTGGATGAGATGTCACAATGGTTACTAGGGACGTGAGAAAGAAACGCGCACCAAAATCGCTCCCATTTCCTTCCCACAATCCCTTTTGACCATTGTGACGTCTCAACCAGGCGGTATTTGCGATGGTCTATGATCATGCTCTCATCAGGGTACCAGTTTATACTGATGAGTGCAACTCTCTCGAATTAGAAGTAGGCCTGCAGCTAATAATGTCACATTACTTAGCTAATCAGAAAAGGATTTTGCAACTATGGCAACCAACATGTGATCAATGCAACCAATCACGTCCGTTCTAATGAGTAAATGTGCTTGCTGTTCCCATGATGCTTTGTCTTTGAGAATGTTAAAACGGCCACCGAAATACTAGATAGGCCTATGTCACCTGAAATACAACTCCTTGTAGAAAAGATGGAAGTACTAGTACGGTTTCGAGTCAACTCGGACCCAAACCAACTCGGACCCATGCCAACTCGGACCCATGCCAACTCGGACCCATGCCAACTCGGACCCACGACCAACTCGGACCCACGACCAACTCGGACCCACGACCAATTCGGACCCACGACCAACTCGGACCCACGACCAACTCGGACCCACGACCAACTCGGACCCACGACCAACTCGGACCCACGACCAACTCGGACCCACGACCAACTCGGACCCACGACCAACTCGGACCCACGACCAACTCGGACCCACGACCAACTCGGACCCACGACCAACTCGGACCCACGACCAACTCGGACCCACGACCAACTCGGACCCACGACCAACTCGGACCCACGACCAACTCGGACCCACGACCAACTCGGACCCACGACCAACTCGGACCCACGACCAACTCGGACCCACGACCAACTCGGACCCACGACCAACTCGGACCCACGACCAACTCGGACCCACAACCAACTCGGACCCATGCCAACTCGGACCCAACAATGACCATCTCGGACCCAACAATGACCATCTCGGACCCATTTTATTGTCAAACAACTCGGAATTATGTGGCTGTACAGTTAAGAATGAAATACAACCAGACACCAGGATTTAATTTGAACAATCCCATTTCTGTCCCTCACAAATAGTGATACCACTGTAGTGTACTAGTAGGCCAATAGATTAAATAGGAAGTATTTTTTCTATTCCTTTACTTTAGCATATTTAATGTATTTTTGTATACTGTAACCTGCTGAAGTTTTAAAGGCTGACAGGAGTCGTTAACATTTTACAATAATGTCATGAATTCAACCCATCCCCCGGATCCGGACTGATCCATCCTGACTTGAGGATTGTCCTTTAAAAAAATGACCAAAATGACCCTTTGGCACTGATCACCTCAAACAGATCATGTTTTTAATTTCAGTAGCCATCATTCACCATCACACATGTCACAATGGCTATTGCGCAGGGTGAATCTAAGCCTTGGGATAACGCAAAAGAACTGCAGAAGAAGGAACAGCTTTACAAAATGGGAAAGTTGGGCTTTGGAATGGTAAGTTGAATCTTCTACATTTACTCATTTGAAATTTAATAATTTGGCAGTTAACTAAAGAAGAAGTCCCTCCAAGTTCATACATTTGTAGTAAAAATTTGAGCTTGATTGCATTTGTTTAGCAGAAATGTGTAATATTGTTTGAACTGTTTTTGCAAAGTTTGGAGAAATGAATCAATAAATGAGCTAATGATTCAATTTTGGTGTTTCTTCCTGCAGCGTGATTTACAGAAGCGCTATGAAGATATCCTGGGTCCGTTAACCCTCTTTGCTCCATACTTCAATGAAGAAGGTAAGGTTACATTTTCAAATGTTGGTTCATGTAGTGAAGCATTCGTGTTTTCCCCTAACAAGGTTTTTACATAATATATTGTTTTCATTTTGACTGTTTGATGTAGTTCCAGAGAAAGTTGAGTTGGACATTGAAAGGCCTGTTACCCCCATTGATGTAAGTTGTATTCTTGTTTTATTCATACTTGTGTCTATTTGTTTGTAATACTCTCCACATTTTGTTGCATTCCTTGATGCAGGTATCTAATTAAACTCTCATAATTTGCCAACCATGCACTTTTGTGTCTGCATGTATATTCTTTTAATTAGTATTCAAATGTGCATTGCATTTTATGTGATTAATGGTCCTATAGTACTATGAATGAAACTGAAAGATTTCATGACGTGTGTAACAACATGTGATCTTGTACGAGAGTATTAAGACTCCTCCAGCTACGTTCAGTCAGCTGGCCAAGTTAATCCGTCGCCGAATTGCTGCTAGACCTGAAATCAAACATGTCACTATGGAGGACCAACAAACATTAGTAAGTATGTCATTGTCAACAAATGTTGCTTTAACCCCTTGAGTACGTTTTTTTACGGGAGATGTCGGGGTGTCGCTGCGGCTCTGGCAGCCAAGCGAAATGGCCACAATGTGTTTGTGCAGTCAAGTGTAACATACACAATAATTGAACAATGGATTGAAACTGCACAAACGGTGGCAAATGGCATTATCCGGCCTGGTGGCACTGTTTTTTTTGCGGCAAAGGACGTCTTCCGTACGTAAAGGGTTAAGGCCGAATTTTAAGTCAAAATAAATGTATTAACTCTGGTCTCAAGTTTCAAACTAGATTTTATTAATCAACATCATTAGTGAATATGCAACTGCCATTTTCAATGGGTTTTAACAATGCAGTTTAATAATACACAAGGAAATTCACAAGGGGAAGTTTAATATTGAATACAGGACTGTAACAATATTATCGTTTGTGGATTTGTTATTTCCAAAAGCTTGAGAATAGATTGTAGATAATGTAGAATGTTTTAAACACATTAGAATACAATTAGATCCTTTCTGAGAATCTATAAATCAACCAGACAACAACCCTTTAAAATGCCTCATTGTTATCAACAAACGGTTTGTATTTCCTTTCCACCTATTTTCAGGCTGGTATCATCATGGGTGAAGTCAACTGCATTTGGCCCGACATCCGACGACAGGTGGATGATCCATTTCTGGTAGGTCTCCCAAATTCTCTTCTGTGGATCATCTGTTATGATCTTCCCACAAGCTGAAATTCACATTGACAGTGAAGGTTTGATACGTTTTCATTAACAGTTGTGCATGTTCTACAAAGCGATAAACAAAACAAACCACAATACGAAGAGTGGTGAATATACAGGGTTTGAAATTTGCATGGACTCCAAGACCGAGTCCAGTAATTTAGACATGAGCCTAACAGTCTCCAATTCTAAACTAGATCTTTAGGTCGGTGGTTTGTCTTTCAAATAATCTGTCCTTTAAAAAAAACTAAATTTCATATTTCACACATATATAAAGTTAAATAAGCTGTTGTGATCTGTATTATTTTGTAATTTGTTGTTAACTTTTGCAGACTGCTGAAGAGAACAAGGAACTCCAGAGGAGAATCACGGTTCACATCGTCACTGTCTGCGAGCAGCTGTTTCTACATTATGTGGAGAAGGCAAAGAGTAAGCAACATTTTCTCATCTTTGCTCTATTTTGCCTATTTATTTATTAATTAATTTCAATACATTAAAATATTAAAATTCTACCTCCACTAAAAAATCACACAAAAATGTGACAGTAGAACGAATATGAGGGAATTAACTCCTACCGTGGGATACACAGTCCCACAAAAACAACAGAGAAAAGTGATATTAAAAAAACTGGCCAAAGTGACACAGAACACCCCCAAAAGGATTATAACAAACTTGAGAGATTACAATGAAGCAAGGTGAACAAAAAACACAGAACAAAATTGATTGTTAAAATGATTATTAATTTAATAATAATAATACAAATTAATTGACAATCGAATACGGATAATATTTAGAATAGAAGAAAACTCTATGATGCAGTTACTTAAACTGAAAGTAAATAAGTAGCTTTGATATGATCATGCACAATAGTTGATTTTTGTGAACAGGTTTTAAAAGCACAAGAAAGTCATTGGTGGTAAACATCCTCTCATTTTCTAGATCTCATCTTATTTGTATGTACAATTGTTTGATGTCATTTTTAGTTTTGAATCAGCGAGGTGTTTTCAGTGAACGAGCCAACATGAGCAGGCTGAATGCCCAACTTTCACTCGATACCAACAAATTGTAAGAACAAACTTTTTGGTTTCACATCTTTTTGTTTCAAACCATTATGACAAAGTTATCCCCATCATATAAAATGTAATACTTTTTGGTAAGAAACTAAAACAGTTTTTCAACATGTAAATTTTAAGTCATTGTAATGTTTTATAGATTTCTTCATTCTTTTAATTAAATGAATTTGTCAACACGCCTCAAAAATCACTAACAACTTTTTCCACTTGACAAAAATTGCAAATCACAAGTGACTGTGTTCCTCATACCATGGTAAAGAGAATCACTAAAAATGAAATAAAAGCCTAAGATAATAAAAGCCCCAAAGTCTTATATGACATTTCATCAATTAGTGCTTTGTATTTCATTGACGATGGTTCCAGAAAGCATCCTCTACTTTGATTAGAAATTTAATCAACTTTGTAATCCTCCATCTCATCTAGCCTGAATATCTTAGCCGTGAGACGCCACATCGTTGCTGATATACGAGGTGTCTTATCAGATTCTGAGGAGGAGTATCCTGATGATGCACCCCCTGAAGAAGATGTTGCTCCTCTCTCCTACCAAAAATTGGTATGAAGATCAGAATCACTACTCATAAATATTTTTATCAATATTTTGTTATTAAGAAAAATATTTCTAAAACTATGCTTATTTGTAGATAACTGTTACAGTATTCTGGACATTGCTGATGTAAATCCCACTCTATAATATTTTAATGTCTAATTTTATATTGATTTGACAGGTGAGTAATATTAAATTCTAATTTAGACTAATAAATAGGACAGACATTTCTGGCGTGCACGTCAAAGACAAACATTATTGGAAATATAATTATTGAGAATATTTATTTTCACTGTAGATTGAGACCAGCTGTCCCAAGCGCAAGAAACGTTACCGCCAGACCGTAGATCGTGAAGTGCGTGACTTGAATCGTCAAATGCCGACCATCCAATCCCATAAGGTGCTGGACTATCTACCCGATGTCAACATCCTCCAGAGGGGGTTGTTAGAGCAGAGCACTGTGCAGTGGAAAGCATTAGTCCATACCGCTGGGCTTAAAGGAGACAACAAGGAGGCTGATAGAAAACGGACCATCAGGTCAGAACAAGAAAAACACCTTGGACATAATTGGGGAGTCAAGATGTCCAATCTTTTTTCAACCCCCCCCCCCCCCCACCCCCCAAAAAAAGCCAACAAAAGCACAACAGAATCAAGAAGTGCAGTAATTCTGTCTTTGTTCACATTGGGTGATAAAGTTGGCCTTCCTTTCCTCTTTGTTTTTCCTTCTTCATGGTCTTTCCAAACTTTCCACCTCTGGTGACCCTGGTTCGATTCCTGTCTAGGTGCTCTGTGTGCATTAGGTTTTCAACCCTGTCTTGATTGTGTATGTTTTCTCAGGAATAATTGTTCCGTGGGATTTTCGTCATGTTTCTCATATTATTGATGGTGGGTAATAGGGCATGTCATCAAACGTGGCGCACTTTGTGTTTTCCCTCCAGAACCTAGTTTAATCCCAGATTGTACAAAAAAATGTAAATCTGGCAAGTTTAAAATATCTGTGTCTGTAAATCTTTAGTTTACTGCCCCCTTTTGAAGTTTCAAAGACAATTTTCTTTTGACATGATTTCCAAATTTTATTGTCAACACTTTTAAAATGTGCCAAAAAAGTCATAAAATAGTTTTCTGACAAACGTGAAGTTATGAATGTGAACGGAGATATTAATGACTAATCGTAATTTGTCAACTTTAAGACAATCGTAAGTGTTTGGGATTTATTTAAATTTGTTCAAGTGCAGCACATTAGACGACTGTTGGCTAAATTTCACGCCCAATTTCTGGACGCCACACTTTTGACTTCTAGACTAAAAATGTCAAAAAACCTCAAATAATTCGCGAAGCAAGTTTATTAAAATCCTCCTACTGTTATAACTACCATAACCTATCAAAAAACCTAAGCCTTTCCTCTCCAACAGCTTGTGTGTTTCAACCTGAAACTCGATTTGATAAGCAGGGTAGTTGGCTCCATTTTGGCACCAAGAGAGGGAGGGTTAAGGTAATAGTACCAATATTCAACTGAGTCAGTTTGAAGCCTATCAACAAAGAAGTTTGTCAAAACTATCTGATGAAAGTCAGGGGAAAAAGACGAAGGGCACCACGTTAGACGACTCCACTGTACTAGTTGGTATAACTATAAGATCTATTTCTAAATTATAAGCTGTAAATTATAAGGCAGTCCCTTCAGTAAAACTTGAATATATCCACCCAAAAATGATAACCCTGCTTTTATGATTCCTTCGCATGTTAAAAGTCTTATAATCAGGCATAAATCTTTGACAATAACCCTAACCATGCTAAATCCAACAATTTCAATATGATTTCACATACTCCCTAGGGGGTTAGGGTTAAGGAAATTATTTATAGGGGAAGTCTGAAAAAGTTGCAATGTTTGTTTATTTTGAGGTAAGAATTAAGTTCGATATTAAAAGCTAAATTCACCTTTTAAATGAGTTGCAAATTGTCCTTCTAGCATCGCAAAATTGTAGTGTCATGTTTTTTGATGTACAAACTAAATGCATTTAACTGAATGATGTATTTTTTACAGAGAACAAGAGAGGAAAACAGTGTCCTTTCACAAACTGAAGAAATCTAGATCCCTGGAAGTCTTTCCAATAGAAACACTCTTTGAAGACCTTGGTATCCAATATCATGCTGTTCATAAGCGTAGACCAAGCCTTGAGTTTGATCCACAACTTGTAAGTCCATCGCTGCTTTCATAATTATTCCTACAAATTAAAATGTAAAGAATACTCTGATTTCAAACACTTTGTCCTGTGCAATTAGGAAAAGATATACTACCCACATTTTTAAAAAAATCAACATAAGCTTACATAATCTAAAGGGAGAGTCACTTACAATGTCTACATTTTTCAGATTACGATCCTTTCATGTCTGTGACTAGACATATAAATTATCATAAAAAATGGACAAACATACTTTTCTCTGAAAAGACAGGTGTGGGAATAGGGTTGATTAATTGAACAGTATCTAGTTCTGTTTTAACACAATTAGGGGACAATGGATTTCTCTATAAATCTACCATTACACTATGAGTAGCTTATCAGTGCATCAATGTTTGTATCAATTACTTGTGATTCCATCATCAGCCAGAAGAACCAAAAACAACAGAAGTGGATGTCTCCAAACCCAGGAACACCAGAGAGTACTTCCAACAGGATCTAAAAAAGCTATCCACTTACCGATCGGCCAAGGATGACGGCAAAGATGAGCAACTAGCAGAGGATGAGGACCTCCCGCCTCTTCTACAGGTGAGGAGGAATGATGCATTACCATGGTTACCTACAGACTGGTGACCAGTCTCAGCGAACCTCCAGAAAACATATTATGTTTACAAGAAATTTGATGCTGGCTTTAAGAAGATATTTGTCATTCCTGTTGTGGTGTTTAGTGCTATATGCTCAGTACTTTTGGAGAGCCTGAGGGAAAATTCACTGGCTTACGAACCCAAGAGACATTGCTGACTAGTGCAGATGTCATAACTACTCATCCACCAAGCTTGTCATGGTTGGCTTACCAATTTGAACCATGTGAACCACCAAAGGTAATATTATTTTAGAGGTTTCATGAGAGTTGAATGAATTTCAACTTCTTTGCAGGCAATCTCGCAGACAGACAGAGTTGACGCCAGGAGGGAGGAGTTGCAGAAACAACTAAAGAAGATGAAGGAACATGAATCAATCCGGGAAAGAGAGGATCAGTAAGTTGTGACTATCCTATGGACAGTGTAAAGCTACACACATGCATAATCCACTTTGCTCAATTTTTTTACTGCAAATTTTGTTTCACAGTGACGTCACTGTTACAAAGAGGGTAAACCTTAAGTTGAAGGGTTTGAAGGTAACAGGTATGAGTAGTGATGCCGTTTTCCCTTCAGCTAGAAAAAAAATATTAGGGGCATTTCCGGGAATTTCTTGCAGGGTGTCGAGCCTCACAGACTGTTTTTACCCAGTTTAAGCAACAATAATAAGTCGGCGAACAGGTCTTGGTCCCGTTTCGTAGGGTTACTATACACATGTACATAATTTTCATAATTAATGGAATCTCTGTCATTTCCATAGAGACCTCAAGCTTAAAGAAAGAGTTCACAAACGAGAGAGGCAGAATTTGCTTCCAATAGTGATGCAACAATAGAAATCTCTATGCATGAGCAGACATGTAGTATGACTTGGCTGTGAAATACAGCTTAAATTAGCAAAACTTATTTTGCTCCAGTTACATGTAGCACAAGTTTTAATTAAGCCGGCAACCCTATGAAATTTGGCCCTTGTCTCATGAGTAAGAAAATCAAAACTCGCTCAGAACAGGAGTGGGGTGTTCAACCCCCAAAACCATCCTGTTGATTTGCCTCTGTTTATATGAACAAGAAAACTTCTTCAAAGTATACTGTAAAGTAATACTAAAATGCAAGTCCTGTTTACGTGTAATTCTAAATGTAGTATTTATCGTTATTGATACTCAATATAGAATTGAGACATCTGAGCCTACCCACCCACAACCTGCAACTGTGACGACCCGCATGCCAAATAAGTCAGTAGTACGCACCTCAGATGTCCGTGTATCTGAGAGGGTTAGCCTGTCGTCCATTACATTGAAACTCAACACCACTGTCTTCAATGAGCTGAATGATGATGTGAGTTCATCAAAGGCTAGCACATCTTTTCCTGAACACTTGGGGTTGTCATTAATTTTTTTAAAGTGGTAACTTCTGCTTGGTTTGTACAGTAATTCAGGGTTTAATCATTTTAAAAATAAATTTTAAAATACCATATATAGTGGCAAAATATTTGATAGTCCAGAAAAAAGTGCATTGTATAGGGTGGAATCGTACATCTGAAACGTGTTAGAGAAATAGGCCAAATATTTCTGAAGTCAGCTCTTTATTCATGTGGCATATACATGTAGTTACCAAGAATATGGACATAGTTTTGCTTTTATAGATCAGTGGCCTGTGTATGGCAAAATTATGAGTGTTTAATGTCAGGTAACATAAAGGAATGTTTCCACACGAATGACTGAATATGAAGGCAATTTAAGAATTTGAGCATCCTACACAGTCACAGGTCTATTAAAAGCAGATACAAATATGTTTTCAAACACAGCAATAAATGAAAAATATCATAAATTTTCTTGATTTAAAAACACAAGGCCCACATGGTTCTTTCGCCTTTGGTGAAGGTGCTTTACTGCACTTGTTTCAAAATCTACCATGATATTACAGCTCATCATATTAAACTTACTTTACAGGTGAATGGCAACACTATTAAGAAGCTAGACAGCAACCTGTTCCGTGGTCAAGAGATTAACGAGGTTTATCGGGAGATTATGAAGACATTACCAATAGACCACATGGCATATGATCAGGTACTAGTCACTTCCTTAAAAATCCCACCTGTAACTTTTAATCAAGGCTCAAACTAAATATACCTATTATGTAAGGCCTAGCAGGAATTGGCTGGGAACAAATCACAATCAATATATATCTCATAGCATTTTGGCTGGTAACCTGTAATTGCAAATATAAACCTTTCTGTGCTCAGCTGATTTGTGTGTTCAGCCACTGTCTGAAATTAGTCCCTGTACTTTTTGAATATTTCAGGATGATTTCATGGAGAAGTCGTCCAGCTACCAGGCTTTAGCCCACCACCCTGTCCTTGCATCGTCCATGCTACAGAGGCATGGTCAAGACAGGGTACTCAACCCAGCTCTGACCAAGAGAGAAACCCCACCATGGGGAGAGGATAGAGAGGAATGGTCCAAGAGGTATGTCAGACAAGTTTCCTCTGCTCTTTATGAACCTTTGTCATGTGACGTCACAGTCTACATTGCACTGCCTATTTAACCCCTTGCCACCGGTTGACACATATATGTGCAGATAAAATTGCCACTTGGCCGGTTGACATCTATACACGCCAATCTCTGCATTTTCAATTCATTATTGGGGTATTGTGTATGTTATGCTTGGCTGCACAAGCCTCTTGTTTCCATTTCGCTTGGCTGCACAAGCCTGCACCCCGGCGCCCCCATATAATACCCGAGTTCAAGGGGTTACCAGTACATGTAAGTGTGCCCATTCTATACATGTACTGTGATCACGCCAAGGCTGTCCACACATGGTGACATCATTTACCTCTAGCACTGCCTGGTTATGTGGGTGAATAGGATCCAATTCAACATATTCTTTGTTACTATGTCTATTTAACCCAGCCCACCCTACTCTGCTAAAAGAAAGTGCTTATAGCTGCTCAAATTAAAGGACTTTTGTACTCAATGTGCTATTAAAACCCAAACCCCCTAGGGTGTATGCAAAATCATATTAAAATTAGAGGATTTGGGACTGTTAGGGTTAAATTAGTTGATTTTGCAGAAAAGTGAACATTTATAATTTTAACCTGTATTTTGACTTTGTTGAGTTTTTGCCAAGTTCACATTGGAAAGACTTCAAAGACTTTTTGACATGGGTATACTTTAAGATGCCATCAGGAAGTCCTCTTATAATAGCAAAAGCTAGCAACATTGTATGAATTGTTTGTTGACAATCATTTCTCTTTATGAGTCTTTTTTTCAATAAATGTAATGTGCTAGTGTTAGTGTATTTTAGTTGAGTTTTATGTGTGTAGTTTTGGATAGATTTTGTAAGATAGTGTGGGGTTTAATGGATATTTATTACATGAAATAAAAAATGAAGGCGTGAATTTGTAGAACCAAGTTTCATGGACAGTATTTCAGTTATTAAAAAGAATGCATTTTTGTTGCGCAGTCCCATCTTCAATGCCACCTTTGCCAAGAAACCAGTTGCCCAACAAGGTTTCTCCCTCGGCACCAATGCTCTCCTAGAAACACTAACAGCCAACATCAACCTAGGGGGTAGCACCCCTGGCCAAGACTTTGGAGGGACTAGTTCTGGTGGGTTGGATCTGGATGGAATGGGTATGGGCAAGCCCGTGTCTCATCAAGGCTTGATGGATGATAGGAATGCCCGGTCCTATGCTTCATGGCTGGCCTGGTGGAAGAATACTATCAGCTGTGATGATTACACCAAGTACTTATCCACACAGGTAAACTTAACTCTCTCTCACTACTATCCTTTGTCATCTTCTCTCAATTCATAAAAGTGGGCCCTGAAGGATCAGGTAACCCAGAATAATTTAAAAATAACTAGTTATAATACTAAATATAATTCGTGAAGTACCAGTTAAAGTAGTTAACGAGGATGCCATGGTGGGTCAACCCCGACCCTGTTTCTTTTTCTTTTCCCTTTATTTGGCTCCATATATTAGTACAGCTTGATCCACACTTGTATATGAAATGAAAATGATCTGGTTTAAAGCCTGATGTGTGTGAACACATTGTGCAAAGTTAGCGCTCTCATGCAAAATGAACTTTCTGAAGAAGATGCTTTAAGTTCCAAACCAAACAAAGCTTCATTAGTTTATTAGAGAAATTTCTCTGTAGTTGTATTCTCCACCACGCATTGTCTCAAATCTCAGTAATGTATTTATGTCAATTCCTTCTGGTATATTTCACAGGAGACTGATTTCCTTGGAGCAGTTTTTCACATGTATGAGAGTGATGACGATAAAGGTGATGCAAATAAATCTGACAAAGATGTCCTTAGCTCTTCCAAGATGGCCAAACAAAGGTAACAAATCTGTTATATATGTCTAATGATAATGTCTGCACGTATAAGTAGGTCATATCCATCAATCACGTTGCTAAATTTTAATACTTATTGCATTGTGTAAGCACACTGCTTTGTACATTTTCATATTGAATGGATGCTAATTCAGTTATAAATTTGTATTTTTACCTAAAGAAAGGTATTGACAAAATAAGCAGAATGCCAAGGCAGAGCAAAGCAGCTCATCAGTTGTTACAGCACCGGTGTTCCAGAAGTCACAGCTCAAACCTAATTTTTGTCAATTTTCCTTGTTAACCATTCAGAGAGCGAGATGAGAGATTACAGGAATTGAAGAATCAGAAGACAGATTTCCAGACTGGAATGTGGAATGTGAACTCCATCCTGATGGGGGGACTGGGCAAGGATCCTGAATTGGAAGGTAAAATCAAACTAAATGTTTCTCATCTAATACAATCAGCTAATGTTCTCACTACCATTAATAGTTATCCCATGAGTGGGAGTGGAACATGTGTCTCATCGTGTGAGACACATGGAGGTATGAGGAGGATATATCCCCCTCCCTTGGGCATGGGTGATGATTTTCAAAAACAATCTTGGTCATTCCCCCACTTTGTGAACAAAACAGAGTTGGAGTCGAGTCCCTGCAAGTCCTTTCACAAGTACTTTCGCAAGCCCAATCTGAAGTCCTTTCATAAAGCTGGTCACAAGTAACTGGATAAACAATGACAAAGGAATGCCTTTGTCAAAGCTCATTTGAATAGCTTGTGATTGGAATTAGGACTGGATGGGTTGTGATAGACTTGCAGGGACTTGCAGCGACTACATCTCTGGAACAAAATGAAATACCTTTGATAGTAAGCTCTGTTTCTTTCATTCAACAAACATTCTTGTGGATGCAGAAGAAGAAGAGGAAGCTGTGGAATCAGAAGAAACGGACTCCAGGGCTCGTTCACGCCACTCACGATCACGCCATTTACTCCATACAACTTCAAGAGGCTCAGCCAAGTCCACGACGAGCTCCCTATCAAAGAGAGGGACTCTGAGAGTACCAGGTGTAGTGGGAGCTTGTAATAGGACAGTGTCCAGGCTGTCGTCAAGAGTAACAACGAGGGATCTATCGAGTCGTTTATCAAGCACGGTAAGGAAAACCATTGCATTCAATGTATTGGGCCACTCTCCTTTGATACCTACGGTTTTGGCAAGAATTCTTTAGCATTTAAGTGGTAACACAGCCAATGGAATTAAACCTTTAACATTCCTTGAGTTTTGTTGATATGTTTATCAGAAAACATGCTGCTTTATGCAGCTTAATTAAACATTTACTATTCAGACTGCAAGCTTGTGAAAAATCTCAGTGTTCAACAACAGAATACATCAATGAGACTGTTTCCATAATGGATTTGTACAGAATTTTGAAATCTGAAATATTATATTTGATAAATATTTTAACCCTGGCAAATTCAAACACCATATGGTAAACTGTACACACAAATTGTTGGACTCTGATTCTGGTGGTATGCCAAACTCAGTGTAAAGGACTATCGGTTTGGGGGTCCAGTACCCTTCTTAACAGATTCCAACCAAACATGCTGTTGGGTTGAGTACTGTTAGAGTTAAGGGTCATAAAATTATCATAACACAATAATTTTCCTGTTGCCATTTGCAAGTAAACCACGTTTCTTAGCCAACTCTGTGGAATTTTGTGCTGTAATTTGTATTTGTCTTGGATATTGCACTTTGCATGTCGATTTATAACTAATTTGCTTGGACGATATATTCACAAGATTCTACCGTAACAGGTCACAGGTATCTTGTCAAGATACGTCCAATTAATGTTTTAATCTACAAAGCCTTATTTCAAATGGCACTCATCAATCAATAAAAAAAAAAAAATGCAAAACAACCCAACCAAATATTATGTATATGTAGGCCATTCAGTTCTTTTATTTACCTTTTGTATTTATGGTCAGAAATCTCAGCTGACCACAGCCATCCCTGAGCCTCTGAGCCTTCAAGACCGGCTGGAAGCAATCTGGACATCTCTACAAATGCCCGACGGTCAGAAACTAGACATGGCTATCAAATACAGCTCAGATGACCACATGGGCAAACTGGAAAGTGTAAGTAATTGAAAAAGATGACAGACTAAGTTTATTTTCTGAGATATCTGCACATTGTATGCATTAAGTTTGAGTTGTAACATTACTTCATACAAATGAACTAAAATCTCCCTTTATGAGTGTATTTTAATGTCTTTAAAAAAAATTTGTCTTTCACTGTATTTCAGGCCATAGATGCTTGGGAGCTAGCTACTGAAGTGATTTTACAGCGAGAGGCAATCCTTGCTAGACTGGAGACCTTTGAGAGGTTGGCATCTGACCCTGACAGATTCTTCCAAAAAGGTTAGCGGATGATCATCTTTCTCCCCTAAACATTCGCAGGAGTGCCAAAGTAACCAACACAAAAGTGTTTGACCATGAAGACATAGTCGCAAGAAAACATGAGGGAATAGAACATTTAGGAGCTTTGCTTAGAATATATACTTTGGCTGCGCTTAGAAACTACAATAATGTGTTCTTGTGAAAAGGGAAAAAAAGAGGCATTTCAATTTACAGCAGTCTTAAATGCAACTTGATGACCAAATAAGAATGAACAATTTGACCTTAGTGTTTTTGTCTCATGAAAAGTGATCAAAACTGATCGTAAAGTGGGAGTCACTCTGTAACTACGATGGACATAGCACTGCAGTTATGGTAATATACAATTTATATCTGATATATTTGGTCTTAAAGATATATTGTCTGTGTCCTCTTCGACAACATTTTTCTGATGAATGTTTTCTTACATGTTTATAGTTACGAAAAAAATAATTTGATGTGAATCTGCAACCATCCAAAAAGGCTTTTATTCATGGTTGCTTTCTCGCATCTAATGCTCACAAAGATACAAATTAATGTTGGGCCTCAACTAATGTTACATTTGTAAAATAATTGTTCAATAACTAAATTTGGGTGGGTTTTTGTTTTAAGTCTCATTTAGAATTGAATAACTTGTATTGCTCGAAAAGTAGCAATTTAATTAAACAATATTTTTTTCAGGGTGAAAGCCAAAAAGAGCACGGACATCTTTAAGAAGTTTGGGTTATGTTGGAACTTCTTGCTGTTCATGTGTAAAACTCCTGAATGTATTTGTCTTTGAATTTAAATAGCTTTGTTTGGATTTGTTGTTTTTTGTTTGTAATAGGCCACAGAGGTTCTTCAGTAGTTCGTCTTAAGGAGGCTAGGCAGCGCAGTGAACTCTACACTAGACTTCATGATGTAGATGCCCATCTTACAGATAAGCTCCAATTTGTCCACAGGAAGTTTGCCGATACACCAACATTCCATGTATGTGGTAGGAATTCTAGTTAGGGAGCTATTCTCTTTGAATCAGGCCTTAGTTATTTTGGAAATAGAGGCCCTATGTATGGCAACAATTATAGAAGTTAATGTGCTCGTTACCCTTGGATAGGCATGCATAGAGCTTTTGTGCTGACATTGTTACAGAATTTGAATAAAAACCTCACAGGTGACTGCCATGTAAAAGGTTTATTCAATCAAATTTCGTGGAAAGATTGGTACTAATGCCTTCTTTTTGGGGGGTGGGGGGGTGTGGGGGGTGTGGGGGGGGGGGGGGGGTAGGCTGGTTTGTACTTGAGGTAGTCATAATAATTCAATTTTCAATGAACTTTTCTCCATGTCATCTTCTTTCCATCAATTTCTTTTGTGGAATCGTCTCATAAAAAACCAAAACCTGAAATATTAAGGTGTGATTAGCTTTGGTAATGATCAGAATTTAGTTTCAATCTGAAAGCTTAAAGATGTACCAACTAGTACCAATCCTCCTGAGAAATACTTCCGTCTCAAGTGCAGTCATGTTCAAAAATATTGTATCTTAAAACTGTGGCTTGTTTCGATTTCAACAATTCAAAGAAGCTCATATGAACATGTACAAAAACATTTTGGTTTTCCACTATTTTCTTTTTACTCTGGTGACGGAATGTGCTTAAACTTTCACAGGTTTGTTATTTCATGTATATGTTGAATGCTGTCTGCAAATGCCTTGTCAGCTCTGTCAATGATCAGTGTACCATATCTTTAAATTGTTCACCTTAGTATTGCTTAGTTATCTCTACTTTTGGAAGACTTTTTTCCTCCTGAAATTATATTTTTTGTAATAAATGCATATTTTTCCAGTAATGTTAAAGTTATTGACTTTTGAAGGACATTGCATGAAAAAAAATAGTCAGTGGTTTCATTGAGTAATTACTTTCCAAATGTTGACTTATTTGTGGCCCGACAATAATGAAGCTCCCGCAAAGGATGATGTTTTTGTGAATAAGAGGTGTGAAAGCAACCAAAAATTAAAAGCTTGTTTCAAAGGGATGCAGTTGCCCAAAGTAGACAAAAATAAAACATACAGTTTAAAAATTTGAAAGAATGAAACAAAAAAAGTAATATAAGAGCACGGTCTGTATGTCTGGAAATATTTGATATCAAGAATTTGTCTTCATATTTATGCAGTGTTTGAAAAGACTGAATTTTTTTTTTTTTTAAATGTACCCGACTTTCCTTGTTATTTAATCCCTCTCCCATTACAGGGCCGTCCTTACCTTGACAAGATGAAAGTGGACTGCACCGAGATGCTCTATTGGCTGCAGCAAGAGAGGCGTCAATATGCTTTGGATCATTCCACTCTGGCTCAGGGGGTTAAACTCCCTGTGGCAGATATCTCCTCAGTATCATCGGTGACAGCATCCTCCACGGCGTGATATTATAGCCGACTATGTGGGTGTTCAAGATAAGGTCAAGGCTTGTTTTCCAGTGATTTATTCTGTCATTGCTGTTGACTACCTTCAACAAGAGAGATTAATTTCAAACAAAGTGCTTATAATTAAGTTTGCATGTGAGAGTATATTTCTTTCTCAGATGGTATTTTTTGTTTTAATTCCCCAAAATGTAATGGAAAATTGAAAAAGTATTCAAATTTTGTCTCAAATGAAATCTGTTAAGATACAACTTACAAGTCTCAATTGTAAATTGATATTTTGTACATTAGTATAAGTATGACATTACATATGTATAGGGTTTCCACAGGTGCAACAGAGAAATCAAACAAGATTACACCGAATATACAAGGTGCGATCAAAAAGTTCCGAGACTGTTCCTGTTGTGAACCAATGGAGCGTCGCACAGTAATGTGCATGTCGCAGGTGTTAAACTTTTGTAAGTATTCCAAGTTACATGTACATCGCTTGACCAACATCAGCACCTGTGTTACACGCATTTTTGTGACCATTGGTACGTGCGCATTTGCGATTTCACCATGGACCTAAAACTTGAGCAGAGAGCGAACATCAAATTTTGTGTCAAACTCGGGAAATCTTCAACGGAGACCCTTGAAATGCTTCACAAAGTCTACAGCAATAAAGCAATTATGAGCCGGGCGAGGTGTTTTGACTGGCATTCACGTTTCAAGACGGCAGAACATCACTGGCGGCCGACGAGAGGTCAGGGTGACCCTTCACGAGCACAACCCCCGAAAATGTCCAAGAAATTGAAAGAATTGTGCGTCAGGATCGTTGGATCACCAATTGGACATTGCTGACATAGTCAATGTGTCATTTGGAACAGTTCATCAGGCAATCCTTATGTTCAATTCGAACAGAGACCACGGTAGACCTCTTAAAGGCTACTTGACTTCTTTTCACATTCAGCACTGGCTTTTTTTCAGTGCTTGACTGAGCCCCCAAACCTGGCTTATCCTTCCCCACTTTCTGTAAATCCCATTTGGCTTGAAAATTGATTTACCAACATTTGTTTTGTGGTTCAACGCATCCCATTTGTTTAAACTGCAGCCCGTTTGAGTATTGTGATATTTTGTTCCCTCCCTTTTACTTTCTATGCTTGGAGGGATGCTGAGTTTGAATTCCTGCAAGAGGACAATTTCAGTCAACTCTTCATGGATGTCACCTATCGAACACAATTTATTTTTGTCTGGCAAACTCGACATTTGGCCACCCGTTTCAGTTCGTAAAGTTTTTGTAAAGTTTTTTTTCAAAGTTTTGTCTTTAAGCTTCCTATACCAACTCATATGCGTTCAAAATTGCCGTTTTTAATAGCTGAGTATTGAATACAATGTTCGTCTGTATGAAAGGGTTTTCTATTTGAAGTCATAAACCACCAACACAGGGGACAAGATGGGGCAAGGTAACTCAGTTGGTAGAATGGCTGGTACAGTACCTGGAGGTTGCAGGTTCAAATCCTGCCATTTCTTTTGGGTTCACTTTAACAATTTCTTCATGTTATCTAGTTCCCCTTGTGGTTTGTTTGATAAAAAGAAATGAGTTATTTGGGGACTAAATACGCAATCCATGTGTTGTCTCATGCAGGATTTGAATCCATATGAGCACCTGTTTTAAAATTCTCTGTTTCCCAGTTCTGAGGAACCCTTTTTGGCCCCTAATTTGGCACAGCAGGATAACGGTGCCAGTCCACATGCAGCTACATGTAGGCATACAATGTTGCACACTAAATTTTTTTAGAAAGTAAACATGTTTTTTTGCACTTGATTTTGCCGTTTGTTGTTGCCTAAAGCTTACATGAAACCCCTGGTGTATGTACGATGGCATAATAAGTTGTACCTATAGCTCAAATACAAGCATTTTATGGGGGGGAATTGTTTTGTCTATTTTGAGGCATTCATGCCTCTTACACATACAAAAATACGCCCTGCAAGAACTGAAATATTGTCGGGCCGCATTTGATAACTAACTGTGGAAAGATATTTTCGTCAAACAAACTACTACAAGGGAAACTGACTAGGTAAATTTGAATACATTTTCAAAGTTAACAAAGATAACTTGCAGGAGCGGGATTCGAACATGCGACCTCCGTAATACTGCACTTGAAGATATTTTCGTTAGATGTCTCATCTAAAGAGTGAATAATTTTTGGATTAATTTCTGAACAATAGCAATTAAAAAAACCAAGTATTTCTCTGGGTAAAATTGTGGAGGTCGCAAGTTCAAATCCTGCTCCTACCAGTTTAACAATCGTCTTTGTTCATTTTGAAATACGTTTTGAAGCTTTGCATGGTGGAAACAATAAGAATGGAAACGAAAATTGTGGGTGATGTAGTCCTGAAAAGAACCGGGGTGAGTGTTCACCCCAGTTCTTTTCAGAACCACACATCTTCCCAGAAGAGCCTAATTTCACATGGTGTCACCCGCAATTTTCGTTTACATTTAAAAACTAGTGCTAAGCAGTCATTTTGAAAACTGATTTTTCGGGGTACCAAAAAGCCCCAAAAAGTGCAGACACAACATCTTTCAGGTAAGCAAATGTGACTGACATGATAGTTAACACAAGATGAATGTCATTTCTTTTAAAGAAATTATCATTGTAGTTTGATAAAACTTGGTATTTGTGGTTCTTTACGTGTTTGATGAACATAAGTTATTGTGCGAAATGCTTGTTGGTAACAGTAGATATTATTAAATGCCAATTGATGCAGGCCTGAATTAAGATGCTTGTATCATTTGTCCATTTCATGTTTGCTTTTCAGATAATTGACAGATTAGTTGTCATTAATTCACACATTCTGACCACAACCAGGGGCGGATCTAGAGGGGGGTTGTGGGGGTTGCAACCCGCCCCCCCCCCCCCCCCCCTTCGCTGCTGAGCAAAGTTGATTACCAGTGTGTATACCGCTGGCCCATACATGTACACTGTACCGTTGTAGGTGGGTACAACCCCTCCCTAAATGAAAGGCTAGATCCGCTCGACAACTGTATAAATACATGTGTAAATTTAGTCACCATCGTCAGAAGAGGATGCCCCTCTTCTTTTTTTTAAATTGCAGGGGCAAAATATTTCCGGATAATTTGTTTTAGGAAAGTGATGTTTTTATTTGTTTTATTTGTTTGTTTGTTTGGGGGGGGGGGGGGGGGTGTTTGTATGTTTTTTCTTTGGGGTGGGGGAGGGGGGAGTTGATCCCCCTGTCGTGCCAAAAAGTTTCCGCTTATTTAGCATCTGATTGGTCCTGTGTGCCCATGATGTCACATTGTTGACGCTTGCCAAATGGTGTCTGCTCACCGCTCACCTGCTTTTTTATTTGAAACACATTTGTATAACTTTATTTGGTCTGTAGCTGCACGCGACTCTAGCACTTACCAGCGTAAACCTAACATTTGTTTTATTTACTATTTATTCTCTGCATATTTACGTTTTCTGTCCAATCCTGCCAAAATTCCCGGTCATTGTTTCCCTTGGGGGGGGGGACCTCGCTACGCACTGGCTAATTATGAGTTGGTTTCAGTTCAGTGCTACCCTCTATATATATTTAAATTACATTTGTTTTGTTTTTTAATCGCGATATCAGTTTTAGGAATACACGTAGGCCTATTTAGAGGATTTAATACTATAGGCCCTAAAAGAACAAAACCAGAATAGAGTACCGAAGTAATGACGTCAATGCAATGTTTGAAGCCATAATACTTTTGTTATTATGTGCAACAAAGGAACAGTCGAAATCTCCATTTGTTTGGAGCCAGATGTCGTGCCAACTGATGTCAGACTTCGGTAAGCCAGGGCTGCGTTCTACTCACGCGAACAATGCAAACGTTCGCCATTTTTTTGTGCACAGCGACTTTTATTTGAAAGGAAGTTTAATTTTACTGTATATACATTGCACACGAACGCTTGCGACAAATAGGTTGTTTACTTAGCCCACACTGAGCTTCGCTTTGAAACCCAGAAGTGCGCAGATTGGTGTTGTTTTCGTAAGATTCATGTACAGATCTTTGTATTGCCAACCGGTTTTGCAAGTATGGAAGGCCCAACACAAATTTAATAGTTATTAAAGATTACCAAATTATTATTTTGATTGTTGACAAACTAATCAACAAGCACTACAAAATACTATATTATGCCTTTTTCTTATGTGTTAGGATTAGTTTTTTGGAAAAATATGTTGCCAATCACGTTTCCAATGTATGTGTTTGTGGTATCCCAGCAAAATGGCGCTGAATGTTTACAAACAATCGAAAGGTCTATAATCCGAATTCCACCACGTTTATGCTAAATATTACATAACGTCCTAATGATCGACGTAAAAACGGCTGTTTCCGAAACAAGCGTTTTTGTTTAGGACAGAAGCAAAAACAACGTTGCATGCCAATGGCAAAAACCGAAGCCGTAGGCCTATCCGATAGTGGCCCACAACTGTAGATATTCGGACACAGCCAACTTGAGCAAGTTCGAGTGGCGACTATTAGCCTTTTAGAGGTATGGCGGACACAATAGGAGGGCGCTATTTGATTTGGGTAAACCTTTTGTATACCCAAATCAAATAGCGACCTCCAATTGTGTCCACCATACCTCTAAAAGGCTAATTGTCAACAACTACCGGTACTCTTGTCGATTTTCCGTGGTAACCAATGCACAAAATATATCATGGGTACCAGGCAAAATCGACCAGAAGTCGACAAATGGTCGCCACTCGAACTTGCCCACTGTGGAACCAGTCTAGAATTGACCTATCGCCGTTTACGAGTTAACCACGCCCCTTAGACAACCCTATGGGAATTTTGTGTGGTAATTTTTGTTTGTCTCAGATTTTGCGCGTTCCACGTGGAATTATACTTGATATGATTGGACACTAATTCACAAGCTGCGTTGACTCGATTCGACCGCCATAGGTCAATTATTTCCGATCCCAATATTCTCTTGGTCGGAGGCTAGCTGTTCCACTAATTGCACTTGGCGTCGGGAAAAGCCCTCCATTCAATTTGTACAGGGAATTTCGTGTTTTGTCAATTTTTTTATAGTAATAAAAAAAATGAAAACATTTTTTGGGGGTATAACGTGGGATATATGTTTACTGCATAAAACAGTGACATTTTTAATATTTAATGAAAAGTGTAGCTGTTAGGACAATAATGTTGTTTTTTTCCCCCATTGACTACAACACTATTCATTCCCCTTTGTGTCCAGAGGGTGCGATCAATAGCAGCCACCACTGACCAATCAGAGACAAAAAACAAGACCCAGTGACCTGATGCCGACTAAGAGAATGGGGATGTTACGCCCCAACTATGGTATTGGCCCAACTATACCCGGACCGGCTCCAACTAACTGTAGATGGGACCGGTCCCAACTGGACGGAGTAGTTGGGAAATCCCAACTGCAGTTGGGACTGAAGGGGCGGGGATTCTCTTGGTCGGAGGCTGTTCCACCAATTGCACCGGCGTCGGGCAAAGGGCGCGGTAGCCCTCCATTCAATTTGTACAGGGAATTACGTGTTTTGTCCATTTTTTACAGTAATACAAAAATGAACACAATTGGTTTGGGTATAACGTGGGAGATATTTTTACTGCATAAAACAATTACATTTGGAAATATTTAAGGAAAAGGGTTAGCTGTTAGGACAATAATTTAGTTTTTCCCCATTGACCACAACACTATTCATTCCCCTTTGAGTCCATAGGGTTGCAACCAGTAGCCACCACCGACCAATCAGAGAAAAAAATACAAGACCCAGTGACGTCATGCCGACCGCATGAACTGCAGTTTCCTAATAAATTCATATTTATGCACGCATGCGCATAAATGGGCCCTGCAGGCAAAAAGCGAAATCGGCCCATTGAAAATGTACAGGGGTCTAAACAGTTTTGTCATTTTCTCTCAATTTCTCCAAGATTTGTCCCAATTGGCTTTAGAAAAGTACCTGAAATCGTCATAGGTAGGCTCCTTTCCACACGAGTGCCAACAACTAACCGTGTGCTTCGGGGTACAATCCACGTTGCACTTTTTGCCGCTGACTATCGCAGCGTGATTTTCTCGTATCGCGGGCCGGGTTTAACGCGCAATCTCCGGTCAACCTGATCGTCTGTGCACGGTGAAATAATTTTTTTCCGGCGTGGATGGCTGAAGCACGGGACGAACACATTTTTAAAGTTTCTTATTATGTACCCCCAAAAAACACTAAGACCAGAAAGTAATACCTATGACGTTTTCAGGTACTTTTCCAAAACCAAACGGGACAAATCTTTGAGAAATTGAGAGAAAATTACAAAACTTTTTGGACCTCTGTACATTTCAATGGGCCGATTTAGCTTTTTACCTGCAGGGCACATTTATGCGCATGCGTGCATAAATTTAAAATTATTAGGAAACTAATCTGTAGACCGTGTAAGTCTCGCGCATAAAGGTCACGATTGAACTTCCGGGCACCTCAGAGCCGCCGGCTATAAGACTTTTACGTGTGGTTGATTTTGTTTTCTATAATACTTTGTTTTTACGAAGATTTGAACCATGAAACGGCCATAAATATGGATGATAAATTCAAAATTAATTTTACAATATATACAAATATGCATGACTGTCTAAATATTGGAGAAAAGTAGGAAAACAAATGTTTGATCTGAGCGTCAGGTTTGCAACGTGATTGGCTCATTGTCGCAGCAGAGAAAGCCCGGCCCCCAAAACCCCTGTATACTACATGCGCCGGCTGCGCCTGCTGCGCCTGCTGCGGACGTAAGTTAACGTACGTACATATGCGACGACCGCCTTATAATGGTCTACGCTAAGACTGGCTCGTGGACTACCAGACAATGGCGAATGACGTACTATGACGTAGTATACTTTTTCGTTCCTCTTTTCCCTAATTTGATATATCGATCACATTTTGTAAATTGAAATGAAAAATAATATTTTGCTAAAAGTTTTTATCTATCTTTCAGTACTACACGGCAGTGCTACACGGCATTCTGGGTTTATGACTTCTGACTAGCGCCCACTCGAACAAAGATACTGACAATTTGGGAGACAGCCAACATAGGGCAAGATAGCTCAGTTGGTAGAGCGCCGGTACGGTAACCCGGAGGTCGCAGGTTCGAATCCCGCTCGTGCCAGTTTCTTTGTTCACTTTATATAATAATAATAATAATAATACAAGTATTTGTAAAGCGCCATCTATCTATGTAGACATATTCCGAGGCGCTTGAAGAAAAGAAACTGTCCAGAACTCTACAAATAATTAAATATACATGTACATGTATGTATACTTGAAACAAAACCAGCAATCTAATTATAAGTTGAGTTAAACAGGAATGTTTTAAGAAGGCATTTGAAGGTATGTAAAGATTGACAGCTACGAATTTCCTGAGGCAAAGAGTTCCATAGAGTGGGCGCCGCAACTGAGAAGGCATAGTCCCCATACGATGTTCTAGTTCTTGGTGTCACAAGAAGATGTTTGTCAGATGACCTTAGGTGGCGATTAGGGGAATACTGGGTGAAGAGATCCTGCAGATATGTTGGTGCGCTGTCATTGAGGGCTTTCCAGGTAAGTAGGATTATTTTGAAGGCAACCCTCTGTTTGACTGGAAGCCAGTGAAGATTTCTCAGGACTGGAGTAATGTGGTCAAATTTCCGTGTTCGGGATAAGACACGAGCCGCAGTGTTTTGAACATGTTGAAGTTTGCACATGAGAGTGTTGGTGATTCCAAACAGAAGTGAGTTGCCATTATCCAACCTTGATGTCACGAGAGCATGGATAAGGATGGCAGCCGACTCATCAGTCAGGATTCGGCGGATGCTGTTGATGTTTCTAATATGGTAGTATGACGTTTGGCAAACTTTCTTGACATGCGATTCCATTGACATCGTGCTGTCAAACATGATGCCAAGATTACGTGCAGTCGTAGAACGTTGAATATTAGAAGTCCCAAATTGCATCTGGTTGCATCTGATTTTATCCTGGCTACGTTTGGAAGTGATAATTAGAAGTTCGGTCTTGTCGTCGTTAAATTTTAATTTATTCCTGGTCATCCATTGCTTAAGATCACAAACACATTGTTCAATACGCTGTCTCACGGAATGTTCGTCGTCTTGGTTTCCTAGATGAAACGATCCATATATCTGTGTGTCGTCTGCATAGCAATGAACTTGAAGTTGATGCCTCCGTACAATAGCGGCAATAGGCTCGGAGTATATTGTGAAGAATAAGGGACCTAATACTGATCCTTGAGGGACGCCAGAAGAAAGTGAGATGGGAGATGATAAAGATCCATTGATGTTCACAGTCTGTGTTCGATGACATATATATGATCTAATCCATTGCAGGGCTGGACCAGTAACACCGATGGACTGAAGGCGGTGGAATAAAACATCATAGTCTATAGTGTCGAATGCTGCAGAGAGATCAAGGAGAACAAGGAACACACCACGCTTATCGTCAACTGCCCGGAGAATATCGTTCTTAACTCTTAGAAGAGCAGTCTCTGTTCCATGATGTTTTCTATACGCAGATTGCAATGGTTCATGTAGATTGTGTTCAGTCAGATGATCAGTAATTTGGGAATAAACAACCTTCTCTATTACTTTGGATATGAATGAAAGGTTGGATACGGGACGAAAGTTCTTGAGGTTTTCAGGATCGAGGGTGGGTTTCTTCAGCAGAGGAGTCACCAGGGCATTTCTAAATTGCTGTGGGAATTTAGAAGATTGAAGAGACAGGTTGACAATTTTGGAGATAACTGGAGTCAAAATATTCAGATTGTTCTTTAGGAGCCAGGTAGGAATTGGATCCAAATCGCACGTCTTTGATGGTGATGATTTGATGATTTTCCTGATTTCCTCATCCAGAGCTGGTGTGAATTCTTCCAATGGTGTAATATCAGAGTGAGATGACTCGGTGGTATACGGCTGCATACAATCTAGATCGCGGTCAAGATTATTACGAATGTTCCGAATCTTTGTTATGAAATAATCACTAAAAGTTGTCGCCAATTCCTGTTTATTGTCGTGTGTGGGTAGTTTAGTTTTTCCTTTGTTGTGGAGTAGAGATTCAACAATTTTGTAGAGCTCTCTCTGGTTCCCACAGCTGGCTAGTTTTTCTTTGAAGTATGATGATTTGGCACTGTTGATCATATTAACAACACAGAGTCGTTGCGCTTTAAATTGGTTTCTATCAGATTCTGATCTGGTTTTCCTCCAGCGTCTCTCCAATTTCTTGCGGTGTCTCTTGGCATCGGCAATCTCCGGGGAATACCATGGATTGGCTGGTCTAATGGTAAAGTCGTATCCTCATTGAGTGATCTCCACAATGTCGCTTCCCAGGTTGTATCGTAAAATTGGGTGTGATCCCTGGCTACACGGCATTCTGGGTTTATGACTTCTGACTAGCGCCCACTCGAACAAAGATACTGACAATTTGGGAGACCGCCAACATAGGGCAAGATAGCTCAGTTGGTAGAGCGCCGGTACGGTAACCCGGAGGTCGCAGGTTCGAATCCCGCTCTTGCCAGTTTCTTTGTTCACTTTGAAAATGTATTCAAATTTACCTAGTCAGTTTCCCTTGTGGATTGTGTGACGAATTTTCAGTAAAAAGAACAGCGTCAAAACAAATAATTTAAAGAAAACTACTCGCTTTACACGTTGAAGCTCCTATTCGAGGTGCCCGGAAGTTCGGTTTCTCGTAAACTCTCGTACGTTCTCGATGTCAACTTACACGCTCTGTAATCATTTCTGTGCTCAGTGATAGCAAAATCGGTTGCTCCCCTTTTGTTGAATGTATCTAGACCAACTGAAAGTTTATAACCCCGTTTGGGAATGTATGAATATTCAGTAGGCTACCTCTTATTGACCCGGTTGGTCACCTGGGCCCATATTCATAAAAGCCTGCTAAGCCTAGTTGGCAACTAAATTGGCCCCTAACTGCCAATTAAGCTTAGTTGGATAATAAGTGTTATTCATAAAATGCCGCTAAGCTTAGTGGACTTCTAAGTTGTCTGATAACTTTAGAGGTGATCTTGGGTACCTCTAAGTCACTAGTTGACAACTTAACCCTTCATTTGTATGTTTGACTCTGACGTGAAAACATGGCTAGACGGATGCTGCAACTGTTACAGTTGCATCGTGCAATGAGGAGGGAAAGAGTATTCAGAGACAGGCGTAATCCAATGGAGATTTTTAATGATGATGAATTGATCAAGAGATATCGATTTTCACGGGAAGGCATAATGTTTATAACGGATTTAATAGCACCCCAGATTGATCATCCAACTAGACGTAATCAAGCACTACTTCCGTATCAGCAGGTGCTGATTGCATTACAGTATTATGCTACAGGAACATTTCAAATGGTTGTTGGCGACCCATATTGTGTTTTGTGGTTTGGAACAATGCCAACTGCTAAGTTAACAACCAACTAAATCCTAGTTGACAACTACCTGGCACTGTCCCTAGCAGGGTTTTATGAATATGAAAATAGCAAGAAACTATGGAGCAGGCAACTAGGCATTTAGCAGCCTGCTAAGGCCTAGTTGGCTGCTAAGTTAGCAGGCTTTTATGAATATGGGCCCTGGTCCCCTCCACTGCACTATCAGCTTACCTACCATTCTTTTCAATCTAGTGTTGAGTGTGACCGATCTAAATATATGAATCATCTGGTGATCCCTTCACGGTCCTTTAACTTAACTTTCTTTTCCTTTACTTCTTTCTCACATTCCTTTCTCTCTATTGTCATGATTTGGAACAAGTATGCGGCCATGCCTTGTAGAGCAATATTTATTGTACTTTAGTATATGTGTGCATCCCTCCCTCTAGCACAGCGCCCTATTCATGCACCAACCCAGTTTACTCTGCATTGTGCGATGCTCCAGATACATAGGCCTATGTAGCTGTGCAGCCAAGAACAATAACCTATTGTTGCACTACTGCCTCTCCCCATGCTCTCAACTTTTGGGTGTAGCTTTCCTGGCTCAGTGCAAAATTTACTTTAGTCACTCTGTTCTTAAGTTCTGTTAAGAATTTGTAGAGTAATTTAAGTTATTTAAAGTTTGTAAATGCAAAGTAGGATTAAGTAAAGGCCAACAGCACGCGTTCTTCTTACGCCCGTCGCTTTTGTTGCAGCGAACTTTGGTTCTGTCCTCAAGAATTCGTTCTAATTCTTAGTTCCATTGGCGGCCAGTGGATTGGAAACTGGAATTCCTGACAGACTTTAAAAGGGGTTGAAAATTAGCCCTTAGGGGAATTCTTAGCTTAAGTTTGCCGGGGTGGGGGCGATCTCCCTGATTGCCGAGTGCTGCCACTTGCCTGTGTCTTGGCCGTGTCTTGGCGGTGTCTTACCCGTGGCCGGCTTTTGATGAGACGGACCGATTTCATCTAGCTACCGAACTGACCGCCGTCTTCGCACTTCGCCCTTCGCCAGTTGGGACAGCATCTTGATGCCACCCCCGGCAAACTCAAGACCAGGATTCCGCCTAAATTGGAGGTACCTCCCCCATTTAATTTGAATGGCCAATTGCATTGATTGTGTTTTTTCGTGACACTTGCTGTTAAATGAGGTTTCTTTTGCTGAATTATACTTGTTTATACGTGTGTGTTTTTGTGAATTGTGAAATAAGTAGAATAATCCTAATTTCGTTCTCGTTAAAACTCCTTGATTCCGATCCTAATTCATTTTAGTGTTCCTTTCCCATACTTTTGGTTTTGTCTGTTATGTTGACTTTTTAAATGACCTGACTTCGTAACAGTTCCCTTAAGCGAACATCATCGTTGGTTCTGCTATTCAATTCAAATGCGTGCGTGTTAAGAAATGGCTACATTGCAGCCAATACCCTTAGAATTGCCCCCTGTTTTTCAGCACAATTTTCGATTGGCACAGGACGGGGGACGCTGCATGGTAAGTTACAAATATTTCTTATCGTTACTAAAACAAATTACAATCCTACAATATAATGTATTTTGAGAAACGCACCTATTACGAATATTGGATCGGTCGGAGGAATGATCGATGTATTATAAATATAGTAGACTAAGATTTATATTTTGAGTAAAACAAACTGTTGAATTTCTGCAATCCTGCTTATATTCCCATTAATCCTGAAGTGATACAATTTTGAGGAAATAGAAGTACCCATATAGTCTGCTAAGGAACATGTACACCTGAATGCTAATTTTCGAGGTTTAAATGCCTAAATGAGATTTGAAATGAAGTGGAATGAAATCCATTTAGTAGTTATAGAGGAATTTGAGCCCAATACAAGTTCACAATGGTTTTAATTACTGTAATTAGCACATATGAACGTCTCACTTTGTAAAATATGCATCTGTGGAGCCTTATTACAATTGTATATTTTCTTAAGTTCACGAGGACAAAAGGCAAACGTGGAAGTCCAATTCTTGAACATGTTTAATACTTTCACGGAAATAGATTGTTTTGCGGGAGTGAGCAAAACAAGATAACGTAGTATGAAGAACAATTATAAATCTTATAAAGTCACAGAACATTTTCTTGTACTTTACAGTTTACATCTTGATATGCCTTATACCTCCTGTACAGCCGGCTTAGCCGTGCCGTATACGTTCGTCAAACCCAGCTTATATGCATATTGCTGGTAGGTGCTTGATCAAATGTGTGCATCTTTATCAATGCTGAAAACTATGCCCAATTTTGGAATGGTATAAGTGGAACTTTTATGCAACGTAAATGCTTAAAGATTCTGCGACAAAATAATTGTTATTGACAACACAAGTTTAGAAAGCTCACCGTACATGTTTAGTGTGCATATTATTGTGAAAATATATGGTAAATTACATTCAACTTTCTAGAGGCAACCTAAATAACCCTGTTTACAGAAATTTCGATTTCACATCTTATTTGATATGTGTGACCAGAATAGTTTACATGATGTGCCGTACAGTGAATTGATAACACAAATGTAGAGAACATTACTCTAGTAAATATAATAGTAAATGAACTTAAATTATTAGGGTAAGTAATGCTCAAATATAAACGACTATGTATTGACTATTTATGGTTGTTTGATAATACATTGACTGTCGTTTTTGCTCGTTTCGAAAAGGGATACTTTTAAATATTGACTGTTGGAACTACCAACTGTGTATATATTATATATCCACAGTCTATTGTATGTAAATAAATTGCCGAGAACTTCAGAACCTGATTCATTGTGCCTCCAAATCCCCGTTTCCTTAAAATATCTTCAATATAACCAACCTCTTCGGTTACACTTGTTTTGCATCAATTAATTTGGCGTGTTGAGTATTACCCTTCTCTTAATATGCCTTGTGTGTAGAAGAATCTTCCGGTGATATTTTTTGTGATGCATTTTTTTGTGGCAGGCCTAGAATGTGTATATTCCTATTATATGCAATATTGCCTGTTGTGTTGACATATTGTACTGCTATATTGTAGCTTAATTTGTTGGGTACTACGGTTCCAAATGTTGCTTCAATTTGGGTAGATTTCCCACGAGTATTATTATCGGCGAGTTGAAATATATCTTTTTGAACGATATCTTTGGGTATGATATTTCGCATTTTTCCTAAAATTGTGAAGAGTACAACGTACTTCAAGTCTTTTGAACGTTCACATTTTTTAGGAGAAATAACTCTTACTTACCGGTATTTGTTGATAATACATTTCATTAGTAAGTTGATGACAAGCTTTGCTCGAATGTCTCTATAGTTTGTTGGGGGTAACCTACCTCTATTTATGAGTCCAACTGATTTTATTTCAGTATGTAACCGGTGGTCTTGATAGCTGCGGTGATAGACCGGTAGAGTAAATCGCTAATTTCCACCAAACCCCTGCCACCTAGCTAACACATTGATGTTTTGATAACGTGGTATATTATGTTATGTGTAATGTTGTGATATTACGAAATAATGTTATGGCGACATGGTCTTACAAACGTTTTAGTGATACCTACATGACATTAATGAAAAAAACGTTGGTGCGATGTTTTCATAACGTTTCAAAATGTTTACAAACATTGCCCATGAAATATTAATTTGACATCGTAAAAATATTTCATGGGAATGTTTTGTGAACATTTTGAAACGTTATGAAAACATCGCACCAACGTTTTTTCATTAATGTCATGTAGGTATCACTAAAACGTTTGTAAGACGTACCATGCCGCCATAACATTATTTTGTAATATCATCACATCATTACACATAACATTTTGAAACGTTATGAAAACATCGCACCAACGTTTTTTCATTAATGTCATGTAGGTATCACTAAAACGTTTGTAAGACCATGTCGCCATAACTTTATTTCGTAATATGATCACAACATTACACATAGCATTTATACCACGTTATCAAAACATCAATGTGTTAGCTGGGTTGCTTGTGACTGGCATTCAGCTCTTACATTGTTTTAATAATATAATGATATCTTAGAAATGTTAGGGAATTGCACCCAAATGTTACTAAAATGTTATAAAATAAAATTATAATTTGTATTAATTAACGTTTGAACTACGTGTTGGAGCAGTAATTTGCAAGCTCTATGCACTTTATGCCATTCCCACACTTAATCGTTCCTGCAATTAGGCACCATGGATTAATGCCAATTTGCGTGCGCACGCGTGCGCACGCGTGCAACCCCGTGCACCTGCGTGCCTTTGCGTGCAAGCTCAAACGAGGGAGATTTTGGCACGCATTTGCACGCATCGGCACGGACTTGCACGGAGTGGCACGGAGTGGCACGGAGTGGCACGCAGTGGCACGCAGTGGCACGCAGTGGCACGCAGTGGCCCACAAACGGACTCATTTGCAACTAGCCCGAGTGTACAATAGAGATCGTCTCTGGCGGCCCCTCTTATGTCCCGGGTAATCCGCTAATCCGGATTAGTGTGCAATTAGACCTAATCTTTCATTCTGCACAAATTTCTAAGCAATGGCAGTCGCTGATTGCATGTTGGTAGTTAAACAAGGATTACAAGTAGAGGGTCTACGCGATTTCTTAACTATTAAGGGTTTTCTGTCTAATTTGCAATACAGTTTCTGGGACTTGTTTCCGTAAAAAAAAACGCCTTCAAGCTACAAATCTGAGACAAAACATACAAGAATTTAATTTGAAAAAGTCCTGCATGAAAATTAAACTCGGGTCCTCTGAGTTTCGACCGCACCCATCTGCAAAGCTTTTTGGCACAATCCTGATAAAATTATTCTTTTGACCGCTGCGTACGTGTACATAGATTAGTTGAAATCCTGACTCTTCAAATCGAATGGATGGAAAGGTAAACATGCATGTACATGTAGGTCCGAATATCTTCATCATGTAAAAATTGCAGTGGGCGCCGCCATCTTGAATTGCGTCCCCATTTCGTAATTCATAATCGCCATGTTAATTTAGAACTTTTTTTCAATGATGAACTCGCAATCAAGAAATCGTTTTTGTGTATTTCTCAATAAAGCAAAAACAATAAGAAATAATGCAAGAAAGAATTGAGGGTTGAAATTTTGAAAAAGGATGGAAAGGTGAACATGTACAATCGGATGACGTCAGTTGGCACGACAACTGGCTCCAAACAAATGAAGATTTCGACTGTTCCTTTGTTAACAGCTAGTAATGAAAACGTACACATGGACACAAATTGACAACAGTATTCTGGTGTCATACATTGCATTGACATCATCATTTTGGTAATATATAGGTCCACATGTCTTTATCATGTAAATAGTTATATCATGGAGGAAGAATGTTTTCTTCCTCCATGGTTGTATTAATGGCGCCGCCTTCTTGAATTGCGCTTTCATGTCGTAATTCATAAGCACGCCCTGCTAGATTTATTTTAAATGATCTCATAATCAAGAAATCGTGCAACAAGACAAAGTCGCGCAATCGCCAAATTTGAACTGACATCGATATCTGTTTCTCCTAAAAAAAAAAAATTCTCTGAAAAAGCGCTGTATACATGTATAAACGCTGATGATGGGTTATGTGTGAAAAATGAAGAGATCATTTATATTTCAAATTTATCAGAAAAGAATAACAAACTTCGAATCAATTAGTCTAAGCTGCCCTAAAGCCCGGTTCATACTTTATGCGAATGCGAAGCGAATTTCATGACGTCAACAATTGAAGCTTCATTGTGACGTTCTCCGTTCCCATAACCATGGAGTTATTAATACAAAAAAAAGCCATATTTTTTTCAAAATGTATTGAAAAATCTCTAAAATAGTTTTTCATCCGATTTAACGTACAATAATCATGGGCTGTTGTATTGAGTGATGACGAAGCACTGCAGTTTGTTGTGTACTTGAATAATAATGTACATCTTTGTATACTTTCTTCAAAACGTACTTTTTTCTATCAGAAAAGATTGAAGTTGCAGAAATATATGATGCCGTCATGCCCTGTTGTTTCAATGAAAATCATGGAAACTTGAAATAAATCAGAAATCCACATGTATATGTATGTATAGGCCCTATACATGTAGGCCCTACTTTACAAATCTAAGCCCCGCTAGAATTGTATCGTCATGACTTTAGAAAAGCCTTTGAATTGCTGTTGATGTACATGTATAGTCTGACCAAAGCCACCAAAAGATGAGTCATCAGTCCACCATTGTGGCCCAGGAGCCCTTTGTGGAGACTCTGGCCTTTTAGGACATCTGTCCTTCCTGGCCGGCCAGCCCTGTGTTCTTTGTTATCGTTAATCCCAGATCAATAAAGAGCCAAACGGTTGAAAATTGCCTATGCTCACTGGAACGCATCGGCACGCATTGGCACGCATTGGCACGCAATGGCACGCAGGGGGCCCGTGCCTTTGCGTGCGGACCCGTCCGCACGCGTGCGCACGCAAATTGGCATTAATCCATGGTCCCTTAAAGGGGCTGTGTCGTCACGATCATAGCAGGCTTGCGGCTGTACACTGAATCCCGAACTGATGAACGCAGATGAACCTAGTAACTGCAAATAATACCCCACGACCGCGCGCTGACCTACAGGGCGCGCGCGCGCTGACCCACAGGGCGCGCGCGCCAGATCAGATCAGATTACAATTGCAATGACTGCTGCATGCATGATCCTGTAGTTATGATACATACTGCATGTACAATGTACGTACAAGTATTTTGTATGTGTTTGTGCCACCAAAAATACATGATAGGCCTACAGTCGAACATAGTCCGTGACACCCCACCCGCCAAACGCCAAAATGTACCATGACAGAACCAAACGAAAATAAGTAAATGAATAAGTAAATCTGTATTTATAATTGTAAAATAAATAATGCACCAGCCCCTTCCTGTACAAAAATAAAGTTGTAGGCATATGTATCGAAATAAATTTCGACTAAAATCGGCTGTGCGTGCAATGATGAGCAAATCAAAGTAAAACAGCTATACTGATGGCGATATTGAGTCCACGACCTTGTGTTACATTTGACGGCAGGACTTTATGGAAAGTTACATCATAACAGTTATTTCAACACTATCAAATAATAAACACAATAATAACAGTTATTACCAATAAATAATATACGCCAATGAAATGAGATTTCACCAGTGGCGAGTAAATCCGTGTCGAAAAGTGGGGATGATTATTGAATTTGTCAACGAAGTACTGCATCTTGAACTTTTTTTTCAACGGGGGATACCCCAGCCCCAAACACCGCTTATAATTTGAAACATCACTTTGTGTACAATTTCCCCTTTTTAAATTTACGAAACAAAAAAGAAATACAAATCGGCGGGCCCCTGAACTCCTTCCCCGTGTCTACGCCACTGGCGCACAGATCCCCACATCACTATGATAAAGATGACTACCGAAGAACAAAGAAATAAACACCCCGAAAAATATTCAAACAACCCTAATTTTCACCTGTTTTGCACGAATTATTTAATTATTACTTTTTATGACATGAACAATTCACATACCGAGTACATGGATCGGATGTACTGTACATGTAATGTATGTACTGTACATGTTGACTATACATTACATGTAGACTTGATGTGCGGAAATGTTGTTTCACACAGCGAGTTGTTGACAAGTGCCATTGGAATAGCGACCAAGTGAAGTTGTTTCAGCTCCATCTATCAATTGTTAAAAACAAAAAATGTAATTCTAAGTTCTAGATTTTAAATTTTTTTTTCGCTGCTAAAGAACTGTCTGCAGCCACTACCCCTCTTTTTGTAGCATGGTAATTTTGTTATTAAAGTGACGGGTCAAAATAAGCCTGAAGCTTTTTATCGACCTAAATTTACAAGCATGATACTAACAAGATACATCCAAATGAATGTACACATAATACATACACCCTTTTACGGATACCCCGCCTGTGGGATTTTGTGTACAAATTTAGCACAAACTGTCCCACAGCGACAAGACACGTTGCAGTTTTGCTGTGCACATTTACATGGACAAGCACCCCGTGTGCCGAGTCGTCCTCTCTGGCAAGAGTTTCGGCATGTACATGTAATAGGTTCTCCAGCGTAAGGTTCTACTTCGATATCGCCAACCTTCAGACAAATATTCCATGGCACTTGTGTACATGTGAATGAAATTTTATGAAATAAACAGATGAAATTTGAACGTTTTTTCTAATAATCTTACTCTTAGAGAACTGAGTGCCACGATGTGTGCTACTTGTTTATAAGTATTTGTGCACACGTATGTGTATTTCAGTACGCAGACACTGGACATGCGTGCGTGTTCCAGGGGGTGTAGTTTCCAAAAGCCAATTCTCAGAACAACCATAACAAACGGATGGAGGTTAAAAATAGTACATAACCGAAATGAAGCGCACTCCAATATTTGATTCGTTAACGCGAGATGGCGCGAAGACACAGCCCCTTTAATGAAACGGTTTATGTTAGCAAGATTCGGCAACTCTGCTCCTGAAAATCAATGATTTATATCGGTTAATACTCAATTAATATTGGTTAATTTACTATACAATATATATAATTAAATGAGGAAGCCTCTCCTCCACTTTATGTACGTCCCTAAATGGTATATATATATGCCCAATATCAGCGTCGTCTTTAGTCACAGTTTGCAAGTAAATTTTATTTATTTTTTATTTTTTTATTTTTGGGCAAATTTGTTTCTTTGAGACTTTGAATAGTTAAATATTACACAATTATCTCTATGAAAACACCCTAAAACATATCGCTGTTACGCAAAACATAACGTTTATGTGACAAAATTGTTTCACCAAGGATACCACGCCCACTTGGGGTCAACATGCAAATTGAGGTCACTATAACGTTGTCACAACATCAGTACGTGTATTTAACATCATAATGTTGCCATGCAGAACACCATCAACAACATTATCACAACGTTTACAACATTTACCAAGGAGTGTTAAAACATCAAAATACAACGTGATTACGATGTGATGGTTATTATATCAATACATTGTCAACAGAATCAATGAATGCCTCGTTATTAACCTTCATGTTATACATATATTAAAACTTAAAACACGGGGATACAGATAATGAAATTAAATGTTGTGGCAACCTTGATATAACGTATCAAGACGCATATAAAACATTTTTATAGTTCCTTGGACTCAAACATTTAGGACATGTTTAGACTGCTGTCAACTTTGTTTTCAAACATTCAACGTTTAATCCGCGACATTAAATGTTTGTTTTTAAAATGATTTGAATTTGTTTTAATTATGTTTAATAACGTTTTTTATTTAATATGTTTAAAGGAACCATGCTTCTCAAATTGACAGGATCACATTTTATTTCATAAATAAATTCATTTATATGTATTAAATGTGAATTAAAAGCCGAACTGGTTTAAGCGAAGTTTTAGTGTGATTATTTTCCGCTCAAAAATTTACCCCCTTTTTGAAATTGGTTGAGACTCAAATTGAGGGCGCTGTTTGTGTCGTAGACCGAGGCACCGAAATTCATGGGTCAACTCGATAGTCTGGACCCGGCCCGTATACGCACACTAGGTCTACACGTGCAATTTTGTAAGTTGCAACAACTAACATCGAACGTACCCTGATTTTCTCCCTTTTAGCGAAGGCTCATCGGGGAATGGGCCGTTTAACTGCTTTCGCCTTTATCTTACTCGCATCCGGGAACTTTGTTGGGATGGCAGTGGACGGCTCAAAGTAGTCGCTACATAATGCTGAAAAGCTGCTGGGCCGGATCTCTTGCTCTTGTCACCTATAACATATTTAGCGCCCACTCGAACAAAGATACTGACAATTTGGGAGACCGCCAACATAGGGCAAGATAGCTCAGTTGGTAGAGCGCCGGTACGGTAACCCGGAGGTCGCAGGTTCGAATCCCGCTCGTGCCAGTTTCTTTGTTCACTTTGAAAATGTTTTAAAAATGTTGTCAACAATTTGGTATATCATTTGTAAGATATTTCTGAAACATGTTTTAACGCTAAAGACATGTTTTAAGAACATCATAATAATGTACCACTATTTAGGCGGTAACATTCTAATGATGTCTTCTAAATATCAAATGCTCTAAGATAAATATTTAATAATTCAGAAAAGTTTCAAACTCAATATGAAGTGCTTTTGGCAACATCATATAGGCCTAGTCCCTAAACGTTTAACTTATTCTTCCAAGAACCCAAACATTTATAACATGTTTTAAGAATGTTATGTATAATTTGGCATAACATTTTTAAGATATTTTTTAAAAATGTTTTTTATGCTATACGCATATGTTTTAAGAACATTATAATAATAATATACGACTATTTTAGGTGGTAAAATCATAATGATGTCTTTTAAATATAAAGTGCTCTGAAATATATTTAACAATTCAGACGTTTAACTGATTCTTTCATGGACTCAAACATTTACATCATGTAAGAATGTTGTCAACTCTTTGTCATAATATTTTAGGGATATGTGTGAAACATGGTTTCATATTTTTAAAAGATGTTTTAAGAACATCATGAAAACATACACATGTTCAGATGGTAACATTATCATAGCGTCGTTTCGATACCAAATGCCCGAGATTTATTTTTTACCTAAGACAAGTTTTAAACATCAGGCAGAAATGCTTTTTTGACATTATTAAAACATTAATAATAGTTATGTGGACTTAAATATTCATAACATGTTTTAAGAATGTTATCAATAATTTGGCATAATATTTTACACATAGTTCTGCAACATGTTTTTAAGGCTACAAATGTATGTTTTAAGAACATTATACAAACATACGACTGGTAACATTATAATGATGTCTTTTAAATATCAAATGTTCTGAGATATATTTAATAATTCGGACAAGTTTTAAACATCAGGATGAAGTGTTTTTTAAACATTATTTTAACGTTATTGATTCTTCCATGGACTCAACCATTTATAAAATGTTTTATGACTGTTGTCAACTCTGCGGTATGACATTTTAGGGATATTTGTAAAACATAGTATTATATTTTTTAAAATATGTTTTAAGAACATCCTTAAAACTTACAGATAATAAGGTGGCAACATTATAATGACGTCTTCAAAATATCACATGCACTGGCATTTATTTATTAAGTTAAACCACTTTTAAACATTAGGTAGAAGTGCATTTATAACATTTTCAAACGTTTGTGATAGTACCGTGGACTCGAGCATTTATGAGATGTTTTAGTAACGTTTTATGATATTTATAAAACATCTGGATAATGTTTGTAAAATATCACATTTATGGCAAACGTTTCCCTCATGGAAACTAATTTAAAACATTTGGTTATAACATTTGGATGACATCACTTTAACATACTCGATAAAACGTCAAATTTGAGACATTTAAGTTATGTTATTAAAATGTTGTTCTGTTTATCATAACATTTCTATAAGGTTTTAAAATGTTATTTTAAAATGTTTTATTTATAACATCCGTACGACCTTTTCATAATGTTATAAAAGCTTAATGTGTTTGCTGGGCAGGTACGAGGTGATTTAGCTTGTTTATTCTGTAACTGTTCAATGTGAACATATTGAATAATTTAATGTAATTTTTTGGTCTCCAAATGTGTAAATATTTCGCAAAATTTAGGTTACTGAAAATGTGCAGCCTCTCAGTGAGAATTTTTTTATTTAATTGAAATGATGCAGTGTTGAGTTACTAACTGGTGTTTCGACTATATTTGCGCACAAATTAGGTATCTGCAAATGAAAGTAAATTTCATGTTTGAAAATAATTATTTTCGGCATTCATGAAAATTTTATTTTCGGCTTTAATTACATGTATTTGTTTTTGTCTCAATTCTCTACAGACTCCCCTTATGGTGTGGTAGCCTTGTTATTAGCCTTATTTCTCACCCGTAATTATTCAGGTGGTTTCATAGCCTTTTTGGTGATCATAAAATAACCACTGTACACTTACCCGGTTATTGCTTCACCTAAAATCTATGATTTAATGTTTGTATTGTCCTAATTAATTAAACCATCTTGTTGTCGGACCTGAAAAAGTACCATCGTACGTTTGTGTCACATCTTGCGTCTGGTTTGTTACAATAGGAATCCATACTGGGTCATTCAGTGTTACATTTTAGAGGTCATGTTAATATTCTCGGCCTTGGAAAATACATGCACCTCAAATTTCTACAGGTTTGTGTTAAAGAGTGAAAGTTTAATGTTTCTCTTGTCTAAAATCTGTATTTAATGAGTAATAAAACCTTCTGAATTTGTTTTAATTTGTCTCATTTCTACAGAAAATACGGTGGACAAGGATTTATTTATGCTTCTTGATCTGTGTGCAGAGTCGCTTAGAGCTGATACCACAGGAGGTACTAGTCCCCACGTGATGTTTCCAGCCGGAAGAATCTCAACGAAGATGAGGTACATGTACCTTTACTTTTTATTTGACTTTGTGGATTTAAATCTTGTATGCCAACAAACAATAATGCCTCAAAAATGGTTCTGCTTCCGATTACATGCCTTTCAAAAATAGGGTAGGTAGGTCGGACATTTTTTTTCTTCCAATTTTGTTTGTGCTGATTGAATGGGGTATTTAATTATATCCGAATTTCAGTCTGAATTATTTCCATTTACGCTACGAAAGCTATACACAAATTGTCCACAGAGATTTGAACGTTTGATGTCTCATTTTAAAAGTGGAAAGGCATATCTTTCAAACCATAGCCAGTAACCCGGCCGTTGCTCCAGCCAATGACCGGGCCGCTGTGCCTAGCCAATGACTGTCCTGCACCGGTGCACACTAGATCCCCGAGAAGCGGATATAAGGACAACACCGACAGGTCTACACCATCGCCTGATGAATACCAGCAGTTGTAGTCGAAACGTCGAGGTCCACATTGTTGACTACATCTTGAGACAACGTATAAGTATTATTTTAATTATTATACTTCAAAATATTTCAAAAGAAACCACCCAACCATAAATACTTAAAACAAACTTTTAAAATCACAACCTAAAAAATCGTACAAAAATATAGCGTAAAAACTATACCCTAAGACCCTTACAAATTACAACTTGAAAAACCTTTAAAAATGCAACATAAAGAATACAACTTAAAAAAACCTGAAATTTAAATATAGAAAACTTACGTAAAATACGTAAAAATTAGAACCTAAAAACTACTTTAAAAATTCCAAAGTCAAAATGTACAACCTAAAAAAAATACTTAAATTCAACTTTAAAAAATACTGTCAATATGTTTCCTGTATCAACACCTTTGCATATAATTTTTCTAAATTTCTTGCTAACATCTTAATTGTCTCCCCTTACAGGTTCATCGAACTTTGCGCGGTGCCCAACTCGGCGACCTTTTTGTGGAGACCATCCAGGAAGACGAGAGAATGGTTTCCCGATAAAGACGAGCAGTTGCAGTCCAAACGTCGTGCTCTACATCGTGAGACAACGGGTAAGGTTTAGTAAAATTATTAACCTTCAAAATACTTTTAAAATGTTTCCTGTATATTGTCTCTCGTTACAGGTTCATCGGACTTCACGGTGCCCAAGTCAGCGGCCATTGCGGCCTCAGGGACGGATGTAGGTTTTAACTAAGGGGGGGGGGGGGGGGGGGGGGGGGGGGGGTTACCCGAATGCACGCCTTGCTAGGGGGGTACGGGGCATTAAACCTGTAAAGCATGCCCCCCGGGAAAAATTTCACTGGGCAGCCCAAGGGGGGGGGGGGGTTTAAACCCCCCAACCTCCCCCCCGCCACTGGGCCTACCTGCGCAAGGAGACCATCCAGGAAGACGAGACCATGGTTTCCTGATGAAGGCTAGCAGTCGAAACGTCGCGGTCCACATCGACTACATCGTGAGACAGCGGATAAGTATTGCTTTCATTATGATACTAAAAAAACAACCTAAAAAAATACAACCTTAAAAAATACAAAGTAACAAATCTGTAAAAATTCAACTCTAAAAATTCAAGCTGAAAAAGCTTTATAAATTCAACCTAGAAAGAAAATTTAACCTAGAAAATTCCACGCTAAAAAACTTTCAAAATTTAACCTTAAAAACTCCACTTGAAAAATTCCACGTTAAAAAAGCTTAAAAACTTCAACCCCAAAAATTGCACCTCAACAAATACAGAAGTTCAACCTCGAAAATTCAAGCTAACAAAGCTTAAAAAATTATATTAAGAAATTCATCAAAAATTTCCTATAAAAGAGATTAAACACCCTAAAAAGCTTAACCAATTCAAGCTAAAAAAACTAAAAAACAAATAAATCCAAACAATTTAAAAGAATTCAACCTAAAACGAATCCACCTAAAATTATAATTCAACCTAAAAAATGCAACCTAAAATCTTTAAAAATTCAACCCCTAAATGGAAACTAAACAATATTTGAAAATTCCACCTGAAAAATCCAAGTAAAATAATTTTTTTTAAAAATTAGATCTAAAAAGGCAAGCTTAAAAAGGTTGTAAAATTCCACTTTAAAAATTCGAGCTAAATACTACCTAAAAATACAACTTAACAACACAACCTAAAAAATTCTATCACAAAAATATAATCTAAATCTTAAAAAAATACAACATTTATTTATTTATTTATTATATTTCTTTACCCAGGGTATGCCCAAACAGTTTAAAACTGGTTTCCATTGGGGCCCTGCGAACATGAAATACTTTTAACATGTTTCCTTTATCGATACCTTTGCATATGATTTGTCTAAATGTCTTGCCAACATCTTGTCTCCCCTTATAGGTTCATCGGACTTCACGGTGGCCAACTTGTTGGCGACCTACCTGCGCAAAGAGACCAGCCGGGTCGAGACCATGGTTTCCTAATGAAGGCTGGCAGTTGCAGTCCAAACGTGGCGGACGACATCGTGAGACAACGAGTAAGAATTAGAACCTTAGAAAATACTTTTAAAATGTTTCCTGTATCAACATCTTAATTGTCTCCCCTTACAGGTTCATCGGACTTCACGGTGCCCAACTTGACGACCCTTGCCGCCTACCTGCGCAAGGAGACCATCCGGGACGCAGAGAACGTGGTTTACTGATGGAGGCTTGCAGTTGCAGTCAAAACGTCGCGGTCCACATCGCTGATTACATCGTGAGACGAGTAAGAATTACTTTCATTATTAACCTCAGAAAATACTTTTAAAATGGTTCCTGTATCGACACCTTTGCATATGATTTGTCTAAATTTCTTTCCAACATCATAATTGTCTCCCCTGACAGGTTCATCGGACTTCACGGTGCCCAACTTGGCGTCTCTTGCCGCCTACCTGCGCAAGGAGACCATCCGGGACGAAGAGACCGTGGTTTACTGATGGGGCTTGCAATTGCCGTCGAAACGTCGCAGTCCACATCGTTGACTCCATCGTGAGACGAGTAAGAATTACTTACAATTATTACCTTTAAAGAAATAGTTTTAAAAATGCAACCCTAAAAATACTTCTAAAAGTTTTTTCTGTATGAATACCTTTGCTTGTGATTTGTCTAAATTTCTTTCCAACATCATAATTGTCTCCCCTGACAGGTTCATCGGACTTCACGGTGCCCAACTTGGCGTCTCTTGCCGCCTACCTGCGCAAGGAGACCATCCGGGACGAAGAGACCGTGGTTTACTGATGGGGCTTGCAATTGCCGTCGAAACGTCGCAGTCCACATCGTTGACTCCATCGTGAGACGAGTAAGAATTACTTACAATTATTACCTTTAAAGAAGTAGTTTAAAAATGCAACCCTAAAAATACTTATAAAATGTTTCCTGTATCGACACCTTTGCATATGATTTGTCTAAATTTCTTTCCAACATCGTAATTGTCTCCCCTTATAGGTTCATCGGACTTCACGGTGCCCAACTTGGCGACTCTTGCCGCCTATTTGTTCAAGGAGACCATCCGGGACGAAGAGACCGTGGTTTACTGATGGAGGCTTGCAATTGCCGTCGAAACGTCGCAGTCCACATCGTTGACTCCATCGTGAGACGAGTAAGAATTACTTACAATTATTACCTTTAAAGAAGTAGTTTAAAAATGCAACCCTAAAAATACTTATAAAATGTTTCCTGTATCGACACCTTTGCATATGATTTGTCTAAATTTCTTTCCAACATCGTAATTGTCTCCCCTGACAGGTTCATCGGACTTCACGGTGCCCAAGTCAGCGGCCATTGCTGCCTACCTGCGCAAGGAGACCATCCAGGAAGACAAGACCATGGTTTCCTGATGAAGGCTAGCAGTCGAAACGTCGCGGTCCACATCGACTACATCGTGAGACAGCGGATAAGTATTGCTTTCATTATGATACTCAAAAAACAACCTCAAAAAATACAACCTTAAAAAATACTAAGTAACAAATCTGTAAAAATTCAACTCTAAAAATTCAAGCTGAAAAAGCTTTATAAATTCAAGCTTAAAAATGTAACCTAAAAAATTCCACGCTAAAAAACTTTCAAAATTCAACCTAAAAAACTATACTTGAAAAATTCCACGTTAAAAAAGCTTAAAAACTTCAACCCCAAAAATTGCACCTTAAAAATTATAGAAATTCAAGCTAACAAAGCTTTAAAAATTCCACTGAAAAATAATTATATTTAAAAATTCATCAAACATTTCCTATAAAAAATATTAAACACCCTTAAAGCTTAAACAATATATACATCCAAACAATTTAAAAGAATTCAACCTAAAACAAATCCACCTAAAATGATAACGAAACCTAAAAATTGCAACCTAAAATCTTTAAAAATTCAACCCCTAAATGGAAACTAAACAATATTTGAAAATTTAACCTAAAAAATGTCACCTAAAAAATCCAAGGTAAATAAATGTTTTTAAAAATTCGATTTAAAAAGGCAAGCTAACAAAGTTTTAAAATTCCACTTAAAAAATTCGAGCTAAATACTACCTAAAAATACAACCTAACAACACAACCTAAAAATTTCTATCACCAAAATATAATCTAAATCTTAAAAAAATACATCATGAAATACTTTTTACATGTTCCTGTATCAATACCTTTGCATATGATTTGTCTAAATGTCTTGCCAACATCTTGTCTCCCCTTATAGGTTCATCGGACTTCACGGTGCCCAACTTGGCGACCTACCTGCGCATAGAGACCATCTGGGACGAGACCATGGTTTCCTAATGAAGGCTGGCAGTTGCAGTCAAAACGTCGCGGTCCACATCGCTGATTACATCGTGAGACAACGAGTAAGAATTACTTTCATTATTAACCTCAGAAAATACTTTTAAAATGGTTCCTGTATCAACATCTTAATTGTCTCCCCTTACAGGTTCATCGGGCTTCACGGTGCCTAACTCAGCGACTTTTGCGGCCTCCCTGCGCAACCAGTCTATCCGGGACGACGAGACAATGATTTCCTGATGAAGGCTTGCAGTTGCCGTCGAAACGTCGCAGTCCACATCGTTGACTCCATCGTTAGACGAGTAAGAATTACTTACAATTATCACCTTTAAAGAAATAGTTAAAAAATGCAAACCTAAAAATACTAATAAAATGTTTCCTGTATCGACACATTTGCATATGATTTGTCTAAATTTCTTTCCAACATCTTAATTGTCTCCCCTTACAGGTTCATCGGACTTCACGGTGCCCAAGTCGGCGACCTTTGTGGCCTACCTGCGCAACGAGAACATCCGGGACGACGAGACCATGGTTTCCTGATGAAGACGAGCAGTTGCAGTCAAAACGTCGGGATCCACATCGTGGACTACATCTTGATACGAGTAAGAATTACTAAAATTATTACCCTTAAAGAAATAGTTTTAAAAATGCAACCCTAAAAATACTTCTAAAAGTTTTTTCTGTATGAATACCTTTGCATGTGATTTGTCTAAATTTCTTTCCAACATCGTAATTGTCTCCCCTGACAGGTTCATCGGACTTCACGGTGCCCAACTTGGCGACTCTTGCCGCCTACTTGCGCAAGGAGACCATCCGGGACGAAGAGACCGTGGTTTACTGATGAAGACGAGCAGTTGCAGTCCAAACGTCGGGATCCACATCGTGGACTACATCTTGATACGAGTAAGAATTACTAAAATTATTACCCTTAAAGAAATAGTTTTAAAAATGCAACCCTAAAAATACTTCTAAAAGTTTTTTCTGTATGAATACCTTTGCTTGTGATTTGTCTAAATTTCTTTCCAACATCATAATTGTCTCCCCTGACAGGTTCATCGGACTTCACGGTGCCCAACTTGGCGTCTCTTGCCGCCTACCTGCGAAAGGAGACCATCCGGGACGAAGAGACCGTGGTTTACTGATGGAGGCTTGCAATTGCCGTCGAAACGTCGCAGTCCACATCGTTGACTCCATCGTGAGACGAGTAAGAATTACTTACAATTATTACCTTTAAAGAAGTTAGTTTAAAAATGCAACCCTAAAAATACTTATAAAATGTTTCCTGTATCGACACCTTTGCATATGATTTGTCTAAATTTCTTTCCAACATCGTAATTGTCTCCCCTGACAGGTTCATCGGACTTCACGGTGCCCAACTTGGCGACTCTTGCCGCCTACTTGCGCAAGGAGACCATCCGGGACGAAGAGACCGTGGTTTACTGATGAAGACGAGCAGTTGCAGTCAAAACGTCGGGATCCACATCGTGGACTACATCTTGATACGAGTAAGAATTACTAAAATTATTACCCTTAAAGAAATAGTTTTAAAAATGCAACCCTAAAAATACTTCTAAAAGTTTTTTCTGTATGAATACCTTTGCATGTGATTTGTCTAAATTTCTTTCCAACATCGTAATTGTCTCCCCTTATAGGTTCATCGGACTTCACGTTGCCCAACTTGGCGACTCTTGCCGCCTACTTGCGCAAGGAGACCATCCGGGACGAAGAGACCGTGGTTTACTGATGGAGGCTTGCAATTGCCGTCGAAACGTCGCAGTCCACATCGTTGACTCCATCGTGAGACGAGTAAGAATTACTTACAATTAGTACCTTTAAAGAAGTAGTTTAAAAATGCAACCCTAAAAATACTTATAAAATGTTTCCTGTATCGACACCTTTGCATATGATTTGTCTAAATTTCTTTCCAACATCGTAATTGTCTCCCCTTATAGGTTCATCGGACTTCACGGTGCCCAACTTGGCGACTCTTGCCGCCTATTTGTTCAAGGAGACCATCCGGGACGAAGAGACCGTGGTTTACTGATGGAGGCTTGCAATTGCCGTCGAAACGTCGCAGTCCACATCGTTGACTCCATCGTGAGACGAGTAAGAATTACTTACAATTATTACCTTTAAAGAAGTAGTTTAAAAATGCAACCCTAAAAATACTTATAAAATGTTTCCTGTATCGACACCTTTGCATATGATTTGTCTAAATTTCTTTCCAACATCGTAATTGTCTCCCCTGACAGGTTCATCGGACTTCACGGTGCCCAAGTCAGCGGCCATTGCTGCCTACCTGCGCAAGGAGACCATCCAGGAAGACAAGACCATGGTTTCCTGATGAAGGCTAGCAGTCGAAACGTCGCGGTCCACATCGACTACATCGTGAGACAGCGGATAAGTATTGCTTTCATTATGATACTCAAAAAACAACCTCAAAAAATACAACCTTAAAAAATACTAAGTAACAAATCTGTAAAAATTCAACTCTAAAAATTCAAGCTGAAAAAGCTTTATAAATTCAAGCTTAAAAATGTAACCTAAAAAATTCCACGCTAAAAAACTTTCAAAATTCAACCTAAAAAACTATACTTGAAAAATTCCACGTTAAAAAAGCTTAAAAACTTCAACCCCAAAAATTGCACCTTAAAAATTATAGAAATTCAAGCTAACAAAGCTTTAAAAATTCCACTGAAAAATAATTATATTTAAAAATTCATCAAACATTTCCTATAAAAAATATTAAACACCCTTAAAGCTTAAACAATATATACATCCAAACAATTTAAAAGAATTCAACCTAAAACAAATCCACCTAAAATGATAACGAAACCTAAAAATTGCAACCTAAAATCTTTAAAAATTCAACCCCTAAATGGAAACTAAACAATATTTGAAAATTTAACCTAAAAAATGTCACCTAAAAAATCCAAGGTAAATAAATGTTTTTAAAAATTCGATTTAAAAAGGCAAGCTAACAAAGTTTTAAAATTCCACTTAAAAAATTCGAGCTAAATACTACCTAAAAATACAACCTAACAACACAACCTAAAAATTTCTATCACCAAAATATAATCTAAATCTTAAAAAAATACATCATGAAATACTTTTTACATGTTCCTGTATCAATACCTTTGCATATGATTTGTCTAAATGTCTTGCCAACATCTTGTCTCCCCTTATAGGTTCATCGGACTTCACGGTGCCCAACTTGGCGACCTACCTGCGCATAGAGACCATCTGGGACGAGACCATGGTTTCCTAATGAAGGCTGGCAGTTGCAGTCAAAACGTCGCGGTCCACATCGCTGATTACATCGTGAGACAACGAGTAAGAATTACTTTCATTATTAACCTCAGAAAATACTTTTAAAATGGTTCCTGTATCAACATCTTAATTGTCTCCCCTCACAGGTTCATCGGGCTTCACGGTGCCTAACTCAGCGACTTTTGCGGCCTCCCTGCGCAACCAGTCTATCCGGGACGACGAGACAATGATTTCCTGATGAAGGCTTGCAGTTGCCGTCGAAACGTCGCAGTCCACATCGTTGACTCCATCGTTAGACGAGTAAGAATTACTTACAATTATCACCTTTAAAGAAATAGTTAAAAAATGCAAACCTAAAAATACTAATAAAATGTTTCCTGTATCGACACATTTGCATATGATTTGTCTAAATTTCTTTCCAACATCTTAATTGTCTCCCCTTACAGGTTCATCGGACTTCACGGTGCCCAAGTCGGCGACCTTTGTGGCCTACCTGCGCAACGAGAACATCCGGGACGACGAGACCATGGTTTCCTGATGAAGACGAGCAGTTGCAGTCAAAACGTCGGGATCCACATCGTGGACTACATCTTGATACGAGTAAGAATTACTAAAATTATTACCCTTAAAGAAATAGTTTTAAAAATGCAACCCTAAAAATACTTCTAAAAGTTTTTTCTGTATGAATACCTTTGCATGTGATTTGTCTAAATTTCTTTCCAACATCGTAATTGTCTCCCCTTATAGGTTCATCGGACTTCACGTTGCCCAACTTGGCGACTCTTGCCGCCTACTTGCGCAAGGAGACCATCCGGGACGAAGAGACCGTGGTTTACTGATGGAGGCTTGCAATTGCCGTCGAAACGTCGCAGTCCACATCGTTGACTCCATCGTGAGACGAGTAAGAATTACTTACAATTAGTACCTTTAAAGAAGTAGTTTAAAAATGCAACCCTAAAAATACTTATAAAATGTTTCCTGTATCGACACCTTTGCATATGATTTGTCTAAATTTCTTTCCAACATCGTAATTGTCTCCCCTGACAGGTTCATCGGACTTCACGGTGCCCAAGTCGGCGGCCTTTGTGGCCTGGCTGCGCAACGAGAACATCCGGGACGACGAGACCATGGTTTCCTGATAAAGACGAGCAGTTGCAGTCAAAACGTCGGGATCCACATCGTGGACTACATCTTGATACGAGTAAGAATTACTAAAATTATTACCCTTAAAGAAATAGTTTTAAAAATGCAACCCTAAAAATACTTCTAAAAGTTTTTTCTGTATGAATACCTTTGCTTGTGATTTGTCTAAATTTCTTTCCAACATCATAATTGTCTCCCCTGACAGGTTCATCGGACTTCACGGTGCCCAACTTGGCGTCTCTTGCCGCCTACCTGCGCAAGGAGACCATCCGGGACGAAGAGACCGTGGTTTACTGATGGGGCTTGCAATTGCCGTCGAAACGTCGCAGTCCACATCGTTGACTCCATCGTGAGACGAGTAAGAATTACTTACAATTATTACCTTTAAAGAAATAGTTTTAAAAATGCAACCCTAAAAATACTTCTAAAAGTTTTTTCTGTATGAATACCTTTGCATGTGATTTGTCTAAATTTCTTTCCAACATCATAATTGTCTCCCCTGACAGGTTCATCGGACTTCACGGTGCCCAACTTGGCGTCTCTTGCCGCCTACCTGCGCAAGGAGACCATCCGGGACGAAGAGACCGTGGTTTACTGATGGGGCTTGCAATTGCCGTCGAAACGTCGCAGTCCACATCGTTGACTCCATCGTGAGACGAGTAAGAATTACTTACAATTATTACCTTTAAAGAAGTAGTTTAAAAATGCAACCCTAAAAATACTTATAAAATGTTTCCTGTATCGACACCTTTGCATATGATTTGTCTAAATTTCTTTCCAACATCGTAATTGTCTCCCCTTATAGGTTCATCGGACTTCACGGTGCCCAACTTGGCGACTCTTGCCGCCTATTTGTTCAAGGAGACCATCCGGGACGAAGAGACCGTGGTTTACTGATGGAGGCTTGCAATTGCCGTCGAAACGTCGCAGTCCACATCGTTGACTCCATCGTGAGACGAGTAAGAATTACTTACAATTATTACCTTTAAAGAAGTAGTTTAAAAATGCAACCCTAAAAATACTTATAAAATGTTTCCTGTATCGACACCTTTGCATATGATTTGTCTAAATTTCTTTCCAACATCGTAATTGTCTCCCCTGACAGGTTCATCGGACTTCACGGTGCCCAAGTCAGCGGCCATTGCTGCCTACCTGCGCAAGGAGACCATCCAGGAAGACAAGACCATGGTTTCCTGATGAAGGCTAGCAGTCGAAACGTCGCGGTCCACATCGACTACATCGTGAGACAGCGGATAAGTATTGCTTTCATTATGATACTCAAAAAACAACCTCAAAAAATACAACCTTAAAAAATACTAAGTAACAAATCTGTAAAAATTCAACTCTAAAAATTCAAGCTGAAAAAGCTTTATAAATTCAAGCTTAAAAATGTAACCTAAAAAATTCCACGCTAAAAAACTTTCAAAATTCAACCTAAAAAACTATACTTGAAAAATTCCACGTTAAAAAAGCTTAAAAACTTCAACCCCAAAAATTGCACCTTAAAAATTATAGAAATTCAAGCTAACAAAGCTTTAAAAATTCCACTGAAAAATAATTATATTTAAAAATTCATCAAACATTTCCTATAAAAAATATTAAACACCCTTAAAGCTTAAACAATATATACATCCAAACAATTTAAAAGAATTCAACCTAAAACAAATCCACCTAAAATGATAACGAAACCTAAAAATTGCAACCTAAAATCTTTAAAAATTCAACCCCTAAATGGAAACTAAACAATATTTGAAAATTTAACCTAAAAAATGTCACCTAAAAAATCCAAGGTAAATAAATGTTTTTAAAAATTCGATTTAAAAAGGCAAGCTAACAAAGTTTTAAAATTCCACTTAAAAAATTCGAGCTAAATACTACCTAAAAATACAACCTAACAACACAACCTAAAAATTTCTATCACCAAAATATAATCTAAATCTTAAAAAAATACATCATGAAATACTTTTTACATGTTCCTGTATCAATACCTTTGCATATGATTTGTCTAAATGTCTTGCCAACATCTTGTCTCCCCTTATAGGTTCATCGGACTTCACGGTGCCCAACTTGGCGACCTACCTGCGCATAGAGACCATCTGGGACGAGACCATGGTTTCCTAATGAAGGCTGGCAGTTGCAGTCAAAACGTCGCGGTCCACATCGCTGATTACATCGTGAGACAACGAGTAAGAATTACTTTCATTATTAACCTCAGAAAATACTTTTAAAATGGTTCCTGTATCAACATCTTAATTGTCTCCCCTTACAGGTTCATCGGGCTTCACGGTGCCTAACTCAGCGACTTTTGCGGCCTCCCTGCGCAACCAGTCTATCCGGGACGACGAGACAATGATTTCCTGATGAAGGCTTGCAGTTGCCGTCGAAACGTCGCAGTCCACATCGTTGACTCCATCGTTAGACGAGTAAGAATTACTTACAATTATCACCTTTAAAGAAATAGTTAAAAAATGCAAACCTAAAAATACTAATAAAATGTTTCCTGTATCGACACATTTGCATATGATTTGTCTAAATTTCTTTCCAACATCTTAATTGTCTCCCCTTACAGGTTCATCGGACTTCACGGTGCCCAAGTCGGCGACCTTTGTGGCCTACCTGCGCAACGAGAACATCCGGGACGACGAGACCATGGTTTCCTGATGAAGACGAGCAGTTGCAGTCAAAACGTCGGGATCCACATCGTGGACTACATCTTGATACGAGTAAGAATTACTAAAATTATTACCCTTAAAGAAATAGTTTTAAAAATGCAACCCTAAAAATACTTCTAAAAGTTTTTTCTGTATGAATACCTTTGCATGTGATTTGTCTAAATTTCTTTCCAACATCGTAATTGTCTCCCCTTATAGGTTCATCGGACTTCACGTTGCCCAACTTGGCGACTCTTGCCGCCTACCTGCGCAAGGAGACCATCCGGGACGAAGAGACCGTGGTTTACTGATGGAGGCTTGCAATTGCCGTCGAAACGTCGCAGTCCACATCGTTGACTCCATCGTGAGACGAGTAAGAATTACTTACAATTAGTACCTTTAAAGAAGTAGTTTAAAAATGCAACCCTAAAAATACTTATAAAATGTTTCCTGTATCGACACCTTTGCATATGATTTGTCTAAATTTCTTTCCAACATCGTAATTGTCTCCCCTGACAGGTTCATCGGACTTCACGGTGCCCAAGTCGGCGGCCTTTGTGGCCTGGCTGCGCAACGAGAACATCCGGGACGACGAGACCATGGTTTCCTGATAAAGACGAGCAGTTGCAGTCAAAACGTCGGGATCCACATCGTGGACTACATCTTGCTTGATACGAGTAAGAATTACTAAAATTATTACCCTTAAAGAAATAGTTTTAAAAATGCAACCCTAAAAATACTTCTAAAAGTTTTTTCTGTATGAATACCTTTGCTTGTGATTTGTCTAAATTTCTTTCCAACATCATAATTGTCTCCCCTGACAGGTTCATCGGACTTCACGGTGCCCAACTTGGCGTCTCTTGCCGCCTACCTGCGCAAGGAGACCATCCGGGACGAAGAGACCGTGGTTTACTGATGGGGCTTGCAATTGCCGTCGAAACGTCGCAGTCCACATCGTTGACTCCATCGTGAGACGAGTAAGAATTACTTACAATTATTACCTTTAAAGAAATAGTTTTAAAAATGCAACCCTAAAAATACTTCTAAAAGTTTTTTCTGTATGAATACCTTTGCTTGTGATTTGTCTAAATTTCTTTCCAACATCATAATTGTCTCCCCTGACAGGTTCATCGGACTTCACGGTGCCCAACTTGGCGTCTCTTGCCGCCTACCTGCGCAAGGAGACCATCCGGGACGAAGAGACCGTGGTTTACTGATGGGGCTTGCAATTGCCGTCGAAACGTCGCAGTCCACATCGTTGACTCCATCGTGAGACGAGTAAGAATTACTTACAATTATTACCTTTAAAGAAGTAGTTTAAAAATGCAACCCTAAAAATACTTATAAAATGTTTCCTGTATCGACACCTTTGCATATGATTTGTCTAAATTTCTTTCCAACATCGTAATTGTCTCCCCTTATAGGTTCATCGGACTTCACGGTGCCCAACTTGGCGACTCTTGCCGCCTATTTGTTCAAGGAGACCATCCGGGACGAAGAGACCGTGGTTTACTGATGGAGGCTTGCAATTGCCGTCGAAACGTCGCAGTCCACATCGTTGACTCCATCGTGAGACGAGTAAGAATTACTTACAATTATTACCTTTAAAGAAGTAGTTTAAAAATGCAACCCTAAAAATACTTATAAAATGTTTCCTGTATCGACACCTTTGCATATGATTTGTCTAAATTTCTTTCCAACATCGTAATTGTCTCCCCTGACAGGTTCATCGGACTTCACGGTGCCCAAGTCAGCGGCCATTGCTGCCTACCTGCGCAAGGAGACCATCCAGGAAGACAAGACCATGGTTTCCTGATGAAGGCTAGCAGTCGAAACGTCGCGGTCCACATCGACTACATCGTGAGACAGCGGATAAGTATTGCTTTCATTATGATACTCAAAAAACAACCTCAAAAAATACAACCTTAAAAAATACTAAGTAACAAATCTGTAAAAATTCAACTCTAAAAATTCAAGCTGAAAAAGCTTTATAAATTCAAGCTTAAAAATGTAACCTAAAAAATTCCACGCTAAAAAACTTTCAAAATTCAACCTAAAAAACTATACTTGAAAAATTCCACGTTAAAAAAGCTTAAAAACTTCAACCCCAAAAATTGCACCTTAAAAATTATAGAAATTCAAGCTAACAAAGCTTTAAAAATTCCACTGAAAAATAATTATATTTAAAAATTCATCAAACATTTCCTATAAAAAATATTAAACACCCTTAAAGCTTAAACAATATATACATCCAAACAATTTAAAAGAATTCAACCTAAAACAAATCCACCTAAAATGATAACGAAACCTAAAAATTGCAACCTAAAATCTTTAAAGTTTATTTTCCATTTAGGGGTTAAATTTTTATTTGAAAATTCAACCTGAAAAATGTCACCCAAAAAATCCAAGTTAAATAAATGTTTGTAAAAATTAGATTTAAAAAGGCAAGCTAAAAAAGGTTTTAAAATTCTACTTTAAAAATTCGAGCTAAAAACTACCTAAAAATACAACCTAACAACACAACCTAAAAATTTCTATCACCAAAATATAATCTAAATCTTTAAAAAATACATCATGAAATACTTTTTACATGTTCCTGTATCAATACCTTAGCATATGATTTGTCTAAATGTCTTGGCAACATCTTGTCTCCCCTTATAGGTTCATCGGACTTCACGGTGCCCAACTTGGCGACCTACCTGCGCCTAGAGACCATCCGGGACGAGACCATGGTTTCCTAATGAAGGCTGGCAGTTGCAGTCAAAACGTCGCGGTCCACATCGCTGATTACATCGTGAGACAAAGAGTAAGAATTACTTTCATTATTAACCTCAGAAAATACTTTTAAAATGGTTCCTGTATCAACATCTTATTTGTCTCCCCTTACATGCAGGTTCATCGGACTTCACGGTGCCCAACTTGGCGACCTACCTGCGCCTAGAGACCATCCGGGACGAGACCATGGTTTCCTAATGAAGGCTGGCAGTTGCAGTCAAAACGTCGCGGTCCACATCGCTGATTACATCGTGAGACAACGAGTACGAATTACTTTCATTATTAACATAAGAAAATACTTTTAAAATGGTTCCTGTATCAACATCTTAATTGTCTCCCCTTACAGGTTCATCGGACTTCACGGTGCCTAACTCAGCGACTTTTGCGGCCTCCCTGCGCAACCAGTCTATCCGGGACGACGAGACAATGGTGTCCTGATGAAGGCTTGCAGTTGCCGTCGAAACGTCGCAGTCCACATCGTTGACTCCATCGTTAGACGAGTAAGAAGTACTTAAAATTATCACCTTCAAAGAAATAGTTAAAAAATGCAACCCTAAAAATACTAATAAAATGTTTCCTGTATCGACACATTTGCATATGATTTGTCTAAATTGCTTTCCAACATCTTAATTGTCTCCCCTTACAGGTTCATCGGACTTCACGGTGCCCAAGTCGGCGACCTTTGTGGCCTACCTGCGCAACGAGAACATCCGGGACGACGAGACCATGGTTTCCTGATGAAGACGAGCAGTTGCAGTCAAAACGTCGGGGTCCACATCGTGGACTACATCTTGATACAACGAGTAAGAATTACTAAAATTATTACCCTTAAAGAAATAGTTTTAAAAATGCAACCCTAAAAATACTTATAAAATTGTTTTCTGTATAAATACCTTTGCATGTGATTTGTCTAAATTTCTTGCCAATATCTTGTCTCCCCTTATAGGTTCATTGGACGGTGCCCAACTTGGCGACCTTTGCGGCCTCCCTGCGCAACCAGTCTATCCGGGACGACGAGACAATGGTTTCCTGATGAAGGCTTGCAGTTGCCGTCGAAACGTCGCAGTCCACATCGTTGACTCCATCGTTAGACGAGTAAGAAGTACCTAAAATTATCACCTTCAAAGAAATAGTTAAAAAATGCAACCCTAAAAATACTAATAAAATGTTTCCTGTATCGACACATTTGCATATGATTTGTCTAAATTTCTTTCCAACATCTTAATTGTCTCCCGTTACAGGTTCATCGGACTTCACGGTGCCCAAGTCGGCGACCTTTGTGGCCTACCTGCGCAGCGAGAACATCCGGGACGACGAGACCATGGCTTCCTGATGAAGACGAGCAGTTGCAGTCAAAACGTCGGGGTCCACATCGTGGACTACATCTTGATACAACGAGTAAGAATTACTAAAATTATTACCCTTAAAGAAATAGTTTTAAAAATGCAACCCTAAAAATACTTCTAAAATTGTTTTCTGTATAAATACCTTTGCATGTGATTTGTCTAAATTTCTTGCCAACATCTTGTCTCCCCTTATAGGTTCATTGGACGGTGCCCAACTTGGCGACCTTTGCAGCCTACCTGCGCAAGGAGACCATCCGGGACAAAGAGACCGTGGTTTACTGATGGAGGCTTGCAGTTGCAGTCCAAACGTGGCGGTCCACATCGCTGATTACATCGTGAGACAACGAGTAAGAATTACTTTCATGATTAACTTTAGAAAATACTTTTAAAATGTTTCCTGTATCAACACCTTAATTGTCTCCGCTTACAGGTTCATCGGACTTCACGGTGTCCAAGTCGGCGAACTTTGTGGCCTACCTGCGCAACCAGTGTATCCGGGACGACGAGACCATGGTTTCCTGATGAAGACGAGCAGTTGCAGTCCAAATGTCGCGGTCCACGTCGTCGACTACATCGTGAGACAACGAGTAAGGATTACTTAAAATGATTAACATTAAAAAATAATTTTAAAATGTTTCCTGTATCAACTTCTTAATTGTCTTCCGTTACAGGTTCATCGGACTTCACGGTGCCCAAGTCAGCGGCCATTGCTGCCTACCTGCGCAAGGAGACTATCCAGGAAGACGAGACCAAGGTTTCCTGATGAAGGCTAGCAGTCGAAACGTCGCGGTCTACATCGTAAGACAGCGGATAAGTATTGCTTTCATTATAATACATAAAAAACAACCTAAACAAATACAACCTTAAAAAATACAAAGTAACAAATCTTTAAAAATTTAACCCTAAAAATTCATACTGAAAAAGCTTTATAAATGGAACCTTAAAAATTCAACCTAAAAACTGCACTTAAAAAATTCCACTTAAAAAAATTTTTATTTAAAAATTCATCTAAAATTGTCTTATAAAAAAGATGAAACATCCTAAAAAGCTTAAACAATTCAAGCTAAAAAATCTAATTTAAATCTTTAAAAAATACAACATGAAATACTTTTAACATGTTTCCTGTAAAAATACATTTGCATATGATTTGTCTAAATGTATTGCCAACATCTTGTCTCCCCTTATAGGTTCATCGGACTTCACGGTGCCCAACTTGGCGACCTACCTGCGCAAAGAGACCATCCGGGACGAGACCATGGTTTCCTAATGAAGGCTGGCAGTTGCAGTCCGAACGTGGCGGTCCACATCGTTGACTACATCGTGAGACCACGAGTAAGAATGACTTTCATTATTACCCTTAAACAAATAGTTTTAAAATGCAACCCTAAAAATACTTTTAAAATGTTTCCTGTATCAACACCTTTGCATATGATTTGTTTAAATTTCTTACCAATATCTTAATTGTCTCCCCTCTGACAGGTTCATCGGACTTACACGGTGCCCAATTCAGCGACCTTTTCCGCCTACCTGCGCAACGAAACAATGTGGGACGACTAGACCATGGTTTACTGATGAAGGCTTGTAGTTGCAGTGGAAACGTCGCTGTCCACATCGTTGACCACATCGTGAGACAACGAGTAAGAATTACTGAAATTATTAACCTTAAAAAATACTTGCAAAATGTTTCCTGTATTAATATCTGAATTGTCTCCCGTTACAGGTTTATCGGACTTCACGGTGCCCAAGTCAGCGGCCATTGCGGCCTTCCTGCGCAAGGAGACCATCCAGAGGAGCTATTACTTGGAATGACATTAATGGAAATATTCAAAATTTACCAAATCTGCCAACCTTTAAAAGGCAACTTAATAACTCCTTTGCTGCGTAAATCCGCGATGATGACGCCTCCACAGCACAGTGATGCAACTGATACTATATTTTAAACTAAGTTTGTTTATGTTTCATCTATTTAATTTAATTTAATTTAATTATTTTATTTTATTCCATTCTTTTGTACCGATCTTAGCAATATTTCTTTTAAAAATGTTATACCTTTTTATTTACTTGTTAATTCGCACCTTTAAGTTCATTTTATACTAGTTTTTATCTTATCTTATTTTGTGTTCCCACATAATAACTTTGACTTCTGACCTTTATTAATTCCTGTCTGTTTATATATTTACATGAAATGTCTGACTTCCATCACCAAAGTTTCATGTTGTATTTTCTCAGTTCATTTTAATTTTAATTTTAGATTTAGTTTTATATAAGTTTAGTTTTACATTATTTTAGCTTTGTATTATAATAACTCGTCACTAAGGCGTCTTACTGTTTGACATAATTGTAGTTTTGCATCATTTTAGTTTTTTTCTACCAAGGTCATTTGTTTGTAAGCTTAAGTTCTTTTTCTACACGGCCCCTTGAAAAGCAGCACTATGTTGAATGGGCTACCGTGTCTAAAAAAGTGATAATAATAATGCAGGAAGACGAGACCATGGTTTCCTGATGAAGGCTAGCAGTCGAAACGTCGCGGTCCACATCATCGACTACATCGTGAGACAGCGGATAAGTATTGCTTTCATTATTATACTAAAAAAAAACACCTACAAAATACAACCTTAAAAATATACAAACTAACTAGATAATATTTGAAAATTCAACCCTAAAAATTCAAGCTGAAAAAGCTTTATAAATTCAACCTTAAAAATTCAACATAAAAAATTCCACGCTAAAAAAGCTTTCAAAATTCAACCCAAACAATGTGAAAAAATTCAACCTAAAACATTTAACGTAAACAAGCCTAAAAACTTCAACCCTAGAAATTCCACCTAAAAAAATATTGTATAAATTCAAGCTAACAAAGCTTAAAAATTATAATGAAAAAACACAATTTAAAAATGCATCTGAAATTCCCAATAAAAAAGACGAAACACCCTAAAAAGCTTAAACAATTCAAGCTAAAGAGCTAAAAAAAAAAACTCCAACAATTTGAAAAAATTCAACCTGAAAAAATTTCACCTAAAATTAGAATTAAACTAAAAAAATGCAACCTAAATGTTGTAAGAACTCAACCCCAAAAATGGAAACTAATCAATATTTAAAAATTCTACCTGAAAAAGTCCACCTAAAAAGTGCAAGGTAAATTAATGTTTTAGAAAATTCAATCTGAAAAAGGCAAGCTAAAAAAGGTTTCAAAATTACACTTCAAAAATACAACCTAACAATACAACCTAAAAGTTCTATAACAAAAATAGAATTTAAATATTTAAAAAATGGAACCCTAAAAATACTTTTAAAATGTTTCCTGTATCGACAACTTTGCATATGATTTGTCTATATTTCTTTCCAACATCTTAATTGTCTCCCCTTACAGGTTCATCGGACTTCACGGTGCCCAAGTCTGCGACCTACCTGCGCAACGAGACCATCCAGGAAGACGAGACCATGGTTTGCTGATGAAGGCTAGCAGTTGAAACGTCGCGGTCCACATCGACTACATCGTGAGACAGCGGATAAGTATTGCTTTCATTATGATACTAAAAAAAAAAACCTAAAAAATACAACCATACAAAATACAAAGTAACAAATCTTTAAAAATTCAACCTAAAAAACTCCACTTGAAAAATTCCACCTAAAACAATTATATTGAAAAATTCATCTAAAATTTCCTATAAAAAAACATTAAACACCCTAAAAAGCTTAAACAATTCGAGCTAAAGAAATATAATTTAAATCTTTAAAAAATACAACATGAAATACTTTTAACATGTTTCCTGTATCAATACCTTTGCATATGATTTGTCTAAATGTCTTGCCAACATCTTGTCTCCCCTTATAGGTTCATTGGACTTCACGGTGCCCAACTTGGCGGCCTTTGCCGCCTACCTGCGCAAGGAGACCATCCGGGACGAAGAGATCGTGGTTTACTGATGGAGGCTTGCAGTTGCAGTCCAAACGTCGCGGTTCACATCGACTACATCGTGAGACAGCGGATAAGTATTGCTTTTATTATGATACTAAAAAAAACACCTAAAAAATACAATCTTAAAAAATACAAAGTAACAAATCGTTAAAAATTCAACCCAAAACATTTTTTCTCCAAAAACTTTATAAATTTAACCTGAAGAATTCAACCTAAAAACTCCACTTAAAAAATTCCACGGTATAAAAAGCTGAAAAACTTAAACCCCAAAAATTGCACCTACAAAAATATAGAAATTCAACCTAAAGAATTCAAGCTAAGAAAGCTTTAAAAATTGCACTTAAAAAAAGTTATATGTAAAAAATCATCTAAAATTTCCGTAAAAAAGATGAAATACTCTAAAAAGCTTAAACAATTCAAGCTAAAAAAAAATAAAAAATAAATAAATCCAACCAATTTAAAAGAATGAAACCTACAACAAATAAACCTAAAATTATAAATAAACTTAAAAAATGCAACCTAAAATCTTTCAAAATTCAACCCGAAAAATTCCACCTTAAAAATCGAAGGTAATGTTTTTTTTTTTTTTTGCGATCTAAAAATTCAAGCTAACAAAGCTTTAAAAATTGCACTGTAAAAAATCCTCTTGAAAAATTCAACTGAAATTCCCCATAAAAAAGCTGAAACAATTCAAGCTAAAAAGCTTTTAAAAAAAGAACTAAACGTAAACAATTGAAAAGAATTCAACCTACAAAAAAAATCCATCTAAAACTAATATTTAAACCTAAAATATTCAACGGAAACTATTTAAAAATTCAACCTAAAAAAGTGCACATAAAAAATGCAATGTAAAACATATTTTGTAAAAAGGCAACTTATAAGAGTTTAAAAATTGCACTTAAAAAATTCAAGCTGAATACTACCTAAAAATACAACCCAACAATACAACCTAAAAATTTATCTTAAAATTTTTTACTTAAATCTTAAAAAAATGCAACCTTAAATTCTTTGTACATGTTTCCTGTATCAAAACCTTTGCACGTGATTTGTCTAAATGTCTTGCCAACATCTTGTCTCCTCTTATAGGTTCATCGGATTTCATGGTATTGAAGTCGCCAACCATTGCGGTCTACCTGCGCAAGGAGACCTTGCAGGAAGACGAGACCATGGTTTCCTGTTGAAGGCTAGCAGTGGAAACGTCGCGGTCTACATCGTTGACTACATTGAGGGACAGCGGATAAGTATTTGTGGTTATTTTAATTAAAATTTAAAAATCTTTACAAATGCAACCTAAAACATCTGTACAATTTCAACATAACAAAGTTGCAGCTAAAAAAAGATTAGCTTTAACCAGATATTAGAGTTGAAAAAGCTTAAAACCATGCTAAAATTTAACCAGAAATGTATTAAATATAACTTTAAAAAAATCTTTAAAGCCTTCAACTCGCACAATAGTCCATTTAAAAACCTCCAACCCTTCAACTTGCACAATATTCCATTTAAACCCCCCAACCCTTCAACTGGCACAATATTCCATTTAAAAATCTGCAACTTTGAACTGGCACAATATTCCATTTCAAAATCTCCAACCCTTCAACTGGCACAATATTCCCTTTAAAAATCTGCAACCCTTCAACTGGCACAATAGTCCATTTAAAAACCCCCAACCCCCTTCAACTGGCACAATAGTCCATTTTAAAACCCCCAACACCCTTCAACTGGCACAGTAGTCCATTTAAAAAACCAAACCTTTAACTGGCACAATAGTCCATTTAAACCCTCCAACCGTTCAACTGGCACAATATTGCATTTAAAAATCTCCAACTTTCAACTGGCACAATAGTCCATTTTAAAACCCCCAACCCCCTTCAACTGGCACAATAGTCCATTTTAAAACCCACAACCCCCTTCAACTGGCACAATAGTCTATTTTAAACCCCCAACCTTTCAACTGGCACAATAGTCCATTTTAAAACTCCCACCCTTCAACTGGCACAATATTCCATTTAAACCCCTGCAACCCTTCAACTGGCACAATATTCCATTTTCAAATCTCCAACCCTTCAACTGGCACAATATTCCATTTAAAATCTGCAACCTTCAACTGGCACAATATTCTATTTAAAAAACCCAACCCTTCAACTGGCACAATATTCCATTTTAAAACCCCCAACGCCCTTCAAGTGGTACAATAGTCCATTTAAAAAACCCAACTCTTCAACTGGCACAATATTGTATTTTGAAACCTCCAACCTTTCAACTGGCACAATAGTCCATTTTAAAACTCCCAACCCTTTAACTGGTACAATATTCCATTTTAAAATCTACAACCCTTCAACTGGCACAATATTCCATTTAAACCCCCAACCCTTCAACTGGAACAATATTCTATTTTAAAATCTGCAACTTTCAACTGGCACAATATTCAATTTGAAAATCTCCAACCCTTCAACTGGCACAATATTCCATTTTAAAATCTCCAACCTTCAACTGGCACAATATTCTATTTTAAAATCTCCAATCTTCAACTGGCACAATATTCTATTTTAAAACCCCCAACCCCCTTCAACTGGCACACTATTCTATTTTAAAATCTCCAACCCTTCAACTGGCACAATATTCCATTTTAAACCCCCAACCTTCAACTGGCACAATATTCTATTTTAAAATCTACAACCTTCAACTGGCACAATATTCCATTTTAAAATCTCCAACCCTTCAACTGGCACAATATTCCATTTAAAAAACCCAACGCTTCAACTGGCACAATATTCTATTTTAAAATCTCCAACCTTCAACTGGCACAATATTCTATTTTAAAATCTCCAACCCTTCAACTGGCACAATATTCCATTTAAAAATCTCCAACCTTCAACTGGCACAATATTCCATTTTAAAATCTCCAACCCTTCAACTGGCACAATATTCCATTTTAAAACCCCCAAACCCCTTCAACTGGCACAATATTCCATTTTAAAACCCCCAACCCCCTTCAACTGGCACAATATTCTATTTTAAAACCCCCAACCCCCTTCAACTGGCACAATATTCTATTTTGAAATCTCCAACCCCCTTCAACTGGCACAATATTCCATTTTAAAATCTCCAACCCCCTTCAACTGGCACAATATTCCATTTTAAAATCTCCAACCCCCTTCAACTGGCACAATAATCCATTGTAAAATCTCCAACCCCCTTCAACTGGCACAATAATCCATTGTAAAATCTCCAACCCCCTTCAACTGGCACAATAATCCATTGTAAAATCTCCAACCCCCTTCAACTGGCACAATATTCCATTTTAAAATCTCCAATCTTCAACTGGCACAATATTCTATTTTAAAACCCCCAACCCCCTTCAACTGGCACACTATTCTATTTTAAAATCTCCAACCCTTCAACTGGCACAATATTCCATTTTAAACCCCCAACCTTCAACTGGCACAATATTCCATTTAAAAATCTCCAACCTTCAACTGGCACAATATTCCATTTTAAAATCTCCAACCCTTCAACTGGCACAATATTCCATTTTAAAACCCCCAAACCCCTTCAACTGGCACAATATTCCATTTTAAAACCCCCAACCCCCTTCAACTGGCACAATATTCTATTTTAAAACCCCCAACCCCCTTCAACTGGCACAATATTCTATTTTGAAATCTCCAACCCCCTTCAACTGGCACAATATTCCATTTTAAAATCTCCAACCCCCTTCAACTGGCACAATATTCCATTTTAAAATCTCCAACCCCCTTCAACTGGCACAATAATCCATTGTAAAATCTCCAACCCCCTTCAACTGGCACAATAATCCATTGTAAAATCTCCAACCCCCTTCAACTGGCACAATAATCCATTGTAAAATCTCCAACCCCCTTCAACTGGCACAATATTCCATTTTAAAATCTCCAACCCCCTTCAACTGGCACAATATTCCATTTTAAAATCTCCAACCTCCTTCAACTGGCACAATATTCCATTTTAAAATGTCCAACCCCCTTCAACTGGCACAATATTCCAATTTAAAATGTCCAACCCCCTTCAACTGGCACAATATTCCATTTTAAAATGTCCAACCCCCTTCAACTGGCACAATAATCCATTGTAAAATGTCCAACCCCCTTCAACTGGCACAATAATCCATTGTAAAATGTCCAACCCCCTTCAACTGGCACAATAATCCATTTTAAAATGTCCAACCCCCTTCAACTGGCACAATATTCCATTTTAAAATCTCCAACCCCCTTCAACTGGCACAATAATCCATTTTAAAATCTCCAACCCCCTTCAACTGGCACAATATTCCATTTGAAAATCTCCAACCCCCTTCAACTGGCACAATATTCCATTTGAAAATCTCCAACCCCCTTCAACTGGCACAATATTCCATTTGAAAATCTCCAACCCCCTTCAACTGGCACAATATTCCATTTGAAAATCTCCAACCCCCTTCAACTGGCACAATATTCCATTTGAAAATCTGCAACCCCCTTCAACTGGCACAATATTCCATTTGAAAATGTCCAACCCCCTTCAACTGGCACAATATTCCATTTGAAAATGTCCAACCCCCTTCAACTGGCACAATATTCCATTTGAAAATGTCCAACCCCCTTCAACTGGCACAATATTCCATTTTAAAATCCCCAAACCCCTTTCAACTGGCACAATATTCTTTTTAAAAATCTCCAACCCCCTTCAACTGGCACAATATTCTATTTTAAAACCTGCAACCCCCTTCAACTGGCACACTATTCTATTTTAAAATCTCCAACCCCCTTCAACTGGCACAATATGCTATTTTAAAACCCCCAACCCGCTTCAACTGGCACAAAATTCTATTTTAAAACCCCCAACCCCCTTCAACTGGCACAATATGCTATTTTAAAACCCCCAACCCCCTTCAACTGGCACAATAGTCCATTTTAAAACTTCCAACTGGCACAATTGTCCAATTATTTAACTCAACCCGAACCCCCCCCTCAACCCGAAACTCTCAACCCGAAACTCTCAACCCGAAACTCTCAACCCGAAACTCTCAATCCGAAACTCTCAATCCGAAACTCTCAATCCGAAACTCTCAATCCGAAACTCTCAATCCGAAACTCTCAATCCGAAACTCTCAATCCGAAACTCTCAATCCGAAACTCTCAATCCGAAACTCTCAATCCGAAACTCTCAATCCGAAACTCTCAATCCGAAACTCTCAATCCGAAACTCTCAATCCGAAACTCTCAATCCGAAACTCTCAATCCGAAACCCGAAACCCGAAACCCGAAACCCGAAACTCTCAATCCGAAACCCGAAACTCTCAATCCGAAACCCGAAACTCTCAATCCGAAACCCGAAACTCTCAATCCGAAACCCGAAACTCTCAATCCGAAACCCGAAACTCTCAATCCGAAACCCGAAACTCTCAATCCGAAACCCGAAACTCTCAATCCGAAACCCGAAACTCTCAATCCGAAACCCGAAACTCTCAATCCGAAACCCGAAACTCTCAATCCGAAACCCGAAACTCTCAATCCGAAACCCGAAACTCTCAATCCGAAACCCGAAACTCTCAATCCGAAACCCGAAACTCTCAATCCGAAACCCGAAACTCTCAATCCGAAACCCGAAACTCTCAATCCGAAACCCGAAACTCTCAATCCGAAACCCGAAACTCTCAATCCGAAACCCGAAACTCTCAATCCGAAACCCGAAACTCTCAATCCGAAACCCGAAACTCTCAATCCGAAACCCGAAACTCTCAATCCGAAACTCTCAATCCGAACCCGACTACCCGACCCCTCAACTTGAATCCAACACCGGTTAAGGGTTCTATAAGTTTAGGGTTAGGGTTAGGGTTAGGGTTAGGGTTAGGGTTAGGGTTAGGGTTAGGGTTAGGGTTAGGGTTAGGGTTAGGGTTAGGGTTAGGGTTAGGGTTAGGGTTAGGGTTAGGGTTAGGGTTAGGGTTAGGGTTAGGGTTAGGGTTAGGGTTAGGGTTAGGGTTAGGGTTAGGGTTAGGGTTAGGGTTAGGGTTAGGGTTAGGGTTAGGGTTAGGGTTAGGGTTAGGGTTAGGGTTAGGGTTAGGGTTAGGGTTAGGGTTAGGGTTAGGGTTAGGGTTAGGGTTAGGGTTAGGGTTAGGGTTAGGGTTAGGGTTAGGGTTAGGGTTAGGGTTAGGGTTAGGGTTAGGGTTAGGGTTAGGGTTAGGGTTAGGGTTAGGGTTAGGGTTAGGGTTAGGGTTAGGGTTAGGGTTAGGGTTAGGGTTAGGGTTAGGGTTAGGGTTAGGGTTAGGGTTAGGGTTAGGGTTAGGGTTAGGGTTAGGTTAGGGTTAGGGTTAGGGTTAGGGTTAGGGTTAGGGTTAGGGTTAGGGTTAGGGTTAGGGTTAGGGTTAGGGTTAGGGTTAGGGTTAGGGTTAGGGTTAGGGTTAGGGTTAGGGTTAGGGTTAGGGTTAGGGTTAGGGTTAGGGTTAGGGTTAGGGTTAGGGTTAGGGTTAGGGTTAGGGTTAGGGTTAGGGTTAGGGTTAGGGTTAGGGTTAGGGTTAGGGTTAGGGTTAGGGTTAGGGTTAGGGTTAGGGTTAGGGTTAGGGTTAGGGTTAGGGTTAGGGTTAGGGTTAGGGTTAGGGTTAGGGTTAGGGTTAGGGTTAGGGTTAGGGTTAGGGTTAGGGTTAGGGTTAGGGTTAGGGTTAGGGTTAGGGTTAGGGTTAGGGTTAGGGTTAGGGTTAGGGTTAGGGTTAGGGTTAGGGTTAGGGTTAGGGTTAGGGTTAGGGTTAGGGTTAGGGTTAGGGTTAGGGTTAGGGTTAGGGTTAGGGTTAGGGTTAGGGTTAGGGTTAGGGTTAGGGTTAGGGTTAGGGTTAGGGTTAGGGTTAGGGTTAGGGTTAGGGTTAGGGTTAGGGTTAGGGTTAGGGTTAGGGTTAGGGTTAGGGTTAGGGTTAGGGTTAGGGTTAGGGTTAGGGTTAGGGTTAGGGTTAGGGTTAGGGTTAGGGTTAGGGTTAGGGTTAGGGTTAGGGTTAGGGTTAGGGTTAGGGTTAGGGTTAGGGTTAGGGTTAGGGTTAGGGTTAGGGTTAGGGTTAGGGTTAGGGTTAGGGTTAGGGTTAGGGTTAGGGTTAGGGTTAGGGTTAGGGTTAGGGTTAGGGTTAGGGTTAGGGTTAGGGTTAGGGTTAGGGTTAGGGTTAGGGTTAGGGTTAGGGTTAGGGTTAGGGTTAGGGTTAGGGTTAGGGTTAGGGTTAGGGTTAGGGTTAGGGTTAGGGTTAGGGTTAGGGTTAGGGTTAGGGTTAGGGTTAGGGTTAGGGTTAGGGTTAGGGTTAGGGTTAGGGTTAGGGTTAGGGTTAGGGTTAGGGTTAGGGTTAGGGTTAGGGTTAGGGTTAGGGTTAGGGTTAGGGTTAGGGTTAGGGTTAGGGTTAGGGTTAGGGTTAGGGTTAGGGTTAGGGTTAGGGTTAGGGTTAGGGTTAGGGTTAGGGTTAGGGTTAGGGTTAGGGTTAGGGTTAGGGTTAGGGTTAGGGTTAGGGTTAGGGTTAGGGTTAGGGTTAGGGTTAGGGTTAGGGTTAGGGTTAGGGTTAGGGTTAGGGTTAGGGTTAGGGTTAGGGTTAGGGTTAGGGTTAGGGTTAGGGTTAGGGTTAGGGTTAGGGTTAGGGTTAGGGTTAGGGTTAGGGTTAGGGTTAGGGTTAGGGTTAGGGTTAGGGTTAGGGTTAGGGTTAGGGTTAGGGTTAGGGTTAGGGTTAGGGTTAGGGTTAGGGTTAGGGTTAGGGTTAGGGTTAGGGTTAGGGTTAGGGTTAGGGTTAGGGTTAGGGTTAGGGTTAGGGTTAGGGTTAGGGTTAGGGTTAGGGTTAGGGTTAGGGTTAGGGTTAGGGTTAGGGTTAGGGTTAGGGTTAGGGTTAGGGTTAGGGTTAGGGTTAGGGTTAGGGTTAGGGTTAGGGTTAGGGTTAGGGTTAGGGTTAGGGTTAGGGTTAGGGTTAGGGTTAGGGTTAGGGTTAGGGTTAGGGTTAGGGTTAGGGTTAGGGTTAGGGTTAGGGTTAGGGTTAGGGTTAGGGTTAGGGTTAGGGTTAGGGTTAGGGTTAGGGTTAGGGTTAGGGTTAGGGTTAGGGTTAGGGTTAGGGTTAGGGTTAGGGTTAGGGTTAGGGTTAGGGTTAGGGTTAGGGTTAGGGTTAGGGTTAGGGTTAGGGTTAGGGTTAGGGTTAGGGTTAGGGTTAGGGTTAGGGTTAGGGTTAGGGTTAGGGTTAGGGTTAGGGTTAGGGTTAGGGTTAGGGTTAGGGTTAGGGTTAGGGTTAGGGTTAGGGTTAGGGTTAGGGTTAGGGTTAGGGTTAGGGTTAGGGTTAGGGTTAGGGTTAGGGTTAGGGTTAGGGTTAGGGTTAGGGTTAGGGTTAGGGTTAGGGTTAGGGTTAGGGTTAGGGTTAGGGTTAGGGTTAGGGTTAGGGTTAGGGTTAGGGTTAGGGTTAGGGTTAGGGTTAGGGTTAGGGTTAGGGTTAGGGTTAGGGTTAGGGTTAGGGTTAGGGTTAGGGTTAGGGTTAGGGTTAGGGTTAGGGTTAGGGTTAGGGTTAGGGTTAGGGTTAGGGTTAGGGTTAGGGTTAGGGTTAGGGTTAGGGTTAGGGTTAGGGTTAGGGTTAGGGTTAGGGTTAGGGTTAGGGTTAGGGTTAGGGTTAGGGTTAGGGTTAGGGTTAGGGTTAGGGTTAGGGTTAGGGTTAGGGTTAGGGTTAGGGTTAGGGTTAGGGTTAGGGTTAGGGTTAGGGTTAGGGTTAGGGTTAGGGTTAGGGTTAGGGTTAGGGTTAGGGTTAGGGTTAGGGTTAGGGTTAGGGTTAGGGTTAGGGTTAGGGTTAGGGTTAGGGTTAGGGTTAGGGTTAGGGTTAGGGTTAGGGTTAGGGTTAGGGTTAGGGTTAGGGTTAGGGTTAGGGTTAGGGTTAGGGTTAGGGTTAGGGTTAGGGTTAGGGTTAGGGTTAGGGTTAGGGTTAGGGTTAGGGTTAGGGTTAGGGTTAGGGTTAGGGTTAGGGTTAGGGTTAGGGTTAGGGTTAGGGTTAGGGTTAGGGTTAGGGTTAGGGTTAGGGTTAGGGTTAGGGTTAGGGTTAGGGTTAGGGTTAGGGTTAGGGTTAGGGTTAGGGTTAGGGTTAGGGTTAGGGTTAGGGTTAGGGTTAGGGTTAGGGTTAGGGTTAGGGTTAGGGTTAGGGTTAGGGTTAGGGTTAGGGTTAGGGTTAGGGTTAGGGTTAGGGTTAGGGTTAGGGTTAGGGTTAGGGTTAGGGTTAGGGTTAGGGTTAGGGTTAGGGTTAGGGTTAGGGTTAGGGTTAGGGTTAGGGTTAGGGTTAGGGTTAGGGTTAGGGTTAGGGTTAGGGTTAGGGTTAGGGTTAGGGTTAGGGTTAGGGTTAGGGTTAGGGTTAGGGTTAGGGTTAGGGTTAGGGTTAGGGTTAGGGTTAGGGTTAGGGTTAGGGTTAGGGTTAGGGTTAGGGTTAGGGTTAGGGTTAGGGTTAGGGTTAGGGTTAGGGTTAGGGTTAGGGTTAGGGTTAGGGTTAGGGTTAGGGTTAGGGTTAGGGTTAGGGTTAGGGTTAGGGTTAGGGTTAGGGTTAGGGTTAGGGTTAGGGTTAGGGTTAGGGTTAGGGTTAGGGTTAGGGTTAGGGTTAGGGTTAGGGTTAGGGTTAGGGTTAGGGTTAGGGTTAGGGTTAGGGTTAGGGTTAGGGTTAGGGTTAGGGTTAGGGTTAGGGTTAGGGTTAGGGTTAGGGTTAGGGTTAGGGTTAGGGTTAGGGTTAGGGTTAGGGTTAGGGTTAGGGTTAGGGTTAGGGTTAGGGTTAGGGTTAGGGTTAGGGTTAGGGTTAGGGTTAGGGTTAGGGTTAGGGTTAGGGTTAGGGTTAGGGTTAGGGTTAGGGTTAGGGTTAGGGTTAGGGTTAGGGTTAGGGTTAGGGTTAGGGTTAGGGTTAGGGTTAGGGTTAGGGTTAGGGTTAGGGTTAGGGTTAGGGTTAGGGTTAGGGTTAGGGTTAGGGTTAGGGTTAGGGTTAGGGTTAGGGTTAGGGTTAGGGTTAGGGTTAGGGTTAGGGTTAGGGTTAGGGTTAGGGTTAGGGTTAGGGTTAGGGTTAGGGTTAGGGTTAGGGTTAGGGTTAGGGTTAGGGTTAGGGTTAGGGTTAGGGTTAGGGTTAGGGTTAGGGTTAGGGTTAGGGTTAGGGTTAGGGTTAGGGTTAGGGTTAGGGTTAGGGTTAGGGTTAGGGTTAGGGTTAGGGTTAGGGTTAGGGTTAGGGTTAGGGTTAGGGTTAGGGTTAGGGTTAGGGTTAGGGTTAGGGTTAGGGTTAGGGTTAGGGTTAGGGTTAGGGTTAGGGTTAGGGTTAGGGTTAGGGTTAGGGTTAGGGTTAGGGTTAGGGTTAGGGTTAGGGTTAGGGTTAGGGTTAGGGTTAGGGTTAGGGTTAGGGTTAGGGTTAGGGTTAGGGTTAGGGTTAGGGTTAGGGTTAGGGTTAGGGTTAGGGTTAGGGTTAGGGTTAGGGTTAGGGTTAGGGTTAGGGTTAGGGTTAGGGTTAGGGTTAGGGTTAGGGTTAGGGTTAGGGTTAGGGTTAGGGTTAGGGTTAGGGTTAGGGTTAGGGTTAGGGTTAGGGTTAGGGTTAGGGTTAGGGTTAGGGTTAGGGTTAGGGTTAGGGTTAGGGTTAGGGTTAGGGTTAGGGTTAGGGTTAGGGTTAGGGTTAGGGTTAGGGTTAGGGTTAGGGTTAGGGTTAGGGTTAGGGTTAGGGTTAGGGTTAGGGTTAGGGTTAGGGTTAGGGTTAGGGTTAGGGTTAGGGTTAGGGTTAGGGTTAGGGTTAGGGTTAGGGTTAGGGTTAGGGTTAGGGTTAGGGTTAGGGTTAGGGTTAGGGTTAGGGTTAGGGTTAGGGTTAGGGTTAGGGTTAGGGTTAGGGTTAGGGTTAGGGTTAGGGTTAGGGTTAGGGTTAGGGTTAGGGTTAGGGTTAGGGTTAGGGTTAGGGTTAGGGTTAGGGTTAGGGTTAGGGTTAGGGTTAGGGTTAGGGTTAGGGTTAGGGTTAGGGTTAGGGTTAGGGTTAGGGTTAGGGTTAGGGTTAGGGTTAGGGTTAGGGTTAGGGTTAGGGTTAGGGTTAGGGTTAGGGTTAGGGTTAGGGTTAGGGTTAGGGTTAGGGTTAGGGTTAGGGTTAGGGTTAGGGTTAGGGTTAGGGTTAGGGTTAGGGTTAGGGTTAGGGTTAGGGTTAGGGTTAGGGTTAGGGTTAGGGTTAGGGTTAGGGTTAGGGTTAGGGTTAGGGTTAGGGTTAGGGTTAGGGTTAGGGTTAGGGTTAGGGTTAGGGTTAGGGTTAGGGTTAGGGTTAGGGTTAGGGTTAGGGTTAGGGTTAGGGTTAGGGTTAGGGTTAGGGTTAGGGTTAGGGTTAGGGTTAGGGTTAGGGTTAGGGTTAGGGTTAGGGTTAGGGTTAGGGTTAGGGTTAGGGTTAGGGTTAGGGTTAGGGTTAGGGTTAGGGTTAGGGTTAGGGTTAGGGTTAGGGTTAGGGTTAGGGTTAGGGTTAGGGTTAGGGTTAGGGTTAGGGTTAGGGTTAGGGTTAGGGTTAGGGTTAGGGTTAGGGTTAGGGTTAGGGTTAGGGTTAGGGTTAGGGTTAGGGTTAGGGTTAGGGTTAGGGTTAGGGTTAGGGTTAGGGTTAGGGTTAGGGTTAGGGTTAGGGTTAGGGTTAGGGTTAGGGTTAGGGTTAGGGTTAGGGTTAGGGTTAGGGTTAGGGTTAGGGTTAGGGTTAGGGTTAGGGTTAGGGTTAGGGTTAGGGTTAGGGTTAGGGTTAGGGTTAGGGTTAGGGTTAGGGTTAGGGTTAGGGTTAGGGTTAGGGTTAGGGTTAGGGTTAGGGTTAGGGTTAGGGTTAGGGTTAGGGTTAGGGTTAGGGTTAGGGTTAGGGTTAGGGTTAGGGTTAGGGTTAGGGTTAGGGTTAGGGTTAGGGTTAGGGTTAGGGTTAGGGTTAGGGTTAGGGTTAGGGTTAGGGTTAGGGTTAGGGTTAGGGTTAGGGTTAGGGTTAGGGTTAGGGTTAGGGTTAGGGTTAGGGTTAGGGTTAGGGTTAGGGTTAGGGTTAGGGTTAGGGTTAGGGTTAGGGTTAGGGTTAGGGTTAGGGTTAGGGTTAGGGTTAGGGTTAGGGTTAGGGTTAGGGTTAGGGTTAGGGTTAGGGTTAGGGTTAGGGTTAGGGTTAGGGTTAGGGTTAGGGTTAGGGTTAGGGTTAGGGTTAGGGTTAGGGTTAGGGTTAGGGTTAGGGTTAGGGTTAGGGTTAGGGTTAGGGTTAGGGTTAGGGTTAGGGTTAGGGTTAGGGTTAGGGTTAGGGTTAGGGTTAGGGTTAGGGTTAGGGTTAGGGTTAGGGTTAGGGTTAGGGTTAGGGTTAGGGTTAGGGTTAGGGTTAGGGTTAGGGTTAGGGTTAGGGTTAGGGTTAGGGTTAGGGTTAGGGTTAGGGTTAGGGTTAGGGTTAGGGTTAGGGTTAGGGTTAGGGTTAGGGTTAGGGTTAGGGTTAGGGTTAGGGTTAGGGTTAGGGTTAGGGTTAGGGTTAGGGTTAGGGTTAGGGTTAGGGTTAGGGTTAGGGTTAGGGTTAGGGTTAGGGTTAGGGTTAGGGTTAGGGTTAGGGTTAGGGTTAGGGTTAGGGTTAGGGTTAGGGTTAGGGTTAGGGTTAGGGTTAGGGTTAGGGTTAGGGTTAGGGTTAGGGTTAGGGTTAGGGTTAGGGTTAGGGTTAGGGTTAGGGTTAGGGTTAGGGTTAGGGTTAGGGTTAGGGTTAGGGTTAGGGTTAGGGTTAGGGTTAGGGTTAGGGTTAGGGTTAGGGTTAGGGTTAGGGTTAGGGTTAGGGTTAGGGTTAGGGTTAGGGTTAGGGTTAGGGTTAGGGTTAGGGTTAGGGTTAGGGTTAGGGTTAGGGTTAGGGTTAGGGTTAGGGTTAGGGTTAGGGTTAGGGTTAGGGTTAGGGTTAGGGTTAGGGTTAGGGTTAGGGTTAGGGTTAGGGTTAGGGTTAGGGTTAGGGTTAGGGTTAGGGTTAGGGTTAGGGTTAGGGTTAGGGTTAGGGTTAGGGTTAGGGTTAGGGTTAGGGTTAGGGTTAGGGTTAGGGTTAGGGTTAGGGTTAGGGTTAGGGTTAGGGTTAGGGTTAGGGTTAGGGTTAGGGTTAGGGTTAGGGTTAGGGTTAGGGTTAGGGTTAGGGTTAGGGTTAGGGTTAGGGTTAGGGTTAGGGTTAGGGTTAGGGTTAGGGTTAGGGTTAGGGTTAGGGTTAGGGTTAGGGTTAGGGTTAGGGTTAGGGTTAGGGTTAGGGTTAGGGTTAGGGTTAGGGTTAGGGTTAGGGTTAGGGTTAGGGTTAGGGTTAGGGTTAGGGTTAGGGTTAGGGTTAGGGTTAGGGTTAGGGTTAGGGTTAGGGTTAGGGTTAGGGTTAGGGTTAGGGTTAGGGTTAGGGTTAGGGTTAGGGTTAGGGTTAGGGTTAGGGTTAGGGTTAGGGTTAGGGTTAGGGTTAGGGTTAGGGTTAGGGTTAGGGTTAGGGTTAGGGTTAGGGTTAGGGTTAGGGTTAGGGTTAGGGTTAGGGTTAGGGTTAGGGTTAGGGTTAGGGTTAGGGTTAGGGTTAGGGTTAGGGTTAGGGTTAGGGTTAGGGTTAGGGTTAGGGTTAGGGTTAGGGTTAGGGTTAGGGTTAGGGTTAGGGTTAGGGTTAGGGTTAGGGTTAGGGTTAGGGTTAGGGTTAGGGTTAGGGTTAGGGTTAGGGTTAGGGTTAGGGTTAGGGTTAGGGTTAGGGTTAGGGTTAGGGTTAGGGTTAGGGTTAGGGTTAGGGTTAGGGTTAGGGTTAGGGTTAGGGTTAGGGTTAGGGTTAGGGTTAGGGTTAGGGTTAGGGTTAGGGTTAGGGTTAGGGTTAGGGTTAGGGTTAGGGTTAGGGTTAGGGTTAGGGTTAGGGTTAGGGTTAGGGTTAGGGTTAGGGTTAGGGTTAGGGTTAGGGTTAGGGTTAGGGTTAGGGTTAGGGTTAGGGTTAGGGTTAGGGTTAGGGTTAGGGTTAGGGTTAGGGTTAGGGTTAGGGTTAGGGTTAGGGTTAGGGTTAGGGTTAGGGTTAGGGTTAGGGTTAGGGTTAGGGTTAGGGTTAGGGTTAGGGTTAGGGTTAGGGTTAGGGTTAGGGTTAGGGTTAGGGTTAGGGTTAGGGTTAGGGTTAGGGTTAGGGTTAGGGTTAGGGTTAGGGTTAGGGTTAGGGTTAGGGTTAGGGTTAGGGTTAGGGTTAGGGTTAGGGTTAGGGTTAGGGTTAGGGTTAGGGTTAGGGTTAGGGTTAGGGTTAGGGTTAGGGTTAGGGTTAGGGTTAGGGTTAGGGTTAGGGTTAGGGTTAGGGTTAGGGTTAGGGTTAGGGTTAGGGTTAGGGTTAGGGTTAGGGTTAGGGTTAGGGTTAGGGTTAGGGTTAGGGTTAGGGTTAGGGTTAGGGTTAGGGTTAGGGTTAGGGTTAGGGTTAGGGTTAGGGTTAGGGTTAGGGTTAGGGTTAGGGTTAGGGTTAGGGTTAGGGTTAGGGTTAGGGTTAGGGTTAGGGTTAGGGTTAGGGTTAGGGTTAGGGTTAGGGTTAGGGTTAGGGTTAGGGTTAGGGTTAGGGTTAGGGTTAGGGTTAGGGTTAGGGTTAGGGTTAGGGTTAGGGTTAGGGTTAGGGTTAGGGTTAGGGTTAGGGTTAGGGTTAGGGTTAGGGTTAGGGTTAGGGTTAGGGTTAGGGTTAGGGTTAGGGTTAGGGTTAGGGTTAGGGTTAGGGTTAGGGTTAGGGTTAGGGTTAGGGTTAGGGTTAGGGTTAGGGTTAGGGTTAGGGTTAGGGTTAGGGTTAGGGTTAGGGTTAGGGTTAGGGTTAGGGTTAGGGTTAGGGTTAGGGTTAGGGTTAGGGTTAGGGTTAGGGTTAGGGTTAGGGTTAGGGTTAGGGTTAGGGTTAGGGTTAGGGTTAGGGTTAGGGTTAGGGTTAGGGTTAGGGTTAGGGTTAGGGTTAGGGTTAGGGTTAGGGTTAGGGTTAGGGTTAGGGTTAGGGTTAGGGTTAGGGTTAGGGTTAGGGTTGTGGGTTAGGGTTAGGGTTAGGGTTAGGGTTAGGGTTAGGGTTAGGGTTAGGGTTAGGGTTAGGGTTAGGGTTAGGGTTAGGGTTAGGGTTAGGGTTAGGGTTAGGGTTAGGGTTAGGGTTAGGGTTAGGGTTAGGGTTAGGGTTAGGGTTAGGGTTAGGGTTAGGGTTAGGGTTAGGGTTAGGGTTAGGGTTAGGGTTAGGGTTAGGGTTAGGGTTAGGGTTAGGGTTAGGGTTAGGGTTAGGGTTAGGGTTAGGGTTAGGGTTAGGGTTAGGGTTAGGGTTAGGGTTAGGGTTAGGGTTAGGGTTAGGGTTAGGGTTAGGGGTAGGGTTAGGGTTAGGGTTAGGGTTAGGGTTAGGGTTAGGGTAGGGTTAGGGTTAGGGTTAGGGTTAGGGTTAGGGTTAGGGTTAGGGTTAGGGTTAGGGTTAGGGTTAGGGTTAGGGTTAGGGTTAGGGTTAGGGTTAGGGTTAGGGTTAGGGTTAGGGTGGGTGGGTAGGGGTTGGGGTAGGGTGAGGGGTTAGGGGTTAGGGTTAGGGTTAGGGGTAGGGTTAGGGTGAGGGTAGGGTTAGGGTGAGGGTTAGGGTGAGGGTTAGGGGGTGGGGTAGGGTTAGGGGTAGGGTTAGGGGTAGGGTGAGGGTTAGGGGGTGGGTTAGGGGTGGGGTGGGGGTGGGGTTAGGGTGAGGGTAGGGGGTAGGGGGTAGGGGGTGGGGGTAGGGGTGGGGGTGGGGGTGGGGGTGGGTGGGGGTGGGGGTGGGGGTAGGGGGGTTGGGGTGAGGGGTGGGTGGGGGTAGGGGGAGGGGGTAGGGGTTGGGGTGAGGGGTGAGGGTTAGGGGTGGGGTAGGGGGTGGGGTGAGGGGTGGGGGTGGGGGTGGGGTGGGGGTGGGGGTAGGGTGGGTTGGGGTAGGGGTAGGGGGTGGGTTTGGGTTAGGGTGAGGGGTGGGGTGAGGGGAGGGTGGAGGGTAGGGGGTGGGGGTGGGGTGGGGTGTGGGGGTGGGGGTAGGGTTAGGGGTTAGGGGTAGGGGTGAGGGTAGGGGGTGGGTTGGGGGGTGGGGTGAGGGGGTGGGGGGGAGGGGGTGGGGGTGGGGGTGGGGGTGGGGGAGGGGGTGGGGGTGGGGGTGGGGGTAGGGGGTGGGGGTGGGGGTGGGGGTGGGGGTGGGGGTGGGGGTGGGGGTGGGGGTGGGGGTGGGGTGAGGGGGTGGGGGTGGGGGTGGGGTGGAGGGGGTGGGGGTGGGGGTGGGGGTGGGGGGTGGGGGTGGGGGTGGGGTGGGGGTGGGGGTGGGGGTGGGGGTGGGGGTGGGGGTGGGGGTGGGGGTGGGGGGTGGGGGTGGGGTGGGGGTGGGGGTGGGGGTGGGGGTGGGGGTGGGGGTGGGGGTGGGGGAGGGGGTGGGGGGTGGGGGTGGGGGTGGGGGTGGGGGTGGGGGTGGGGGTGGGGGTGGGGGTGGGGGTGGGGGTGGGGGTGGGGAGGGGGTGGGGGGGTGGGGGTGGGGGAGGGGGTGGGGGTGGGGGTGGGGGGGGTGGGGGTGGGGGGGTGGGGGTGGGGGTGGGGGTGGGGGTGGGGGTGGGGGTGGGGTGGGGGTGGGGGTGGGGGTGGGGGTGGGGGTGGGGGTGGGGGTGGGGGTGGGGGGAGGGGGTGGGGGTGGGGGAGGGGGTGGGGGTGGGGGTGGGGGTGGGGTGGGGGAGGGGGAGAGGAGCAGGGGGGGGGGGGGGGTGTGTGGTTAAGGTAAGTAGTTAAGTTGAGGTTAGAGTTCGAAGGTCCCGTTCCAAGTTAAAGTTAAAGTTACAGTTAAAGTTACAAGTTACAAGTTAAGTTCAAGTTAAAGTTAAAGTTAAAGTTAAAGTTACCCGTTAAAGTTCAAAGTTAAAGTTAAAGTTAACGTTAAAGTTAAAAGTTACAGTTAACGTTAAAGTTAAAGTTAAAGTTAAAGTTAAAGTTAACGTTAAAGTTAAAGTTCAAGTTCAAGTTAAGTAAAGTTAAAAGTTACAGTTAAAGTTCAAGTTAAAGTTAAGTTAAAGTTAAAGTTAAAGTTAAAGTTCCAGTTAAGTTAAGTTAAAGTTAAAGTTAAACGTTAAAGTTCAAGTTAACGTTCAAGTTCAAGTTCAAGTTAAAGTTAAGTTAAAGTTAAGTTAAAGTTAAAGTTAAAGTTAAAGTTACAGTTAAAGTTAAAGTTCAAGTTCAAGTTCACGTTAAAGTTCAAGTTACAGTTCAAAGTTAAAGTTAACGTTCAAAGTTCAAGTTAAAGTTACAGTTAACGTTAAAGTTAAGTAAAGTTAACGTTAAAGTTACAGTTAAAGTTCCAGTTAACAGTTCAAGTTAAAGTTAACGTTAAAGTTACAGTTCCAGTTAAAGTTCAAGTTCACGTTAAGTTAAAGTTAACAGTTAAAGTTAAAGTTAAAGTTAACGTTAAAGTTAACAGTTAAAGTTAAGTTAAAGTTAAAGTACAGTTCCAGTTAAAGTTAAAGTTCAAGTTAAAGTTCAAGTTCAAGTTAAAGTTACAGTTCCAGTTAACGTTCAAAGTTAACGTTAAGTTAAAGTTTAAAGTTAAAGTTAACGTAAGTTCCAGTTAAAGTTCAGTACAGTTAAAGTTAAAGTTAACGTTCAAGTTAAAGTTAACGTAAAGTTAAAGTTAAAGTTAACGTTCACGTTACAGTTCAAGTTACAGTTAACAGTTACAAAGTTAAGTTAAAGTTAAAGTTAACAAGTTACAAGTTAAAGTTACAGTTAACAGTTAAAGTTAAAGTTAAAGTTAAAGTTACAGTTAAAGTTACAGTTAAAGTTAAGTTAAAGTTCAAGTTAAAGTTACCGTTCAAGTTACAGTTAAAGTTAAAGTTACCGTTAAAGTTACAAGTTCAAGTTACAGTTAAAGTTACAGTTAAAGTTCCAGTTAACGTTAACGTTAAAGTTACCAAGTTACAGTTAAAGTTAAAGTTACGTTAAGTTACAGTTAAAGTTAAAGTTAAAGTTAAGTTACAGTTAAAGTTAAAGTTCAAGTTAAAGTTACACGTTACCGTTAAAGTTAACGTTAAAGTTAAAGTTAAAGTTAAAGTTAAAGTTCACGTTCACAGTTCACGTTAAAGTTAAAGTTAACGTTAACGTTACAGTTAAAGTTAAAGTTAAAGTTAAAGTTAAAGTTAAGTTAAAGTTCAAGTTAAAGTTCAAGTTACAAGTTACAGTTAAAGTTCAACAGTTAAAGTTACAACGTTCCAGTTCAAAGTTAAAGTTAAAGTTCAAGTTAACGTTACAAGTTAAAGTTACACGTTAAAGTTACCAGTTAAAGTTCACAAGTTCAAGTTAACGTTAAAGTTCAAGTTACAGTTAAAGTTACAGTTAAAGTTAAAGTTAAAGTTACAGTTAAAGTTAAAGTTAAAGTTAAAGTTCAAAGTTCAACGTTAAAGTTAAAGTTCAACAGTTAACAGTTAAAGTTAAAGTTCAAGTTAACGTTAAAGTTACAGTTCAAAGTTCAAGTTAACGTTAAAGTTAAAGTTAAAGTTCAAGTTCACGTTAAAGTTAACAGTTAAAGTTAAAGTTAAAGTTCAAGTTACAGTTAACGTTACAGTTACAGTTAAAGTTCAAGTTAAAGTTACACGTTAAAGTTACAAGTTCAAGTTAAAGTTAACAGTTAAAGTTAAGTTACAGTTAAAGTTAAAGTTAAAGTTCAAGTTAAGTTCCCGTTCAAGTTAAAGTTAAAGTTAAAGTTAACAGTTAACAGTTAAAGTTAACGTTAAAGTTAACAGTTTACAGTTAAAGTTAAAGTTAAAGTTAAAGTTAAAGTTACAAGTTAAAGTTAAAGTTAAAGTTACAGTTAAAGTTCAAGTTACAAGTTCACAGTTAAAGTTAAAGTTAACGTTAAGTTCAAAGTTAAAGTTAAAGTTAAAGTTACAAGTTAAAGTTAAAGTTAAAGTTAAAGTTAAAGTTAAAGTTAACGTTAAAGTTCCAAGTTCAAGTTACAGTTAAAGTTCAAGTTCAAGTTAAAGTTCACGGTTACAAGTTAACGTTCAAAGTTAAAGTTCAAGTTACAAGTTAAAGTTCAAGTTAACAGTTAAAGTTAAACGTTAAGTTACAAGTTAAAGTTAACGTAAAGTTTCAAGTTAACAGTTCACGTTACAGTTAAAGTTACAAGTTACAAGTTACAGTTCAACGTTAAAGTTAAAGTTAAGTCAGAAGTTAAAGTTAAAGTTCAAGTTAACGTTAAAGTTCCAGTTAAAGTTCAACGTTACCGTTCCAGTTCCAGTTACAGTTAAAGTTAAAGTTCCGTTAAAGTTAAAGTTAAAGTCCGTTAAGTTAACAGTAAAGTTCAAGTTCCAGTTAACAGTTAAAGTTAAAGTTAACGTTAACGTTAAGTTACAGTTAAAGTTACCGTTACGTACCGTTCCAGTTAAGTTCAACGTTAAGTTAACGTTCAAGTTAAAGTTCAAGTTAACGTTCAAGTTAAGTTACAGTTAAAGTTACAGTTACAAGTTACAAGTTAAAGTTCAAGTTCAGTACAAGTTACAGTTAACGTTAAAGTTACAACAGTTAACGTTAAAGTTACAGTTAAGTACGTTAAACGTTACAGTTAAGTTAAAGTAAAGTTAAAGTTAAAGTTAACGTTACGTTAAAGTTCACGTTACAGTTACAAGTTCACGTTAAAGTTAACAGTTAAAGTTAAAGTTAAAGTTACAGTTAACGTTCAAGTTAAAGTTAAAGTTCAAGTTAAAGTTACACGTAAAGTTACAAGTTAAAGTTAAGTTCAAGTTACAGTTACAGTTCAGTTACCGTAACGTTCAAGTTAAAGTTCAAGTTACCGTTACAGTTAAAGTTCAAGTTCCAGTTAAGTTAAAGTTCAAGTAAGTTAAAGTTCCAGTTCCAGTTCAAGTCCCGTTCACAGTTACAGTTAAAGTTAACAGTTAAAGTTCACGTTAAAGTTCAAGTTACCGTTAAAGTTAAGTTAAGTTAAAGTTAAAGTTCAACGTTAAAGTTAAAGTTAAAGTTCACGTTACAGTTACGTCAAGTTAAAGTTAAAGTTAAGTTACGTTAAAGTTAAGTACAGTTAAAGTTAACAGTTACAGTTAACGTTCACGTTAACAGTTACCGTTCACAGTTACAAGTTACAGTTAAAGTTAAAGTTCCAGTTACAAGTAACAGTTACAAGTTAAAGTTAACGTTAAGTTAAAGTTACCGTTCACGTTCAAGTTACAGTTACACGTTAACGTTAAAGTTAACGTTAAAGTTCAAGTTCAAGTTACAGTTAAAGTTAAAGTTAACGTTAAAGTTAAAGTTAAAGTTACAGTTCACAGTTAAAGTTCAAGTTACCGTTAACGTTCCAGTTCAAGTTAAAGTTAAAGTTCAAGTTCAAGTTAACGTTACCGTTAAAGTTAAAGTTCAAGTTAAAGTTACAGTTAAGTTAAGTTACAGTTAAAGTTAAAGTTAAAGTTAAAGTTACAGTTCAAGTTAAAGTTCCAGTTACAAGTTAAGTAAGTTCAAGTTCAAGTTCAAGTTCAAGTTAAGTTAAAGTTAAAGTTCAAGTTACAGTTCACGTTAAAGTTAAGTTAAGTTCCACGTTACAAGTTAAGTACAGTTAAAGTTACCAGTTAAAGTTAACAGTTAAAGTTACAAGTTAAAGTTAAAGTTAAAGTTCCAGTTAACGTTAAAGTTACACGTTAACAGTTAAAGTTAAAGTTCAAGTTCAAGTTACAGTTACAGTTCAGTAGTTAACAGTTAAGTTAAAGTTAACAGTTACAAGTTACAAGTTCAAGTTAACGTTACCGTTACCAGTTACAGTTCAGTTAACGTTACAAGTTAAAGTTACAGTTAAGTTAAAGTTACAGTTACAAGTTAAGTTCACAGTTACAGTTAACGTTCAAGTTAACGTTCAGTTAAAGTTAACAGTTAACCAGTTCAAGTTCAAGTTAAAGTTAACGTTCAAGTACAAGTTACACGTTAAAGTTACAGTTAAAGTTCACGTTAAAGTTACAGTTACCGTTAACGTTAAGTTAAAGTTAAGTTACAGTTAAAGTTCACGTTACAGTTAAAGTTACAGTTCAAGTTAAAGTTCAAGTTAACGTTAAAGTTCCAGTTCAAGTTCCCGTTAAAGTTAAAGTAACGTTAAAGTTACAAGTTCAAGTTAACGTTCAAGTTAGTAACGTTCAAGTTAAAGTTAAGTACAGTTACAGTTCCAGTTCAAGTTAACGTTCAAGTTAAAGTTCACAGTTAAACGTTCAAAGTTCCAGTTAACGTTAAAGTTAAACGTTACAGTTAAAGTTAAAGTTTCACGTTAACGTTACGTACGTTAAAGTTCAAGTTCACGTTACCAGTTAAAGTTAAAGTTAAACGTTCCCGTTAAAGTTAAGTTAAACGTTCAAGTTAAAGTTAAAGTTAAGTTAACAGTTACAGTTCAAGTTACACGTTACAAGTTCGTACAAGTTAAAGTTCACAGTTAAAGTTAAAGTTAAGTCACGTTAAAGTTCACGTTCAAGTTAACGTTACAGTTAACGTTACAAGTTAAAGTTAAGTTCAAAGTTACAGTTACCACGTTAAAGTTAAACGTTAAAGTTAAAGTTACAAGTTACGTTACCGTTAACGTTCCAGTTAACCGTTAAAGTTAAAGTTAAAGTTCAAGTTACAGTTACAGTTCACAGTTCAAGTTAAAGTTAAAGTTACAGTTAAAGTTACAGTTCAACGTTAACGTTAACAGTTACCGTTAACGTTACCGTTCCAGTTCACAGTTCCGTTACAGTTCAGTAAGTTCACGTTAAAGTTACAGTTAAAGTTAACGTTAAAGTTAAAGTTAAAGTTAACGTTAAAGTTCCGTTAAAGTTACCAGTTAAACGTTCAAGTTAACAGTTAAAGTTACAGTTAAGTTAACGTTAAAGTTACCGTTAAGTTCAAGTTAAAGTTAAGTACCGTTAAAGTTCAAGTTAAAGTTACAAGTTACACGTTAACGTTCCCGTACACGTTCCAGTTCCTTCAGTTCAAGTTAAAGTTACAAGTTCAAGTTACAAGTTAACGTTACAGTTCAAAGTTCCAGTTAACGTTCCCGTTCCAGTTCAACGTTCACAGTTACAGTTAAGTTAAGTTAAGTTAAAGTTAAAGTTAACGTTAAAGTTACAGTTCAAGTTAACAGTTAAGTTACCAGTTCAAGTTACAGTTACAAGTTAAAGTTCAAGTTAAGTTACAGTTAAAGTTCAAGTTAAAGTTAAAGTTAAAGTTACAGTTCAACGTTAAAGTTACAGTTAAAGTTCAAGTTAAAGTTACACGTTAAAGTTAAAGTTCCGTTAAAGTTAAAGTTACAAGTTACACGTTACCAGTTAACCGTTAAGTTCAAGTTCAAGTTACACGTTCAACGTTCACGTTACAGTTAAAGTTCAAGTTAAAGTTCAAAGTTAAGTTAACGTTAAAGTTCACAGTTAAAGTTACAAGTTACAGTTACAGTTAAAGTTCCCGTACACGTTAAAGTTCACGTTAAAGTTACAGTTAAGTTAAAGTTCACAGTTACCGTTCACGTTCCAAGTTCACGTTACAGTTAACGTTAAAGTTCACGTTCAAGTTAAAGTTCACCGTTACACGTTAAAGTTACCAGTTACAAGTTCAACGTTCAAGTTACACGTTACCGTTACAGTTAACCGTTACACGTAAGTTCCGTTCCAGTTCCGTAACCCGTTAAAGTTCAACGTTCACGTTACAGTTACCGTTAAAGTTAAAGTTCACGTTACAGTTAAGTTCACGTTAAAGTTCCCGTTACCGTACCAGTTCCCGTTCACCGTTCCCGTACCCGTTCCCGTTAACCGTTCCAAGTTCAACGTTAACAGTTCCCGTTACAGTTACCGTTACAGTTACCGTTAACGTTCAAGTTACCGTTAACGTTAACGTTAAAGTTACCAGTTCAAGTTAACCTACACGTTCCAGTTAACCGTTCCCGT